>CM037585.1:29290673-29608173 GCA_021018995.1 Chloranthus sessilifolius | reverse complement strand
ATAGTAATTATCAAATATGGAATATCAATTCAAACATTAATTACCAAATATTTTTCGTATCTAGGCCATGTGAAGCACCATCAAAGTTGTCTAATTTGGAGGCCACAGTGTAAAGATCTTTTTTGCCAAAGTTTGGCATTAAAAGCGATCCTATCATTTGATTCAACATAGTCAAAGAGAATCATTTGATTCATTCAATGGTTGATTGGGACAAATCAGATGATAGAGATCATGTTTCATGTCAATCTTTGGCAGCAAAAATCTTTATATGATTGTCTTCAAATCAAACGACTTAGATGGTACGTTACGTGGCACAGTTGCACTCACGGATTTAAAACTCGCCGAGTCGACTCGGAACTCAAGGCAGTTTCGGGTCGGCGAACAAGAAGAAGAAAGAAGGAAGAAGAAGAAAGGAAAAAGAAAGAAGAAAGAAGAAAGTACAAAGAAAGAAGGAAGAAGAAAGAAGAAAGAAGAAGCCCTCAGCCGAGCTTCTGCAGCAGTTCACTTCAGCTATTAAAAGGTGAGTTTTTTATTTTTTAAGCAGAAAATCTGTTTTTTTTTAAATTATGCCAAATCTGTTTCTGAAACTATTTTAAACATAGATTTTCTGCTCTTTTATGACAAAATCTGTTCTTTTATGCCAAAAAAAAGCAGATGTGAGTAGAAGCCACAGATTTTCTTTTTTTTTTCCTACTTTATTACCCACAAATGCCCTAAAATTTATCCTGAAATCTGTTTTCTTTTTTTTTTTTGCCAAAGCTGCCTTATATATATATATATATATATATATATATATATATATATATGTTTTCTTCTTTTTTTTGCCCTAAAATCTATTTTTTTTTCCTACTTTATTATCCACAGAGGCCCTAAAATTTATCCTTATATATATATATACATATATATATATATATATATTAGATAACCTGAGTCGGAGCGAGTCGAGTCAAACCGAGTTTCCGAGTTAACTCTACTCAAATGATTTTCGAGTCGAGTTTCCGTGTTTTAAAACCATGGTTGTACTAATAGGGTTTGATGGCCTTTGTTTTAACTTAGGTTATAAGTTATAAATCATAAGAGTTATAATTTATTTATAGGCAAAAGTGTTATAAGTTATTAACTTATAACCAGTTATAATATAAAGATTGTCACCACTTTTTAAATAAAAATAAAAATTGCCAAATAGCACTTATGGCAGTGCCATGAGCTATACCGCCATAGCGTCGCTGTTGGAGATAGTGGTGTCTAGTGAGTCTAGAGGTGTGGATTTAGTCCCGCCTCGCTTAAATTGTAAAAGAGTGTGTGAGGGAATCTATATATAAGAGACCCAACTTCCTTGTATTACATATCCCAAAATGTTATAAATATAGTCCTCTGTGGTTATTTGCTTTCTTATCTCTCTTTCTCCTTCTCCAATAACCCCTAATATGGGTATTTCTCTTTCATTTATTTTTTAGTTTATTTATTTTATCATGGTATCAGAGTGGGTTGGATCTGTGCATCGGTTTTAGGGTTCCGTCTGACGTATGCTTTGCACTTTGCCGCCTCGTCGGATCTCTATGCATCAAAAATCGGGAACATAGAAATCTTTGTTGATGTTTCAATAATTATTTCTTTTCTGCAACACTATGTTCAAATTTTTTGTGAGCCTTTAAGACCATTCATGTCTTTGTTGGTGCAGCCATTCATCCATTTGTGTGTTGTTTACTCTCTTCCCCATGCTCTTTGCATTTTTGCTTTTTTTTTTGTGGGCAATATGAGGAGATGATGATGTAGAGAAGAAGAAAAGAGGGCTGTTGTGTAGCAGCCATGGTGTTGTAGCAGCCAGAGGGGCTGCATTAATAGAAGAAAAAAATATAGAAGGAAGAAGAAGAGGACTTCTGTGCAGCCAAAATATTTTTTTTTTTAAATAGAGGTGCTGAAGTAGAGGCTGTTCTAGGCAGCCATAGAAATTAAGAAAGGAAGAGAGGAGGGTTGTTGTGCAGCCATTGAATAAAGAAGAAGAAATAAATAAATAAATATTTGTATGGCAGTTGCTGTTTAGGCAGCCATGGAAGAAGAAGAAAAAAAAAAGGTTATGGTTGTGATGCAGACTTGAAATCTGTGAACATCTCGTTGTGGCTGCTACCTTGAGATCCGTGGAGCTGTTGTTGATGTTGCCCCTAATATCCGTGAAGACTGCTGGCTGCCCAGAAATCGGTGCCAAGCGCTTTACTGCCCTAAAAACCATATGTGTGAAGTGATGGATGGTTGCCGATTAGATCTAGATGGATGGAATTTTGAACCTTGTAACCCCCAATTGTCAACAAGTGTTATAAAAAGAAAAAAGAAAAAAAAAAAGCTCATGTGTATCTTGTAATACCGCTAGATTGTATTTAAATCATGATGTAAAGGTGTCAAGAACACCTGTAGTAAAAGGTAGTAAGCCTACGATGGACATAGCGAGAGGCCATGGCCACGTGACTGTTGTGTAGCACCACAAAAAGGTGGAACTTACCTATAGTTGGACCACAGTGAGTACCACATGATAGTTTGAGCGTGGTGGTGCACCAAGGCGTTAGGTGTTCATAGTAGGTACCACATGGCCACTTGTTGTATCTTGGACACCAAGTTAAGACCGTACTTGTTGTAAGGGGGAGTTGATGATGTAAAGACTTTAATGAATTAGTGGGCAAGTTGGATTTTTTATATCATTGAAGATCCAACTTGAGGGGGACAGTGTTGTCTAGTGAGTCTAGAGGTGTGGGTTCAGTCCCACCTCGCTTCAATTGTAAAAGAGTGTGTGATGGAACCTCTATATAAGAGACCCCACTTCCTTGTATTACATATCCCAAAATATTAAAAATGTAGTCCTTTGTGGTTATTTGCTTTCTTCTCTCTCCTTCTCCTTCTCCAATAAACTCTAATATGGGTATTTCTCTTTCATTTATTTTATAGTTTCTTTATTTTATCAGTCACTATTTGGAAATTTTAGTCATTTACCTCCATCTGGTAATTTCCCTTGTCATTCGCCATGAGAGGCCGTGGCGTCACCTTGACAACCATGTGGACCGGTGAAGCTGGTTAGATGTTAATCAACTTTTTACTTAATTGTCCAACCGGTATTATATATTTGAAGTCAATGAATGTGTTGGCCCATTCTCACATGACCAAATATATTTGGGCATTAAAATGGGGTCATGGAGGAAATAGGGCATGACTATATTGTGCAAGTTATTACGAACAATGCAACAACATACATAGTTGTCGGTTGCCACCTTATGGATAAGGGACCACGTTTATATTGGACGTCATATGCGTCCCATTATATAGATTTACTATTAGAGGCCATAGGTAAAAAACATATCTAACCGTAACCCGCTTTCCAACAGCTTTTTTGACGATACAAAACTCGGTTGTATAAAAAATTCAGAAGTTAGAAGCTCTGTGACATCGCCCCAATGGAAAAATGAGCCTTGGTTAACGAAGAGGAACCGATTTTCATGTGTGCCGGAAGAAAGAAGCTACAAAATGTTGGAACAATTAGTGTTTGTACTTTGAAGAAAGAAGCTACAAACTATAACAATTAAAAACTATGTACTTTAAACCTAACATTTCTCCCAATTAGTTTTCGTGCCATACATCCAAAACCTGCGAGAACGTTTCCAAGCAAGTCATATAAGATCAGGATTTTATGATCGCATCTCTCTTAATGACCCGACTCCTGACCATACTTGGATGGCTGATGCACCAGATGAGCCAATTTTTACAAGGGATGATCTTAAATTAGCCTAAGTTGAAAAAGTCTCTTTTGGACCGGCACCAGAGTAAAGTTCAACTCAAAGGAGGAGATAATGCCTCGGTTTAGTTGTAGTAGTCAAGGCCTTCATATAGAAGAACATGATGAAATACAAGAAGAACAAGAAGAAGAAGAAGAAATAAAACCACAGGGTATAGACTCCATACTGGTGAGATCCAATGAAGAAATAAAGGAAGAGGAATAATACAAAGAAAAAAGTGATGATTCAGATGATTATGATAATGTCGGTGACAATGACGCCGACGATGATGGAGGATACTCAGTGCCACAATGGGTTACTGACCAGTGTGTAGAGTACATGGCTGGTACACCGTATCAAAACCAATTAGTCCAACTATATAAGTATTAAGTAGCAACTTGTAAATTTCTAATTTCATAACTAGTATAGTTGTCTTTTAAGTTGTAAATGTTACTTGTACTATTCTACTTTTTGAAGTGAAATATAATAAAACGTAAGTTTCTTTCACCTTTTTTCATTTAACTTAGTACAAGTACACAATAAATATTTAATTATGAATATTACAGGTTAACTTAATTGAAATTTTTCTCCTTGTTTGAAGCTAACATATTTTTTTTATACACAATTTTTTCCCTTTCTCAAAATTTTCAAAAGAAAGTATGTCATGACTTATGCGATTATGTGAATCGCATAAGCCATGGGGATATGCCATCACATAGCATGGCATATGCCATTTGACAACTTTGGCCAAGATTTTAAACCTCCAATACCATAGGAGTTATCTGGGCCGCTTTAAAAGTCGAGGTTGATTTGCTTCATCTTGACCTAAATGAAAGGCTTATGGATTGAAATTGGTTGTCCAATTATGTGGGATGGTTAAGAAGATCGGAAGGGATGAAAATCATTTTAAAAAAATTAATGACATGTTCACATGGTACGATGCTCATTAGGTTTACTGATGCATCAGACATTAAAAAGAATGCAAGAAACGTATTTAAATTACTTGATGACATTGTAGAAGAAGTCAAAGAAGAAAATGTTATCCAAGTAATAACCTATAATGCAGCGAATTATGTTGCTGGGAAGTTATTGATAGTGAAAAAACTTTTATGTTGGAGTTCGTGTGCGTGTCTCGATTTCATTGTTGAAAATTTTGGGAATATGGCTTCAATGTCGGATGTCATAGAGAAACGTAAGAAAACAACAAAATTCATTTACAATAAGAGGCAAGTTTTGACTATGATGAGGGGATATACAGGTGAAAGAGAGATCCTTAGGCCAGAGGTTACCCGCTTTGCTACAAACCGCATCCTATATTGAAATTTAATAATTTATCTTCTAATTTTTTTTGTATCGTCTAAAGCTATCTCTTGTTCAATATCTAATTTATTTTATATTAATCAAAGGGCTGCCTTGAAAAAAAAATGTTTCTTTATGAAGAGTGAACATCATCTAATTTGCAAAGTTGGAAGAAAGTATATTTGGATAATAGGTTCTGATGCAAGCTTTTGGCAGAGGTTGAATGAGCGCCATAACATGATTGCTCATATTATTAGTGTCTTAAAATTTATGGACGGTGATGCACCCACGATTGGTGACATATATGATCGAATGGACACGGCTAAGATAGAGATTGATGAAACCTATAACCACAATGAAACAATTTTCAGAAAGGCAAAGGATGATAGATGGGAATCGACTCTACTCTCCATTACATGTTGTCGGTTATTTTCTCAAGCTAAAAAATCACTATCGGTCTTATGCTTTCCAACATCCAAATACCAAATGTGGCTTGCTATAAGTTATTAATTTGCCCGATCGAGATGAAGAATCTAGATTCAGGGCGACAGAACAAGTATAGTAGTATAGCATAAGCAGACATCAAAGTTGTAAATATTGCAGCATTTATTGTGTTATATAAGTTTTTTACTTAATATTTTGTATTCAGATTATTCATATAATGATGCAACAAAGTCGTTTGGAACGGACAAGACCATTTTTGGTAAAAATAAGTTATCTCCTTATAAGTAATATTTTGTCATTCGATTTATCATCAATTGGATTGTCTTTAAGTCATAGAATAATTTATTTATTTTTTAGGCGTCAGAAAATTTTATTATAAAGACAGAATACAAATGAATAAAAAATGGGGCACCTTATCATGGGGAAGCCTCGGCATTGCCATCACCCCCACCATAACAAGGACCCAAAGCAAGTCATACAATAATTTATTGGGATGGACTCTCCTGACCGTCATTTAAGCACCAAATGGTGTTTAAACGATCTTACACCATTTAATGGCTAATGACTTGGAAATCCATACCGTCAAAGTGAACATCATCAATTGAAGGGCTATGGGTCCAAAAATCACACTTTTTGGAAGATTCGAACCATTCGATCTGGGCACTCCAATACCAACGGTTGTTCTTAATTTTGATGACTGATATTAAAGTTCACCGATCGGATGGTTTACATCTACTTAGAAGCATGATACTTTGGCTGGGATATGTTCCAACGATGGATTGCCCCTTGGGAAATTTAGATTGATCATAGATGTATGCCACATGGCACAATGATAAATCACACTTCAATGGTGTGAAATAAAGAGTGACATTTTAGTGGTGTAAGATCATTTAAACACCATTTGGTGTTTAAATGTCAGTCAGGAGCCATTATCCCTAATTTATATCTATTGGCATATAATAATTCCTTAAATATAAATTTCAGTTTCTTGGTGGAAATCTTATAATCACTCTACTCTAGACCTCCAACGCATCACAATTTTGTATCTTGAGCTAGGTCATCTTTTGGTTATGAAAGAAATTGAAGTACATTCGATCAAATTCATACAAAAAATAAGAACCGCCTGAAGCAAGAGAAGATGAACAATTTGTTTCATATTCATTAAAAATTCAGGCTTCGAGAAAATACATTGAATAGACATTACTTGAGTTGTGATCATGTCAATCTTGACTACTTTTATTGACGAGATTGGTGAGGGGATTCATGAAAATGAAGACTTGGAAGGAAGTGAGGCATGGTTAGACGATATGGACGTAAGAGGGGAACAAAATTATGGAAGGGGAGATCGGAGGAAAATTTAAGAAGTGATCAGAGCCCTTTCTATTATTTTCTCTTTTGTTAAATTATATGGTGGTATGGAAGGGTTTTGAATGCTTGATCTTTAATTGAAAGATGGATTTTGAAGTATGGTTGGATGGCATGGCAGTTGATCTAGTTTAGACTTTGATAGTAAATTGAAATTTTGGATTACATCTGTGCATTAGATTATGTAGAATTGTAGATTGTTTGAATTTACAGTTATGTGATGATATTTCATAATTCTTTGATGAATTTGCTTACTTGATTATGTTGTTATGTTTACATTAATTGAAAATACATGTTAGATTCTACATTAGAATTTAGATTTTTCATCACCCAACGTACGGAATTTCATTTTTACTTTAGAGCTATGTGATTGTGATGTTTGAAGATTTTATTACTTCCATATATGGATGCATTTTTTGATGAATTTGAATCTATTAGATATTTTAAAAGATTTATATATTTTTTGGCAATATTTTATTACTTATATATAATTTTAAATGTTTATTAAATAATCCAATTCGTAGTGAGTCGAATCAGAAGAAATTTTCAAGTTCACCATACTTAGATGACCTTCAAGTTGAGTCGAGTCAAGTTTTCAACACGAAAACCATGCAGAAAACTATACAATCTTTTTCCTAAGTTCAGCCTTATTACCAATATGATTCTCATCAAAAGACAACTATCGAATGACATTACTTCTCTCTATAGCATTGTTGTGGCACTAACAAATTTTGCAGTCCTATCTCCCTCATTGAGACATTGTAGATTTTTGTCAGCAACAATTTTCTTCTTCACGGGTTGGTCTTTTGCATGAACTCCGACTTCACAGTGGCTCTCCTTTAAACCTCAATGTTAACCAAGAGCAACACTTACCTTCATAAGATCGATGCACTAAATCTCTTAGGGAAGCTCATTTTTCAAATAAGAGACCGAACTAGAAAATGTCCTTACTCCATCTCTTGAATTATATGTTCAACTTGGAAACCAATCTTGAATTCTCCAATACCTTTCACATTCCACGAGTCTATATGTTCTCAAACCAAATATTCTCAAATTGAAATGGGATTGGGAACTCCAACTCCCTGGTCAGTAAAAACAGAGCAGAACGATCAGACACCAGCTTCGACTGTTCCAGTAACAATAAGTTCGAGTAGCTAATTATCAGTAAATGGTAATAAGCTCAAGTAGTTGGCCTCCTAATCAGCCGATCACAAAAAGCGATCAAGGTGACACTAGATCTAAGGTTCCTGATGGTTAAACCATGTGAAATTATCCCCAATCAAGGGGAGGCCCATCAGCTCCCCTCTGCCGATCACAGAAAGCAATCAAGTTGACACTAGATCTAAGGTTCCTGATGGTTAACCATGTGAAATTATCTCCAATCAAGGGGAGGCCCATCAGCTCCCCTCTACCTAAAAAATGTTCAGAATGCTGCATACTAATCGAATTCACAGTCCTCCCACTCTTTTCAAGTGGATGTCTCATCACACTAAATCATTGCCAATACAGCCACGACGGTAGTCAATCAAGACAGTAGAGAATACTCCCTTTCCCTTACCTTTTTAAGTTCCAGCTATATAATAACATTGGGTTGTTTGGACCATACACCATTGAAAACATCGGTTGGAACCCATACTCTTTAGATTTACACTGGACCGAAACCAAAAGTTGCCCAACCTAGCATCCTTTTCTTTTACAGTTGAAGAGGGAGGTGAACCTGCATTCATGTTTCGGAAATAGATAATGCAAATATCTGGTGAGAAATTAAACCGAAACACACCCAGCCGAGATATTACAGAAACCGAACTTTGCTACGATGCTTGTTGTCACTACAAGCATCTAAAGGAAGAAATATCTGATGACAAATATGCATTTATAGGACACTTTTTATAATATTGGGGACTGGCAACATATCAACACTTCTCACAGATTCAAAAACATAGCACAACAGGGGAAGTCATTTTACCTAGACTACTAAAATATACAACAGAAGTGAACTTCTAGAAAAGACAGCAGAAGTGTTGGTAATCATTTTTCTTAGATTGCTACAAACTACAACAGAAGTGTTGGTCAAAAATTAAAATTTTAAAATAATAATAATAAAAGCATAGATATCATAGACTAGGCAATACCGAAGATTTCAAATGAAAGCAAAAAATTTACTCCTTGGCATATAAACAGCATATGAGATTAACAAGACAAGCATACCAATAGGAATGAAAGAGTAATTGAACTGTATTTTTCCATATAATAAATAAATAACCACCTTTCCAACATATACAGGGAAAAGTCCACAGTCAGAATGACTAATTGGGACGAATTCTGAACGGCACAAACATAATGAAATCTACGTAAAGTGCAAGAAAACTCCAAGAATTTCTCAGTATTTAAAACTATAACAAATTTTGATCCCAAACCTGCACAACCAGATCATCACCGCCATAATTCGATTTCTCCAAATAGCAAATTGAAAACTCCAACAACCGCTCTACGATAACCACAACTATCGGTTCAAAATGCTCAACTGTTCACAAACATCAAACAAACAAGAATAATAAGTACTTCAATTCGCTCCAAAACCCTACACCTTTTTACTCAAATCGCTACACAGAAATTTGGACCGCAAAAGCCAATACCTGAAAGGAATCTGGTTGCAGAAACAAGTGAAGTCGCGATTGACACCACCGCTTGAATCTGCGATTGGTTCCAGGTCTCAAACCCTAGCGTGCCATCGCCAACCAATTCGATTCCTCTTTCGATGATCAAATAAAGCTGTTCTAACCCTAATTTAACTGAATCTGATCGAAATATCTGAGAAATATCCTTCTGTGCCTTTTCATCGTGTAAAATCTCGATCAGTTTCGAGATTTCAGCCATGATTGGGCAAGCTAAAGATCGAGAAGTTGGATCAGTGTAGATTCATAAAACCTAGAAGAAATCTCCAGCAGATTTAGGGAGGGTTTAGTAGCAGAAGGTCGGAGAAGTGGTTAGAGAAGAATTTAGTGGAGTGGAAGAAGAAATGGAATGCTGTCTCTGCTTGCTTCGCACGGCATGTCTCGCGACTATATAGTGATTGAGGATCACTTGTTAAACGCATGCACTTGTTATATGTTTTTAGTTTAGCAGCATACCAACCTGCCACCTAGTAAGGCGGTCACAGAAGCCTTCTCCTATATTATTAGTTTTGAATTACTCTCTCTCCTTACCGACCTCACAACAATAGGACAAACTGACTTACACTGATTACCTGTCTGAAAGCTTGACAAACTTCCGAGGGCCGCTACATGCGCACCACCTTTTTCTTTGTACACACAAATTCTTGCAACTCACGCAACATCCTACTGAGGAAAGAAATAAGGAAAAAATTCTTACACCCACCCCCGTCCCCCGTTGAAAGTTAACTTTTTTTTTTTTTTTTTTTGCAGGGACCGACTTTTCTGTCACTTCAACATCGACTACTGATATCAAAGATTATCAAGTGGATGGTTCATATCCACTTATAAGCATGGTTTCTTGGGTTAAGATTTGCTACAACCGAAGGATTTTGCCACTTAAATAATTTAAATTAGTCAAGATAAAGGCCACATGAAATAAATATAAATTACACTTACACTTCAATAGCGGAAGATAAAAGTTACAAATTTAATAGCGCTAGTTCATTTTATCATCACTGTGTTTTGTGTTTAAAAGTCAGTCAAGTGGCGTTATTCTTTTTTTTTTTTTGTTAATATCTAATAAACTCCAATACTTAAAACTTAGTTACCTAAATACTCTCTCAAGCATAAATGCCCACTTTAATATCAAAATTACCCTTAAAGTTGGAAGATTCTAAAAAATGAGTTAAACAATTGAGCCAATAGGCCAATAAAAATTACATTAAAAATGTAAAAATTATACTTTTTTATACTTTGATAAAAATATATATATAAATAAATAAATACTTTTTATCTTAAGAAAAAATAGTCAAAGTTGGATTTTAAATGTGTAAAACGTATTTTTTTCACACAAAAAAATAGGAAAAAACGTATGAAAGAATACATAAAATTTTGAAAATAAAAACTGAAAATACTTTGAGAAAAATTATAAATATGTTTAAAAATAATAAAAAATTAATCTAAGAAAAAATACTAAAAATTATGTAAAAAACATGGTTTTACATGAAAACAAACAAAAACATAAGGTTATTAAAAGAGATTTTAATACATGATTTGGGTAGTTTTGATCATGGTGCCGTTTGTAGCCCTTTTGAGGGTTCTTGCTTCTATTTATTTATTTATTTATTTATTTATTTTGTTTCTATATATGATTTGGGCACTGTTGGTATTCAAAGAGATTGTTAGAGTTTAAGAGTATTTAGAAACACTATTCATTGTTTCCTATTCTTCCGACATTCCTTATCCCCCATATGAAATTATCACGAGTTTAGCCGGACATGACTTTGATACTAATTACAGAAATTGGGGAAGAGAGGTAACGGATTAATAAAACGTTGCACACGAAGGTTAGTGCATAAAATATACAAGTCAATTCCAACTAAATTATTAAACTAAGAAGATAAAATATACACAAACTTTATTAAACAAGCATATACAATAATGAAAGGAGAAACCTTACCGTGGTACTCCACCTTACACATCAAAAGCTTAAAGAAAAGATAAACAAAAGAAAGAAGACAAAAGAGAAGACAGAGATAACTAAAGAAAGAAAAGAGTAGAAAAATTACTCGGTACTTGGACAGGACCCAAGCTCCCGCATTTATACACAAGGACATACTTGAAATCGTTTAAAGTCCGTGAGTGCAGGGACACGTGTGCTGGATTAATTTATTGCAGTCGCTTCGTCCCGAAGTAATGTTGTATGACCTCAGTATATGTGTCATAAGAGAATTATTGGATAATGACGTCATGGCGTGCTTTACAAAATAAGGACAGCTGGATAGAACTGTGCATTATATTATGCGGTGACTTCATTGCTTACGTCATCGACTTTGATGATTGCTACCAGTTGTTAGGCAATAATGGAAAATCAGAACATCGCCAGTTGTTAGGCTTTATTTCTTTTTGTCCTTTACCTTATGAATAATATTCTCCCAATATTCCCTTAATGATGGATCGGAACTATCAGGCTATGCTTCACCAGCTAATACATTGAATGAGTTCTTCGAAGAAGTCATGGAGTCATCATCAAATTGTGATGCTTGGTTAAAAGATTGAAGAAAATAGGTCTTCATAGAGACAAGGCATTTTTGGTTGATTTGAGCTTCAGTTAGCTCAGAATTTTACTTTCTGATCATTTCTTTGAAGATTTCAAAAGGATTTGAGACCAAAAAAGACAAAGGAGTCTCAGATTGTGCTGTTTTAGCATGTTGAGTGTATAACCCCAGATTTTTGGGAACCATGCACACCACATATCATACGCATGTATTTGTGTTTCACAAGGAAACCAAAAACTATATATACACACTATGTGTGTATATATAAAATTTTCTAGCTTTCACTATATAAGTGAAAGTGGGGAGGAGAGTCTCTCCTACATAACCTAAATTAACATAGATAGAAAGAAGGAATAATAGAGAGAAAGAGGAGAAGGTTTAGAGGAGAAGGTTTACAAAAGAGGAGGAGAGGTTCTTAGTTTTTGTATAGAGAACCTTGAAGATCCTCACGATTAGACGAAGCTTGGATCAAACAATAGGAGACCTGTCGAATAAGGTATGATTTAGATGTTATGAATATTTTAAATAGAGTTTAAACTAGGGATCGAATGATCCTAGACACTATTAAACCTCTCATGAGGAAGGTGATAATTCCCGAATGAATGGAGAACATACACCTTCTCGTGGCTTGCTCGAGTGGTCTAAATGGCTCGCTCGAACAAGGGCTGAGAGAATATTCTAAGCATATTCCCATCCTGGACTCGCTCGAGCGAGACCCACAGTGAAGGAGGAGATCGCTCGAGCGAGACATCGCTTAGAACTCCAGGTATCTCAAATAATAATCGCTCAAGTGATGAATAGTGCTCGCTCGAGCGATGAATAATAACCGCTCGAGCGATAAATAGTACTCGCTCGAGCGATGAATAATGACCGCTCGAGCGAGGATTTATAACCGCTCGAGCGAGGTCAAGTGCTCGCTCGCGCAAGGCTAAATAACCGCTCGCGCGAGGATTTTCCCAGCTCTCTCAATTCTTTTGGTGTGATTCACGAGAGCTGTGTTTCCAAGGGTTCTAGAGACCTTCTGAGTAAATTCGTGCCTCATACAATATAGTTGTGACGTGAGTTGTTACGCGTAAGCTTCTACGAGAAAAGAACGCATTGGATCGTATTTGAGGTAGGGAATATCTTGAAACATGTACTTTAATTCATCAAAATCATGTATGTAGAGTATTTCAATCATATAGAGTAGCTCAAGAGAATAGTCATATTAAATATGTTTCCAACATGTGCGTGTGTGTGTGTGAATCTAAAAGGAGGTCATGAAGTCCCCAGGGGACATGGAATTGTAACTTTGGGCATCGTAATGATGCATTAAACCAATAACATCCCAGGGATGCAGGTGAAGCCAAATGATAAAATAAAAGAAGAACGAGAAGGCCTAATGTAATATAATTAGCACAATCACGATGAATAACTATATGTAGAGCACACTTTATATTTTTGTTATTTAAGGTTTATTTAGAATATCCCACCGACGTGGCGGGATGCCCACGACTGACTCGGCAGGATATCTATGACCAGTACGGCGGCCAAACCGTACACCCTAGCACATCCCAGGGATGTTAAATTGAGAATAGACCTCGCTGCCTAAGAGAAATGGGCCTGAGTAGTATTGAAATGTAACACATAACAAGTGTCTATTTAGACGACAATGGTGGGTATTCATTCGGGGCTCAATGCTATATTGCTCGGGGACTACTTAAGTTAAGATTTAAGTGATTAGGCCGAATCCGTTACCATAATAGTAAGATGAGAATAATAAAGTCATGCAAAGTAACAGTGTATCCATCATTTTACTTTCATGTGTTTCAATTTTGTCTTTCAGTAGTTATATTAGATAAATCATGCTTTTAAACTGTTTTTGACATACACATGAGAGCTTAATCTATATGTTCACTGTGTTTCCCTATTGAGCTAGGATGTAGCTCACCCCCCTTAGACTATACGTCGCAGGTTCAGGACTAGCGGTAACGGAGACTTCTGGGGACATTGATCCAGGGGATTCGGATTACGTGCCCACAGAAGAGTCAGAGTCTCCTCCTGAGGAATTCTTCTAGGAGATCCATTGCGTACTTTGAGAGTGAGTTGAGAGTATTAGGTACGGCTTGGTATGTCAAGCCTCTTTATTTGAATGTAATTAAATACATTTATTCTTTTGACAACTGTCTGGGGTGAACAGTTATCACCAAACTTTTGGGTCAATTCTTATGCCCATGAATTGGCATGAGACAAGAACTGCCTTTAGAGACCTTATTTATTTAAATGCATGAGTACTTATTTAGAGTAGATACATGTGCCTAAATTGCAGCATTTGGCTTGTATGTACTAATGCCCGAAAAAGACTTACAGGGCACGGCCTTGAGGGTCGTGCTGATGGCACAAATTTCAGGGTGTCGAAATTCGGGTTGTCACAATTGGTATCAAAGCCTTTCTTTTAGCTTCTGACAATCAGTTGGTTAGAACATAGGGACTTCTGTTAACAAAATCGTGGTTTCTCATGCAGACCGTTATGTTTCCTAGAGGAAGAGGCTGACTCAGGGGTGGTCACGATAGGAATTTGCGCAGTAGAAATGGGTTCGTCTCGCCTACCAACAGGGTGCCATTGGGAAATAGGGAGATTCCCTAGGGCAGTGGCCAAGGAGAGAACCAAAATCAAGCAGAAAATCAGGATCGAGACCGTCAGGATCGAGATCAAAGGGAACAAGATAGAGTGAGGGAAAGAAATGAAGAAAGAGAGGAGCGTCAGAGGATGATGCACACAATGGAAACCATGGCAACTGCCATGGTACAGCAAGCAGCATCCTTAGCAGCACATGCCGCCCCAAAACCACATCAGACACCTACGCCCCCAGTAGGACCTACACTACCAGTGGCTTTAGCATTTATTGAATTCAGGAGGATGAGACCTCCTAGCTTTTCAGGGCAGGCAGACACCATGGCAGCTGAAAATTGGCTGGGTGAAATGGAGAAGGTATTTAGTGTACTGACATGCGCAGAGGATGAGAGCGCCCGTTGGGCAGCGTATATGCTAGATGGAGAAGTTGGACCTTGGTGGAAATCTGTTTCGCAGACTAGGGCTCAAGAAACTCCAGATATACCCTGGACTTGGGATGAATTCGTTGAAGAGTTCAATAAGCAGTATTTTCTGGAGGTTGTGAGAAATCAGATGGAGACTCAATTTTTACAACTAATGCAAGGAAAGATGACCGTAAGGGGGTACGGAGTAGAATTTATGAGACTGACTCATTTCGCACCAGACTACGTAATTTCTGATGTGATGAAAGCGAAGAGGTTCCAATAGGGTTTAAGGCTGGACATCCGAGGAGGAGTTGTACCATTTCAGCTAAAGACCTATGGAGAGGTCATGAGTAAGGCATTAGTGGTTGAAGAAGAAAACAATAATCGATACCGTCAGAGGGAACAGTATGAAAGAAGAAGCATAGATCAAAGCAGGACTGGGAGTTATGAATCAATGAATAAGAAGCCAAGGTTCGTAGCACCAAATCAGAGGCAACCATTCCAGACAGGGTATGGGAGAGCCGCACAACAGACTACTCATCAAAGATTCCCAATGCTGGCTTCAGGGAGACCGATGAGGTATGAGGGTCCTGCTATTTCCACTGGAGCCACAGTTACACAAGGTTTTTCAAGAACTGCTTCTTCAACACCAAGAGAGACTTGTGCCAAGTGTGGCAAGTCCCACAAAACGGGGGATTGCAGGCAAGAAATGCGAGGCTGTTTTAAATGTCGCAAGATAGGCCACATAATTAGAGATTGCCCTGAGGCAATTAAGGAGAAGACGGCCTCAGCTTCCATGCCATGACCTATTCAATCACGGAAGCTAGTTGTTCAAAGGAGAGCCTACACAGTTACCGCCCAAGAAGCAGGGAGTGTACACGACGTCATTCAAGGTGAGATTTCTTTTAAATAAAGAATTTCAATTTAATACAACTTTAGATAGAGAAGGTGCATTCATTAGAACAATGTGTAGACTCATGTTTGTACGTTAGACAATTCTAAATAAAGTATGTTCTATGTATGTATATGTATGTGTTGTAGGTACGTTACAAGTCTATGAAAAATGGTGTTATGTAGCATGTGACGCACGAGTGTTGATAGACCCAGGGTCTACCCACTCCTTTATCACTCCTAGATTTGCAAAGAAAATGAAGATTGTTTCGGAGACACTGAACTTTGTGTTATCAGTGTCTATCCCAATGGGAGAATTAGTGGACACAGAGTTAGTCTGCAAATCGGTAGTAGTGAGCGTCCGGGATGACGTCTACGAATTGGACGCACAATTAATATTGTTGGGCAGGCAAGGATTCGACGTGATCCTTGGCATGGATTGGATGTCTCATCATTGTGCAACAGTGGATTGCAAGAACAAGGTTGTTATTTTCTGACCTAACACGAAGAGATCGTTTCGATTTCGAGAAGAGAGATCGACATAGTTGCCACTCATCTCTGCAGTCAGAGCAGAACGTTTAATCAAAAAGGGGTGTAGCGGTTATTTGACATTTTTGAAGGGAGATAAAGAAGAAAAGAATGTTATTTCTGAGATAGCAGTAGTGCCAGAGTTCAAAGACGTATTTTCATTAGAATTGCCAGGATTACCTCCAGAGAGAGAAGTGAAATTCGCTATCGACTTAGCACCAGAAACGGAGCCTGTTTCAAAAGCACCATACAGGATGGCTCCTGCTGAGTTGAAAGAGTTGAAAGAACAGTTGCAAGATCTCATGGATAAAGGGTTCATAAGACCAAGCGTATCTCCATGGGGAGCACAAATTTTATTTGTGAAAAAGAAAGATGGGTCGATGCGGCTGTGCATTGACTATCGACAATTGAACAAACTCACTATGAAGAATCGATACCCTTTGCCAAAAATAGATGAATTAGTTGCAAGGAGCGTAAGTACTTTTCCAAGATCGATCTCAGATCCGGATACCATCGCTAAGAGTCAAGGCCGAGGACATTCGTAAAATGGCATTCGTAATACCTGTATGATGAATTTTTGGTGATGTCGTTCGGACTGACAAACGCACCGGCATCGTTTATGGACTTAATGAATCAGGTGTTTAAACCACACCTAGACTCCTGCGTTGTCGTGTTTGTTGACGACATCCTGATTTACTCAAAATCAAGGACGGAGCATGAAGAACACTTACGAGTCGCTCTGCAAACCTTGAGTGAACACCAATTGTACGCTAAGCTCAGCAAATGTGAATTCTGGTTAGAAGAGGTCAGATTTTGGGGACATGTCGTCTCAAAGCATGGCGTCACAGTAGATCCCGCTAAGATCGAGGCAGTAGTGAACTGGGAGCAACCAAAGACCGTGACCGACGTCCGAAGTTTCCTTGGACTAGCAGGTTATTATCGACGTTTCGTAGAGGGGTTTTCAAAAATATCGAGACCTCTTATGAGGCTTACAAGAAAGGATTCAAGATTTGAGTGGAGTGAAGCGTGCGAGAAGAGTTTTCAAGAACTCAAGAAGAGACTCACCTCAGCTCTAGTATTAGCCATTCCACAAAAAGGAGGTTTCATCGGTCTGATGATGCTTCGTATAACAGTTTGGGTTGCGTGCTCAATCAACATAAAAAGGTAATAGCTTACGGGTCAAGACAGTTGAAAGAGCATGAGAAGAACTATCCGACGCATGATCTGGAACTAGCAGCGGTCATATTCGCATTGAAGATATGGCGATATTATTTATACGGAGAAACGTTTGAAATCTTCATCGACCATAAGAGCCTCAAATATCTGTTTACACAGAAGGAACTAAATATGAGGCAACATAGATGGATGGAGTTTCTCAAGGACTATGACTGTTCTATACAGTACCATCTAGGCAAGGCTAATGTAGTGGCCGATGCCTTGAGTCGAAAGAGTTCAACTCAGTTGGCTAGTCTAATTTTGGGTATGCATCGATGGAAGTTGTTGGAAGATCTAACACTATATGGTGCGGACATCAAGTCGCAAGCTACAGGAGCCTTTTTGGCCAACATATCAGTGAAGCCGGTGATATTCGAACATATACGAGAACTTCATATGGAAGACCCAGTACTAACCAAGATACGTCAAGATGTAACTGAGGGCATCAGATTCGACTTTTCAATCAAGGAGGATGGCTCCTTATTGTTCAAGGGCCATCTTTGTATTCTGGACAATGCCGATTTACGACGAACGATTCTTGATGAATCCCACAAGTCAAGCTATGTTATCCACCCGGGGAGCACAAAGATGTATCAAGATCTGAAAAAGAATTACTGGTGGAGAGGGTTGAAGCAAGATGTGGCAGAGTACGTGTCGCGGTGTTTGACGTGCCAATAAGTGAAGATTTATCATAGACATCCCGCAGGTCTATTGCAACCCCCTACCTATACCGGAATGGAAGTGAGAATCGATCTCCATGGACTTCATAGTCGGGCTACCGCAAACTGCAAAGAAGTACAATGCCATTTGGGTAGTAGTCGATCGATTGACCAAGTCAGTACACTTCTTGCCTTACCACACGATGTACATGGCGGGAAGACTGACAGAGCTGTATATGAAAGAGATTGTCTGTTTGCATGGGATTCCGAGTAGCATCGTTTCAGACCGGGATCCACTGTATAATCAAAGTTTTGGAAGAAATTTCAAGAAAAAATAGGAACAAGACTAGATGTAATAGCCCGAAAAATCACGCTAAACTATGACCTCGGGATCCGTGCCCGATCGGTCATAGGTTTGATCAAATGGAAGTCCAATAGTTAGCATGAGGTGTGATGAACGGATGAGATATGATAAATTGAATGTCCATGTGGTGTGTGTAGTAAATGTGAAGTCGCATACACTTATCGTGGTGTATGTGCTCAACACACAAGTGAGGAAAGGGATAAAAGGGTTTAATAACCCTAAATGTGTGTTTTTGGTGGTTGAGAGAGAGATAAAGAAGAGAGAGAGAGAGGAAGTAAAGAGAGGAGTTATTGCAACTGATTGGAGGGGGAATTCAAGCGATAAAAGCCGGATTCAACACGGTTTGGATCTGTTAGAGCCAAAGCTGGAAACCCTAGCCTTTCAACCACTGGATTGAAATCAACTTGAGATTGATTCAAGGTAAATTTTTGTGAATAAAATGCATAAATCGTAGAGTCTAAATTGTAGTTGAAAGTGGGTTAAATCATAGGATAATGGTTTAGAAAAATAGAGGAAAAAGTATGGAAGAAGATTGGGAAGAACAGCTCGAAAGGGGCTGAATCTGACAATTTCGATTAATCGAAATTGGGTTTCGATTAATCGAAATTGGCCAGGAAGTTGAAAAGTCAGAGGACCCCGATTTCGATTAATCGAATTGGAATTCGATTAATCGACTTTGGATTTCGATTAATCGATTTGGGTATCGATTAATCGACTGGGAACCTCCAGTGGACCCCAGGGGTTGGAGGAAATGGCTTGAGGAAAATCGACTAATCGAAATGGGATTTTGATTAATCGATTTCAGTTTTTGATTAATCGATTTGGGATCGATTAATCGATTTTAGGAACTCGACTACTCGAATTGAGAGTCAATTTCGATTAATCGATTTGGGTATCGATTAATCGAATGAAAATCTCGATTAATCGATTTGAGAATCGATTAATCGATATTGATAAAATATGTTGACTTTTGGGTTTGACTTTAAGATTCTTGGAGAGTCTTAGACCTTCTTTATTACATCCTTTGTGATGTGTTTCACCTATTATGTGGTACCATAGGTGGTACGTGTGGACTAGTGCACAAGGAACCACGTGGGACCTTGATGCATTGAGCAAACAAAGACTTGAGGTAGGGAACACCTTGAACATGTACTTTATTTTACAAGAGCATGTATGTAATGATATAGAGTTCAATTCAAATGTTTATTGCTTAAAGATTGTGAAAAGTGTGTGTGCGTGTGACACCCATAAGAGTAATGACAATGAGCCATCCCCAGGGGATGAATAAGTAAAGAGATAAGAGCATCAAGTGTGATGCAAGTAAATGGATACATCCCAGGGATGTATCCAATGATTGAATCATGTTTGACAGGGCCTAACTGATATAAGGTAGCACACTTACACAGTGAATAACTATATGTAAGGCACCGATATTTTTGTTATTTGAGGTTTGATAGGTTACCCCACCGACGTGGCGGGATATCCACGACTGACACGGCAGGATATCCGTGATCGATACGGCGACGAAACCGTAGGCCAGTGCGGAGGCTTATCCGTACATAGTAAGCACACCCCAGGGGTGTTGATTTGAGACAAGTGAAACCCCGCCACCAATCCCCAGGGGAAAGGGGCTTGGGTACTATAATTGTATTCCCAGGGAATACGTTAAAACTGTCTATATAGATGACGATGAAGGGTATCTCATCGGGGCTCGATGCTATATTGCTCGGGGATTACTTAAGTTGAAAGTTTAAGTTTTGCTTTAGGCCTTTTCAGCATCATTCATGAGTAAATGAAAACATAAGTAATCAACAGTAAAACGAAATGCTTTTTTTTTTTTACTGTTTTCATCAATAACTGCATAGACACATCATGCATGGCATATCATGGAATATATGTGAGTTATAATTTATATGTTCAACCGTGTTTGTTCCCTATTGAGTTAGGATGTAGCTCACCCTATAGACTATACGTCGCAGGTCCACTACTAGCATTTGCCATGCTTGAGGAGGCGATCCCGTGAGTCGGACCTTGCGGTAACCTCCGAGGACTTATTCTAGAGGACTCCGTTGTGCGCTTTGAGGCTTTTAGAGAGATGGCATGTCAAGCCTTGATTTTGTTTAAAACCATGTATATAAGGAGTTGGGATTATTCTTTTGGGACGAACCATCCGTGATGATTTCTATCATCGATGGTTCGGATCGGTTCTCCATTCATGCAGAGGCATGAGGGTAGAACTGTCTTTTGGGAAGTTAATTAATATAGATTTAAATTCCGCAATTTTGTTTATTATACTTTTTGATGCTTGATATACCATTGTTCCGTGCTTAGCTAAAGGGCACGGTCAAGATGATGATCGTCTTGATGTACGGGTTTGAAGCATTTTCTTTTTAGCAATTCTGACAAGGGTTCTTTGGTCAGAACATAGGGGCTTCTGCTAACGAAACTTTAGTTTCAAATGCAGCCGCAAATGTCATCTAGAGGAAGAGGCCGACCAAGGGGAGGCCAGCAGAGGAGTCTACGTAGTGGAGATGATTACATCTCTCCTACTAATAGAGTGCCTTTAGGAGGTACTGAGGCCCTGTAAGAGTAGTAGTAGATGAAGAGGATCGAGATCATCAGGATCAAGATCTAAGAGAGCAAGAAAGATTGAGAGAAAGACAAGAAGATAGAGAGGAGGGACAAAGGATGATGCACACTATGGAGACTATGGCAGCTGCCATGGCACGTTAGTCCGCATCCTTTGCACTCATGCATCAAGAGAAACGGCGACCACCTACACACCACCAGGACTGCGTTGCCTGTGCCCTCATCTTTTACAGAGTTTAGGAGGATGAGACCTCCTTCATTTTCTGGGCAGGCAGACACAATGGCCGCTGAGAACTGGCTGATGGAGATGGAGAAAGTCTTTAGTGTGCTGACATGCACGGAAGATGAGAGTGTGAGATGGGCAGCTTATATGTTGGATGGGGAGGCTGGGCCTTGGTGGAAGTCCGTGATACGGACTCGGGCTCAAGAGACCCCAGAGTTGCCTTGGACTTGGGAGGAGTTTGTTGAGGAGTTCAACAAACAATATTTTCCGGAAGTAGTGAGGAACCAATTAGAGATACAATTTCTACAGTTAGTGCAAGGGAGGATGACAGTGAGAGAGTATGGGGTGGAGTTTCTACGACTTGCCCGTTTTGCTCTGGATTACGTCGCTACTGAAGTGATGAAGTCCAAAAGGTTTCAGCAAGGTTTGAAACCTGAGGTTAGGGGAGGCGTAGCTCCATTTCAACTGAGGACCTATGAAGAGGTCATGAGTAAAGCACTAGTGGTTGAAGAGGAGAACACAAATAGATATCGACAGAGAGAACAGCAGAGAGGAGGAAATGAACAAGGAAGGACGGGGAACTACGAATCAGTGAACAAAAAGCTGAGGTTCATGGTCCAGAATCAGAGACCACAGTTCCAAGGGAGTTTCGGAAGACCGATGCAACAACAACACCAACAGAGGTTTCCATTACTTGCGTCGGGGAGACCTATTCGCTATGAGAACCCTGCCATGTCTACTGGCGCCACTAACACATGTGGTTCTCGTCTTGTTTCTCAAGACCTCGGAGACTTGCAAAATGTGGCAAGCCTCATAGGATGGTGGATTGTAGAATGGGAACTAGGGGTTGTTTCCGATGTGGCAAGGTGCCACTTGATCAAGGATTGCCCCAGACGGATAAGAGAAAGCGGTTTCAGCTTAAAGACCACGACCAATTCAAGCAAGGAAACCGATCGTTGTGGGAGAGCCTATGCGATCACCTCAGAAGCAGGGAACGTGCATGACGTCATCCAAGGTGAGACTCGTTAAAATTAAAGAAAATTTTTCTTTTCATTAAAATTTTAAATAGAGAGGGAGCATGCATTAGGAATTGTATAGATTCTTTCTCAATACAAAAAGTTGTATGTGAATTAAGAGTGTAAATTGATGTGTAAATTATTGTATGTATGTATGTATGCTATAGGTACTTTAAATATATATGAAAAAGGATGTTTCGGTGGTTATGACGCTCGAGTGTTGATAGACCCAGGGTCTACCCACTCATTCGTCACTCCACGTTTCGCCAAGAAGATGAAGATTGTTCCAGAGACGTTGGATTTTGTCCTATCTGTGTCTATTCCGACTGGAGAGTTAGTGGACACGGAGTTAGCTTGCAAATCCATCATTGTAGCAGTTCGAGACTTAGAGGTGCATGAACTAGAAGCAAAGTTGATACTGTTAGACATGCAAGGGTTTGATGTGATCCTTGGCATGGACCGTTGGTTGAGACATTGTGCAACCGTCGATTGCAAGAACAAGGTAGTCATTTTCAGACCCAACACAAGAAGATCATTTTGGTTTCAAGGAGTGAGGTCGTCATCTGTGCCACTGATCTCAGCAGTAAGGGCTGAGAAAATGATCATAAAGGATTGTAGTGGATACTTGGCTTTCTTAAAGGAGGACAAGGAAGAAAAGAACGTCATTTCGGAGATAGCAGTTGTGCGAGACTTCGCTGACGTGTTTCCAGAGGAATTGCCTGGATTACCTCCAGAAAGAGAAGTAGAATTCGCCATTGACTTAGCACCAGGAACGGAGCCTATTTCGAAAGCACCTTATAGAATGGCTCCTGCTGAATTAAAGGAGTTGAAGGAACAACTACAAGAGCTTATGGACAAGGGGTTTGTTAGACCAAGTGTATCTCCATGGGGAGCACCGGTCTTGTTTGTCAAGAAAAAGGATGGGTCAATGCGGCTATGCATTGACTATCGACAATTGAACAAATTCACTGTGAAGAACCGCTACCCTTTGCCTAGAATTGACGATCTATTCGACCAACTGCAAGGAGCAAGGTATTTTTCCAAGATCGACCTGAGATCTGGGTATCATCGATTCTGAGTCAAAGTGAAGACATTCGAAGGCGACTTCCGGACACGGTATGGACACTATGAATTCCTTGTGATGCCGTTTGGATTAACGAATGCTCCGGCATCGTTTATGGATCTGATGAACCGAGTGTTTAAACCACACTTGGACTCCTGCGTCGTAGTGTTTGTTGATGATATACTGATATACTCCAAATCCAAGACGGAACACGAAGAACATTTGAGGATTGCTCTACAGACGCTACGTGAACACCAATTGTACGCCAAACTCAGCAAGTGTGAATTTTGGTTGGAAGAGGTTAGATTTTTGGGACATGTTGTCTCAAAGCATGGTGTCACTGTGGATCCAGCAAAGATAGAAGCAGTAGTTAAATGGGAGCAACCAAAGATAGTGGCCGATGTTCGAAGTTTTTTGGACTTAGCAGGCTATTATCAACGTTTCGTTGAGGGGTTTTCAAAGATATCGGGACCTCTCACAAAGCTGACACGAAAAGATTCAAGGTTTGAGTGGAGTGAGGCATGCGAGAAGAGTTTTCAAGAACTCAAAACGAGACTCACTTCGGCTCCAGTATTAGCGATTCCTTCAGGCAGTGGAGGATACGCCGTGTACAAAGAACGGCCTTGGTTGTGTGCTCAACCAACACAAGAAGGTGATAGCTTACGGATCAAGACAGCTGAAGGAACACGAGAAAAATTACCCGACTCATGACTTGGAACTAGCAGCAGTCATTTTTGCGCTGAAGATTTGGAGACATTACTTGTATAGTGAGACTTTTAAAATTTTCACCGATCATAAGAGCCTCCGATATCTGTTTACACAGAAGGAGCTCAACATGAGACAGCGCAGGTGGATGGAGTTCCTCAAGGATTATGATTGCTCCATACCATACCATCCTGGCAAGGCGAATGTAGTAGCCGATGCATTGAGTCGGAAAGGTTCAGCTCGGTTAGCTTCTTTGATTTTGGGTATGCACCGATGGAAATTATTGGAAGACCTGGCATTCTATGATGCGAACATTGAGTCAAAGGACACTGGATCCTTTTTGGCTAGCATATCAGTAAAGCCAGTGATATTTGAGCATATCCACGATCTACAGATGAAAGATCCGGCATTAACAAAGATTCATCAAGACGTGAGTGAAGGCATTAGGTCGGACTTCTCAGTAAAAGAAGATGGTCCGTTGTTGTTTAAAGGCCGTCTATGCATTCCGGACAATGCCGATCTAAGACGAACCATTCTTGATGAAGCCCATAAGTCTATTTATGCTATCCACCCTGGTAGCACCAAAATGTACCAAGATTTGAAAAAGAACTACTGGTGGAGAGGACTGAAGCAAGACGTGGCCGAATACGTGTCACGGTGTTTGACTTGTCAGCAAGTGAAGGTTGATCATAGACACCCTGCTGGACTATTGCAACCTTTACCAATACCAGAATGGAAGTGGGAATCGATCTCAATGGACTTCATTGTTGGATTACCCCGTACTGCCAAGAGACACAATGCTATTTGGGTCGTCGTAGACCGATTGACCAAATCAGCGCACTTTTTGCCATACAATACTACGTATACGGCAGGAAGACTGGCAAACTTATACATGAAGGAGATTGTAAGATTACATGGGATTCCAAGCAGCATAGTTTCAGATCGTGATCCACTATATACATCCAAGTTTTGGAAGAAATTTCAAGAAGGAATGGGAACACGACTAGACTTTAGTTCAGCTTTCCATCCTCAAACTGATGTGTAGACAGAACGAGTGAACCAAGTAATAGAAGACATGCTCAGAGCATGCATGCTCGATATGCAAGGATACTGGGACGAGTATCTACCGATGCTCGAGTTCGCATACAACAACAGTTTCCAGACGAGCATTGGCATGGCACCGTATGAAGCTCTGTATGGACGACGATGCAAGTCACCTCTCAATTGGGAGGAAACAGGTGAGAAATTTGTGTTAGGACCAAAACTACTTGAAGATAACGCTACCGTCGTTCGAATTATCAGTGAAAGGTTGAAGACAGCACAGAGTAGACAGAAAAGTTACGCCGATATGAAGCGGACTAGTGTTGACTATAAAGTGGGCGAGCATGTGTTTGTGAAGGTGTCACCTATGAAAGGTGTAATGAGATTTGGCAAGAGAGGGAAATTAAGTCCACGTTATGTTGGACCATTCGAAATTTTGGGCGCGTAGGTGAAGTTGCATATCGCATTGGTTTACCACCGCTGTTTGATCGAGTACATAATGTTTTCCACATATCGATGCTCAGGAAATACGTGAATGATCCGTCTCATGTATTAGGAAAGCAACCTATAGAGATGTGTGAGGACATGAGCATGATAGAGGAACCACGAACTGGAACCTCGATTAATCGATTTACTAAAGGAACTTGGAAGAAATTGAAGTCAGATAGACGATTTCGATTAATCGAATTGAATTTCGATTAATCGATTTTGAAATTTCGATTAATCGAAATGGATTTCGATTAATCGAATAACTTAAGGAATTCTGGAAATTTAGAAGTTACTGCACGATTTTGATTAATCGAAGTGAATTTCGATTAATCGATTTTGGAATTTTGATTAATCGAAATGGATTTCGATTAATCGACTGGCTCGCGCCAGTGAGCTCAAAAATTTAAAATTTTAAACAGATACGATTTCGATTAATCGAAATGTTTTCGATTAATCGAATTTAACTTTCGATTGATCGATTTGGGAAATCGATTAATCGATTTTATGCGGCTTAACCTAGTTTTGAATCTCGATTAATCGATTCTGAATTTCGATTAATCGAGCCGGGGCCTATATATGGAAATTTGGGGATTTTCTTTGCCATTCGAAATCATTTAAGCTTTCGGATTTTTGGCGCTTCAACTTCTCCTTCTTCTCCAACCAACCGAGCGATCTACGGTTTGGATTTTCCGCCGATTCGCATCCGAAATCGCCCGCATTCGCCTCCAAAGCCTAAGGTAAACCCTAGGCTCGAGTATATTCTTCAATTTCAAGTCGAAAACCCTAGTTTTTACCGGAAATTTCGTCAAAATGCCGCCTAAAACCCGTTTATCTTCAAAGAAGGCGACTTCTAAACTCCCGGTTCGGCGTAAGAACGCCGCGCCACCACCACCTACCCCATCGCCGGTGAGGACTCCATCACCGTCGGCATCGGAGACCACCTCCGGTTCGACGAGCGCGTCTACGCGCGAGTCTTCCCGCGAGTCCACCCCCATGCCACCACCACCCACCAATGTCGAGCAACCAAATGAATGGTGGGCGGCAAAGACCTTTGAGGTCGAATATATTATCGACCCTACCCTATTCACAAATCCCGATTTGCCGGGCGAGACCCAATGGGCTCGAAACTACCTTAACAACGCCGGTCTCGGCAACCTTCTCAAACCAATCCGGGGTTCTTACTACCCTAGATTGGTTAGACTGTTTTACCAAGGGCTAACGGATGGCCCTACCGATGATTGCATTTTGACCAAGATCGAGGGTCGTCTATACACGATCACTGGTCGTCACATACACGAGGTACTCGAGTGTTACCTCGATTTTACCCCAGAGACTACCCTATTCTCACCCTTCGAGGAGGACCCCCGCTTCGAGGAGGTCATGACCTGCATGACCAATGGTAAAAAGGGGTCGGGCTCCTCTATTAAGAGGGTTGACCTTCCACACTATATGTGGATGCTCGACTCGGTGATAAAGTGTAACCTTTACCCAATACGCCACGACACCGAGCGCGTGGACAAAGTGCAACATGCACTTTATGCGGCCTTCTGTGGCCGATGGTTTGATGCTACTATGGTCATCCTAGAAGGGATGAAGTACATCAAAGGAAAACTGATGAAGGGCAACATGCGGCCCAAGGAGAAGATGCCATATGCTCGGCTCATCTCGAGCATGTTGGAGTGCTACCAGGCCCTCCTCTGACATCTCGCCTCACGAGGTGAGGGCTACGAATCGTGAAGACGCGTTCTAAGTCTTCATGGACCGTAGCTACAATCTTCTAAAGCGGACCCTACCAGCTCGGGTCCCGCTCCACCCAAAGAAGCAGCAGAGCACACAGAGCACCTCCACCACCCCACCACCTCGGCCAGGACCCACCCGTGGGTGGCACACCTATTCCCGAGCCATCCGTGGAGAGGGTTCCCTCCACACCGCAGCCTCACGCCACGCCCACTGCCCCGCGACACCCACCTCATCATACCGCCGGCGCGCCGCTCCATCCGGTCCTACCATCGAGGAGGTGTTGGCCCGTATGGAGGCCAACAACGAAAGGATGAATCGGAGGATAGACTTCCTCCTATTTCACACCCTCCGCCACATCTATCCTACCGACTACCGCCGCTACCTCGCCCAGGAGGAGGAGTGGACCGTTGGACGCACCGCCTTCCACCGAGGACCCGTCTTCCATCCCACCACTGCAGACGCGGTTCCTTCCACATCTACATCCGCATCACTGCAGACGAGAGAGCGCCTGGCCACCACTACCTCCGCCTACCACACTGCGGTCTCCACCACACACCCGGCCACAGTCAGTTTACTTTTGCATTTTGATTGTATACTTGTAGATTTCTTTTGTACGCCAACTTATTTGGCATTGTAAAAAATTTTCAATTTTAAATACAAATCAACAATTTTTCTCTAGATTGTTCCATTTCGTCAAATTTAAATTCTATGCTGGTATTTGTAACTACCTAAATACGTCTGAATCAATTAGACCACCTCACCTGAGAGTGGGGGGGGGAGAGACCCAGACAGCCATGCCTTGGGTTATTTTCGAGGACGAAAATTCCCAAGGTGGGGAGGATGTAATAGCCCGAAAAATCACGCTAAACTATGACCTCGGGATCCGTGCCCGATCGGTCATAGGTTTGACTAAATGGAAGTCCAATAGTTAGCATGAAGTGTGATGAACGGATGAGATGTGATAAATTGAATGTCCATGTGGTGTGTGTAGTAAATGTGAAGTCGCATATACTTATCGCGGTGTATGTGCTCAACACACAAGTGAGGAAAGGGATAAAAGGGTTTAATAACCCTAAATGTGTGTTTTTGGTGGTTGAGAGAGAGATAAAGAAGAGAGAGAGAGAGGAAGTAAAGAGAGGAGTTATTGCAACTGATTGGAGGGGGAATTCAAGCGATAAAAGCCGGATTCAACACGGTTTGGATCTGTTAGAGCCAAAGCTGGAAACCCTAGCCTTTCAACCACTGGATTGAAATCAACTTGAGATTGATTCAAGGTAAATTTTTGTGAATAAAATGCATAAATCGTAGAGTCTAAATTGTAGTTGAAAGTGGGTTAAATCATAGGATAATGGTTTAGAAAAATAGAGGAAAAGGTATGGAAGAAGATTGGGAAGAACAAGTCGAAAGGGGCTGAATCTGACAATTTTGATTAATCGAAATTGGGTTTCGATTAATCGAAATTGGCCAGGAAGTTGAAAAGTCAGAGGACCCCGATTTCGATTAATCGAATTGGAATTCGATTAATCGACTTTGGATTTCGATTAATCGATTTGGGTATCGATTAATCGACTGGGAACCTCCAGTGGACCCCAGGGGTTGGAGGAAATGGCTTGAGGAAAATTGACTAATCGAAATAGGATTTCGATTAATCGATTTCAGTTTTCGATTAATCGATTTGGGATCGATTAATCGATTTTAGGAACTCGACTACCCGAATTGAGAATCGACTTTGCGAAACAGAGAATTTCGATTAATCGAATAAGATTCGATTAATCGAATGAAAATCTCGATTAATCGATTTGAGAATCGATTAATCGATATTGACTCTCGATTAATGGATTTTGGAAATCGATTAATCGAATCAGGTTCGATTAATCGATTTTGGAATTCGATTAATCGACTGAGATAAAATATATTGACTTTTGGGTTTGACTTTAAGATTCTTGGAGAGTCTTAGACCTTCTTTATTGCATCCTTTGTGATGTGTTTCACCTGTTATGTGGTACCATAGGTGGTACGTGTGGACTAGTGCACAAGGAGCCACGTGGGACCTTGATGCGTTGAGCAAACAAAGACTTGAGGTAGGGAACACCTTGAACATGTACTTTATTTTACAAGAGCATGTATGTAATGATATAGAGTTAAATTCAAATGTTTATTGCTTAAAGATTGTGAAAAGTGTGTGTGCGTGTGACACCCATAAGAGTAATGACAATGAGCCATCCCCAGGGGATGAAGAAGTAAAGAGATAAGAGCATCAAGTGTGATGCAAGTAAATGGATACATCCCAGGGATGTATCCAATGATTGAATAATGTTTGACAGGGCCTAACTGATATAAGGTAGCACACTTACACGGTGAATAACTATATGTAAGGCACCGATATTTTTGTTATTTGAGGTTTGATAGGTTACCCCACCGACGTGGCGGGATATCCACGACTGACACGGCAGGATATCCGTGACCGATACGGCGACGAAACCGTAGGCCAGTGCGGAGGCTTATCCGTACATAGTAAGCACACCCCAGGGGTGTTGATTTGAGACAAGTGAAACCCCGCCACCAATCCCCAGGGGAAAGGGGCTTGGGTACTATAATTGTATTCCCAGGGAATACGTTAAAACTGTCTATATAGATGACGATGAAGGGTATCTTATCGGGGCTCGATGCTATATTGCTCGGGGATTACTTAAGTTGAAAGTTTAAGTTTTGCTTTAGACCTTTTCAGCATCATTCATGAGTAAATGAAAATATAAGTAATCAACAGTAAAACGAAATGCTTTTTTTTTTTACTGTTTTCATCAATAACTGCATAGACACATCATGCATGGCATATCATGGAATATATGTGAGTTATAATTTATATGTTCAACCGTGTTTGTTCCCTATTGAGCTAGGATGTAGCTCACCCTATAGACTATACGTCCCAGGTCCACTACTAGCAGCTGCCGCGGCTTCAGGAGACGCTGATCCCGGCGAGACGGACCTTGCGGCCGGCGAAGAATTGGAGCCACCTCCTGAGGACTTCTTCTAGAGGACTCCGTTGTGCCGCTTTGAGGGCTTTTAGAGAGATTTTGTACGGCTTGGTATGTCAAGCCTTGATTTTGTTTAAAACCATGTATATAAGGAGTTGGGATTATTCTTTTGGGACGAACCATCCGTGATGATTTCTATCATCGATGGTTCGGATTGGTTCTCCATTCATACAGAGGCATGAGGGTAGAACTGTCTTTTTGGAAGTTAATTAATATAGATTTAAATTCCGCAATTTCGTTTATTATACTTTTTGATGCTTGATATACCAGTGTTCCGTGCTTAGCTAAAGGGCACGGTCAAGATGATCGTGCTGATGGCACGGGTTTCGGGGTGCCGAAATCTGGGCTATCACACTAGATTTCAGTACGATGTTCCATCCACAAATCGACGGACAGACTAAGAGGGTCAATCAAATCATTGAAGACATGCTTAGGGCATGTATGTTGGAATTACAAGGATCGTGAGATCAACACCTACCATTGATTGAGTTTGCATATAATAACAGTTTTCAGACGAGCATTGGGATGCCACTGTATGAAGCCTTGTACGGAAGGCGATGTAAATCGCTAATCAATTGGGAAGAAACTAGCGAGAAATTTATTTTGGGACCCGAGTTACTTGAAGATAACGCCGCTATTGTCCGCATGATCAGAGAAAGACTAAAGGCGGCTCAAAGCAGACAGAAAATCTACGCTGATATCAAGCGGACGAGCGTGGACTTTAAGGTGGGAGAACATGTTTTCATGAAGGTATCGCATATGAAGGCGGGATGAGGTTCGAAAAGAGAGGGAAGCTAAGTCCCCGCTATCTTGGACCGTTTGAAGTTTTAGGTCGAGTAGGGGAAGTTGCTTACCGCATTGGATTGTCATCGTTATATGATCAAGTACACAATGTGTTCCACGTATCGATGTTCAGGAAATATCTTAATGGTCCTGATCACGTGTTGAGCGACCAATCATTTGAGATGCATGAAGATATAACGATGATTGAAGAACCGGTGGAAATTTTGGTTCGAAAGGAACAAGTGTTGCGAACAAAAGTTATTCCCTTAGTGCTTGTCCGATGGAAGAACCATCCGGTCGAAGAAGCAACATGGGAACGTGAGGAGGATGTTAGAGAACAATATCCCAAATTGTTCGAAATTGCCAACTAATTAGTCCAATTCAAATTGATAATGTGTAATGGTTAGTGGTATGAAAGTCTATATATATTTTTTTCGAATGATTGAATTTTGTTGAAAATTTTAGTATATTGACTCCAAGTGATGATAGAACCAACTTTTGTTGAACTTTTAGTATATAAAACTAGTAGTAAAGATTAGTGACAGAAAACGAACAAAAGAATACCCGAAAAACTTTCTGGGCTCGCTCGGGCGACCACTTATGCTCGCTTGAGCGAGCCACATAAAATCATGAACTTCTCTCGCTCGAGCGATAACTATTGCTCACTCGAGCGAGGCATGTTGACCGCTCGAGCGAGGTCAGAGTATATATATGGGCGAACTTCTATTCGTTCATTTCAACTTCATGCGAGAGACTTCCGAGCGCAGGGCTAGGGCTTTTTGCTAATCTTAAAGCTTTTTCCATCCGATTCAAGCTGGATTCGGACGATTCGATCTATCGAAAACGTTCAAAAAGGTGAAATCTTCACTATTCCTATTATTTTTTATTATAAACTTCTCTTACATATCAATGGCATCCCAAAGCCCTAACACCCAACTTAGGAAACGGGTGGCGATTCGATAGCCATCATCGCGCAATCAAGCGCCACAGACACCACAACCACAAACATCCACACCTCCTACCCCAATCCAATTAAATGAATGGTGGGGATCAAAAGTTTTTAAAAACGAATGGGACATCCATCCCTCTTGTTTTGGGGATCCGATGTCCACCCCTTGTCCACTGTTGACCCCTTTTGGAGATCGGTACTATCCGAGGCTCGTTAAGTTATTTTATCAAACACTCAAGACCAATGCGACTGAGGACTCTATCCTTGTCACCATTGACGGGAAGGAACTGATTTTCGGCAGTGCCGATGTCTCCTCCGTCATGCAATGCCCCGACACCTACACACAAAACCCCCTTTCTCTGCCACCTTTTTATGGGAACATAGGTTTCCCTACCATTATCACCGACATTACCGGCGGCGCCATAGCATTAGGCCAATCAATCACCCGCTCCCAATTACCGTCACGCATGTGGTTTCTAGATATTATTTTTAAGAAGAATCTACACCCGACCGGTCATTACCAAGAGCGTCGCGAGACGATTTTGCAGGATCTACACTCCGCTTTCCACAATAGGTGGTTTAGCGCTCCGATGGTGGTCATCAAGGGCATGACGCATGCCCACAAAAGAAACCTAAGGGGTGTTATTCCTCCACCGATAAACCGATTACCCTATGCACATTTGATTTCTCAACTCCTCGAATCACGAAATGGGAAGGAGGGATTTCAAATCAAGACGAATGAAATTGTGCTCACCGACAATATCATTCCATACCTCACCCAAGACTTAAGCCGAAATTTAAAAAGCCTTCAAACTAGTGTCAATAAGAAGAGAGATCGCCAAATTTCCCGACAAGCCACGCAACAAGCACCGGCGGGACCAACTGCTCCCTCTACTTCATCTTCACAGCCCCTACCTAGCACCGACATCGGCATGATGCGAGAGATCCTCCAGTAGGGGCGGGAGATCAGGTTACATAAGAGGTTCCAGGAGGCGCTACTCATAGACCTCATGGGCCATGTGTACCCGCAGTCATACATGGAGCGCATCGGTGCTATGAGAGGTGCTATTTTTGGAGCATCTAGCTCGGGCCCTGCTACGAGGAGCACTATAGTGGGTGCCACTACTGCTAGGGAGGTTTTCGAGGATGAGGATGACGAGGACGACGACGATGATGAGGAGGATGATGAGGAGTATGAGCAGAGTGACGACTAGGTCGTCCTCTATTATTTAAATTTTGTGATTTTCAATGTAATAATTTATAATTTTGAGGTGACAAATTTTTGTTTGAAACAATCGTGACATGGTTGTCACAATATCTAGGGCGACATAGTAGTGACTTAATATGGTTGTGCATAAACTTTGATTAAATAAGTCTATGTGGTGCAATGTGCGTGTGTATGATCGATTGTGTAGTTGTATAAAAAAATTCTAGTGCAGGTTTTCATAAATCAGAGTAGAATGAATGTCATTCTACTTACAGCCGTTAAGAGAGTTCTAAGTCTGATTGATACGACGGCCTTCTTATTTTGTATAGATTAAAAATATTTTTTCATGCAGGTATGATCTTGGGTCATTGGAGTGAATTATCTGATTATGATTGTTTGGGTGTGTTGCTACGAATATCTGTTCGAAAATTTTTTATAGTCGTAGTTGATCCCTAGTGTGTCGTCAATTTTCGAGGGTGAAAATTTTATAAGGTGGAGTGAATGTCATAACCCCAGATTTTTTAGAACCGTGCACACCACATATCAGACGCATGTATTTGTGTTTCACAAGGAAACTAAAAACTACATATACACACTATGTGTGTATATATGAAAATTTCTAGCTTTTACTATATAAGTGAAAGTGGGGAGGAGAGTTTCTCCTACGTAACCTAAATTAACATAGATAGAAAGAAGGAAAAATAGAGAGAAAGAGGAGAAGGATTAGAGGAGAAGGTTTATAAAAGAGGAGGAGAGGTTCTTAGTTTTTCCATAGAGAACCTTGAAGATCCTCACGATTAGACGAAGCTTGGATCAAACAATAGGAGACCTATCGAGTAAGGTATGATTTAGATGTTATGAATATTTTAAATAGAGTTTAAACTAGGGGTCGAATGATCCTAGACACTATTAAACCTCTCATGAGGAAGGTGATAATTTCCGAATGAATGGAGAACATACACCTTTTCGTGGCTCGCTCGAGCGGTCTAAATGGCTCGCTCGAGCGAGGGCTGAGAGAATATTCTAAGCATATTCACATCCTGGACTTGCTCTAGCGAGACCCACAGTGAAGGAAGAGATCGCTCGAGCGAGGCGTCGCTTAGAGCTCCAGGTATCTCAAATAATAATCGCTCGAGCGATGAATAGTGCTCGCTCGAGCGATGAATAATAACCGCTCGAGCGATGAATAGTGTTCGCTCGAGCGATGAATAATGACTGCTCGAGTGAGGATTTATAACCACTCGAGCGAGGTCAAGTGCTCGCTCGCACGAGGCTAAATAACCGCTCGCGCGAGGATTTTCTCAGCTCTCTCAATTCTTTTGGTATGATTCATGAGAGCTGTGTTTCCAAGGGTTCTAGAGACCTTCTGAGTAAATTAGTGTCTCATACAATGTAGGTGTGACGTAAGTTGTTACGTGTAAGCTTCTATGAGGAAGGAGCGCGTTGGATCATATTTGAGGTAGGGAATATCTTGAAATATGTACTTTAATTCGTCAAAATCATGTATGTAGAGTATTTCAATCATATAGAGTAGCTCAACAGAATAGTCATTTTAAATATGTTTACAACATGTGCGTGTGTGTGTGTGAATCTAAAAGGAGGTCATGAAGTCCCTAGGGGACATGGAATTATAACTTTGGGCATCGTAATGATGAATTAAACCAGTAGCATCCCAGGGATGCAGGTGAAGCCAAATGATAAAATAAAAGAAGAACGAGAAGGCCTAATGTAATATAATTAGCACAATCACGGTGAATAACTATATGTAGAGCACACTTTATATTTTTGTTATTTAAGGTTTATTTAGAATATCCCACCGACGTGGCGGGATACCCACGACTGACTCGGCAGGATATCTGTGACCGGTACGGCGGCCAAACCGTACACCCTAGCACATCCCAGGGATGTTAAATTGAGAATAGACCCCGCTGCCTAAGAGAAAGGGGCTTGGGTAGTATTGAAATATAATACATAACAAGTGTCTATTTAGACGACGATGGTGGATATTCCATTGGGGCTTGATGCTATATTGCTCGGGGACTACTTAAATTAAGATTTAAGTAATTAGGTCGAATCCATTACCATAATAGTAAGATGAGAATAATAAAGTCATGTAAAGTAACAGTGTATCCATCATTTTACTTCCGTGTGTTTCAATTTTGTCTTTCAGCAGTTCTATTAGATAAATCATGTTTTTAAACTGTTTTTTACTGTGTTTCCCTATTGAGCTAGGATGTAGCTCACCCCCCTTAAACTATACGTCGCAAGTCCAGGACTAGCGGCAGCGGAGACTTCTGGGGACATTGATCCAAGGGATTCGAATTACATGCCCACAGAAGAGTCAGAGCCTCCTCCTGAGGAATTCTTTTAGGAGACCCATTGCGTACTTTGAGAGTGAGTTGAGAGTATTAGGTACGGCTTGGTATGTCAAGCCTCTTTATTTGAATGTAATTAAATACCTTTATTCTTTTGACAACTGTCTGAGGTGAACAGTTATCACCAAACTTTTGGGTCAGTTCTTATGCCCATAAATTGGCATGGGACAAGAACTGCCTTTAGAGACCCTATTTATTTAAATGCATGAGTACTTATTTAGAGTAGATACATGTGCCTAAATTGCAGCATTTGGCTTGTATGTACTAATGCCCGAAAAAGAATTACAGGGCACGGCCTCGAGAGTCGTACCGATGGCACGGATTTTGGGGTGCCGAAATTCGGGCTGCCACATTGAAAAATAATGGAAGAAATTTCTGCAAGTTTTGAATCAAGATCGGGAATATTTTCCTACCAACAAATCCAATGAGTTCGAAGAAGAATGAGAATATGAGTATCTGTGGAGACTTGAAGATTCCACATATAAATCCAGGGAATATCACATTCGGTAAAGAAATAAAAGGAGACTTCATTAGAATGAATATTTTTGGATTTAAATTTTGGATGCCCCTCTTCATATTGTTTATATAAAGAGAGAACCGATTTGGGTAGAATTTAAGATGTAGGACCAAAATGTAGCCACTATTGAAAGAACAAATTTGGATATCCTGCTTGAAGAATGACAGGACAGGTTTTGATAAACTAAGAGTGTTTTTGCTTTGGGTTCATATAGAAGAAAACATTGGTAAAGGCTTGGATATAATCCCAGTAATTGAAGGAATGGCCTGAACTCAATTTTCTGACTTTGTTTAAATCAAAACCCCAGGTTGAAGGTTTAATTATTTTGTGGATGATAGCTTTGCTGTAAGAGATAGGGCTATCTGACCTTTGGTTGTCCATATGGTGGGTAAAGGTTATGGACCTTGTTGATGTATGAATGGCTTCTGCAATAATTCGGGTTTTTCCCTCAAGAGCAGGATAGCCATGAATATCAAGGTACCTTCTCTTAATTTCCCATGGATCTGATATCCATTGCTGATCATCTGGTTCTAATATCAGAACATTAGAGATTATATCTTTTTGGATATAATTAGCTTCTTTTATTTCGTTTGTGGCTTGGTTAGTCGTTGTCTTCGCTTGGTTAGCGGAATTTAAAGATTCTTTTCCTTTTTGAGGTCTAGATCTATTATTTTGGATAATAATTCAGAGCTTATAATCATCTGTAACGTCACGAGATTGTGGTACAGGGACATTGCTCCGTCCTCTTCCTTTACCTAGTCATCCGGATGAGGATGCTATCATTATGACTTCCTGTAAAAACTCGCGGGTTAGAAAGTCAGGGAGAGAGTTTGTCTCTCCTTTGATATATTCAATTTGAAAATCAAAAGAAGATAATTCTGCTTGTCATCTGACAAAGATTTGTTTGAAAGCTAAATTTTTTATATCTTTTTGTAAAACATATTTTGCTGAGCTACAGTCTATTCTGAATAAAAATGATTGATTGAGCAAATCATCTTGAAATTTATGAATACATTTTACAATGGATAAAACTTCCTGTTTTATAGTTGAATAATTTGTTTGGGCATCTTTCCAAACATCATAAGTATGTCTGATTAATTCTTCCTTCTGATTGGAAGAATTAATTTATTTTAAAATTCCTCCATAACCAATTTGGGAGGCATCTGTCTCAACAATTTTGGACCAAAGAGGATTGGCCAAAGAAAGACATGGAATTTGTTTAACTTTTGACTTTATTTGTCTAACGGCCTTAGTATGATCATTCGTCCATGGGGATGGATGCTTTTTCAGTCTTGAATGTAGTAGTTTTGCAGCATGGGCAAGATGATGAATAAAATCAGCAATATAATTGAGACTTCTCAAAAATCTTTGTAGTTGAGTCTTGTTTAAAATCTCATCAGAAAATTTTGAGTTAAATTCAATACTTCGATCAATGGGGATGATTTGGTCTTGGTGAATGTTGTGACCAAGAAATCGAATAGATGTTTGGAATAACTTGATTTTAGGAGCAGATATAACTAACCAATTTTTATGGATAACATCTTTAAAGATTTTTAAATGTTTAAAATGCTGATCAATGGATTTTGAGAAGATGAGTATGCCATCAATGTAGACTATAAAGAAGTCTGTATAGGGGGTGAATATATCATTCATGATATTTTGAAATTTAAAATGAGCATTTTAAAGATCAAATGGCATAACATTTCATTCAAAATGTGCAAATGGGACAGTAAAAGCGATTTTGTACCTGTCGGTCTCCATCACCTGAATTTGCCAATACCCCGATTTGAGATCAAACTTGGAGAAAATTGGGACAAAATGTAAGCGGTCCAACAAATCTTTTTTGTTGGGAATAGGATAGTGAATCCATTGAAGACAATCATTTAGTGGTTTATAATTGATAATCAGTCGAGGAGTTCCTTGTTCCCTTTCAGCATTTTTATTTACATAAAAAGTTGTACAACTCCATGGGGAGTGACTTGGACAAATAAGTTGTTTTTGTAATAAACTGGCAATTTCGGTTTACATAATTTCACATAAGCAAGCTTCATTTGACTGGGTCTTGCTTTGATTGGAATATGTCTTTCATCAAAATCAGGATTATAAGGAAGAGAAACAATATGTTTCTTCCGATTCCAAAAAGCATTGGGGATATCACTACATATATCAGCGTGATAAGATTTCAGAAGTTGAGAAATCTTGAGTTGAATGGAAGGAGATTCTAATTATTTTTCCAGAGATAAAAACCTTACTTCTTGCTGTAAGAAGTTTAATTGTTTCTCTTTGAAAAATAACTTGGATTCTATGGAATTGATAACCTTTGTTTGTGGTGGAGTTATGAATGAGAACATCAGAGGATGTTTATTATATTGAGCAGAGATCCCAGCATTATCGACTTTTGTTATTGGTAGGATAGAAGTGAGAAAAGGAGTATCAAGAATAACAATTTGAGTTAAATCCTTGATAAGAATAAAATTTGATGGAATACATATTCCATTATTACAGATGGACACATATTAATTTGTATTTAATTTGCATTTTAGAATTACTAGTATTATTAAGTGTTTGAGTGGTTTTATCAAAATATTTAGTAGGAACTAATCCTTCTTGTATACAATTTAAATCTAAACCACTATCAACTAGAGCAACTGCATCCTTGATAGTGAACTCTTGATTAATCACTAAGGTGATTTGAATATACCACTGTTGAGTGGTAACCTGACTTAAAGAATGAATATGATTAGGAATTGGAATAATAAGAGATTTCTTATATTTACTTATTTCAGATTTTATTGAATTGATCTCATGTTTAAGATCATGTATATTTATTGGTCTAGAAGTAGATCCTTGATTAGATTGAGATTGTGACTTAATAAGTCTTGGATCTTTGTCATAAATTTGGTCTAGTTTTTTCTTCATTTTACATCTATTAGCATAATGGCCATATTTAGAATATTTAAAGCATTGAATCTGCTCTTGGGATTTAGATTTGGATTACTTTGTCCTCTTGGGCAAAGAGGATGTTTGTTGTTGATAAAAGCTAGGGGGATAAGATTTAGTTTTAGAGTTTTCTGTTGTAGAAGATAAAACATTTATCTGTAAAGGTGTTTATAGTTTCCTCTGGTAGGAGGATATTGCTTGTATTCTTGAATTTAATTGTTGAATAAATTCATTTTGATCATGAGATTGATCATTAGACTCTACCAATTGGTTAGATCTAAGATCTGGGATAGATGAAGCAGGATCCAGGCTGCTAATTTGATGTGATGAATTGGCTAAGTCTTTATTAGATGAATGACAATCTGCTAAATTTTCATCAGTGTTATGGAAGAGTGGAACTTCCATTGTTAAGACTGATAATGCCAGTTGGATAAGCTGTTCAGCTTGATCTTGAAGGTGGTACATTGATGGCATATTTGGACCATCCAAATTGGGCCAAACCTTTTATACATCTGCAAGGAGATGTATCTTTCTTTCTTCTTGAGTCATTTCAGGATATTGGGTTGCTTTGAATCATTTGACAAAAGGAATGATTTAATAAGATGTTTCTATATATTGACAGAATTTTTCTTTGAATTCTTGTAATTTTTCATTAGAAATTTTTTGAAAATATCAATCACGAAAAACCTTATATTGGTCTTGATAGAATTTAACATTAATTTCTGCATGATTGATTACAAAATCTTTAGGTTTTGTAATAGTCATGAGAAATTATTAGTAAATGAGAAATTCATTTCACTAACAATAAGAGATTCCTTCTGCTGTTGGGTTCATATCCTATGAGGAATTTGTTGATCGGAAATATGAATTTCTTCAAGATTTGGTTGATTATTTTTAAGAATAGTTGATGAGGCTATTTCTAAAAAGGACGATTGAGAGGTCAAGGGTATAAAAACTCTATACAGATCTCGAGGTCTCGAACCAGAATAAGATTTTCTTGTGGGAGAACTAAGAGATGTAAATCTATTGAATTGTAAGATTACATCACCATTATCATTTTGAATAATTTGTTTAATATCCTTATTAAGGATTGATTTTGGTGGTACAACTTGAGTGATATTCCATGATTTTGAAAAATCAATATTTTTCCAAGAAATCAAAGGAGTAGCAATATTAGAAGTGGTTAAATTGGTTTCGATTAAAATCGTTTTTCCTGACGGACTATGGTAATTAACCTTAGGAGCCAAGAAAGTTATCACCTTATAATGAAGGCAATAGATCAGAGCAATGGTCTCTGATTAAGGCTAGAAATTGTACCCTTTAGTTTACAAATTAAGAGTATAAGCATATAGCAGATTCTTGTTTGTTAAGGATAAGGTCAAGTTGGGGAAAATATTAAAGTATATAGGATCATGGCAAAGACTGATTTCCATAATTGCCATGAGAGAGGAATACTAATCAGGGCATCGAGCATCTCTTAAAGTGGTCATAATACTATTGTTATTACCCAATAACGTAAGTGGTTTAAAAGCTATCTGAATACATGCAAGATGTAGGTAATTAAATGTTTTAAGATCTGTTATTAGATTTTCATTTGATAAAAGTTGAAGACCTTCTCGGTCTTCACCTATACTGATAGTTTGCTCAGTGATTTGATGGGCATGTCAGTGGACCAATTAGTCCAACCTTGTTTATACAAGATTTTAGGATTGATGGGAGGAATTGTCCATCGATCAAGTTTATCTTTTACATTAGCCCATTTAGCTAATTCAGAATTTTTAATTGATTTATTATTTGAAAAACTAAATAAAGATATACAAAAATATAAAAAGATGTTTTACAAAAATATAAAAAGATGTTTTTTTTTTTTTAAAAAAAATTTAAAAACTTTAAAAATAAAAAAGAGTGAAAAAGAGAATTGTTGTGGTACCAATAAGAGTGTAATTCTATATGTGAATAGTGCAGTCGGAATAATAATACTATAGTAAATAGTGACCCAAAATACTATTCACCTGCATAGGAGTTACTATTCATCTTCTCCCCAAAACTCTCAAAAACTACTAGTCATATTCTTTCCTAAATTCTTAAGAACAGACAAATAGTGGGATCAAATAATACCACTACAAAAAAGTGTTTTCCAAATCGACGTCCGTCAACGATTTGTGGAAGAACCTCGGCATCAACGCACTCACTGTTAACTCGCCTCACAATTCAACGCGACTATTAACGCTAGAAAACATCTAGTAGTAACAGTCAAATCCTCCTATCTATCATATTAAGAATTTAAAAAAGTCAATAAATAGTAACGTGAAAATCAGAGAAGACGATGAACTGTCCATCCGCAAATGCATAGTAGACAGAACAACTGATCATTGTTTCCTACTCTTCCAACGTTCTCTATCCCTCATATGGAATTGTCACGAGTTTAGTCAGACATGACTCTGATACCAATTACAGAGATGGGGGAAGAGAGGTTACGGATTAATAAAAAATTAATCTAAGAAAAAATACTAAAAATTATGTAAAAAACATGATTTTACATGAAAATAAATAAATAAATAAATAAGGTTATTAAAAGAGATTTTAATACATGATTTGGGTAGTTTTGATCATGGTGCCGTTTGAAGCCCTTTTGAGGGTTCTTGCTTCTATTTATTTATTTTGTTTCTATATATGATTTGGGTACTGTTGGGATTCAAAGAGATTGTTGGAGTTTAAGAGTATTTAGAGACCTAAGTTTTAAGTATAAAGGTTTATTAGATCTTATAAAGATTATGAGGAGGATTTAAAAAAGTAACTTTAAAACGGGTGATTTTAAAAAGATTTCCAAAAAATAATGATAATAAATTTTGTTTTGTTGTTAGTAATAAAGATCTAAAACATGTAGCGGCACTTATCAAAAACGGTGTTCATGACCGCTTTAAAGTGCACAGAAGCTTTTCCTAATTTCGGTTTTCTTTCAATTCAATGAAATTGATTCGTGTAAATGTAGAGTAGTTGTTGTTATGTATACACAACTCTTCTAACTTAAAGTAGCGTCTGCATAGCAGCCCTCCAAAATTTATGACCTGAAAGAGTACTTCAAAATTAACTTGAAGATATATAATTGGTCAATTGAAGATATATAATTGAGTATCTCTATTTGCGCCCACGCATTTTCTAAAAGCACTTATGCCCTAGATCCCTTAAAATTCGTTGATTACTTCGGATCAGATGATGGAGATTTTGTTTCACCCCGCTCTTTCACACAATGTATCTTAGATCATGTCACATTTATCTGATAGTCAATTTTTTATTTCATGTGTCAAATATTCCCAAAAAATGGCTCTTCAACCATATGGTAGTATCACGCTCAAACATTTTTTGAGGGCCATTGTTTGTGATTTGAGACTCATGGAATAAAAACTTGATCGCCTGATAGGTGTACCATGATCTCAAGTTCTATTGTGTGGAAGATCAAGGTGAAACATGATCCCCATCATCTAATCTGAAGGTATCAACGGTTTTCAAGGGGCTCGGGACGTGGGCGCTTCCAGAGAACGTGTGGGCGGGATCAGAGGTACCCTATATAATTTTACCACGTCTTTAATTCTCCGCTAATCTTTTTCATTTTTAAACATTCAGACATTAAAATATTGTGCATAAGTGAAATAGGTATATATATTTTATATATTTAAATTAACGTAGCTCACTGGGATTTCCAAGCTCATGAAGAAAATTTATGTTTTACCTAAGGTGTCAAATATCGGCCGATATCATTACGTATCAGTTTTTCGGCAAACCGATACATATTAGTATCCGACTTAGTATCGGTATCGACTGATACAGCCCCGTATCGGCCGATACTTATCCGGTATCGGCCGATACCTATACTTATTTATTTATTTTATTTATTTTTTTAAAATAGGCCAATATATATATATTTATATCGGCCAATTCGTATCAATCCTCTAAAGACAGATACCCGATATCGATACCGAACCGATTTTGTTACCTTGGTACAAATAGACCCTAGAGGTTGCCTTTGGACATACTTAGATGGCTAAAAGATAATTCAAAAGTTCAATAATCTAGTAATGGTGTGAACAAATACTTGACTTTTTAAAAAGTCTGTGTCTTATTGGCGATATTTTGAGTTGCCGATTATATCTAGTTTAAGTCATAACTATTTTTAAAAAATTATCAATTTACTTGCACACGAGACTTACGTTGTAGCACATAATTTAAAAGAGCGACTTAGTATTTTTGGAATCTGTGTCATGTAAAAGAAAGACTAAGTATTTTTGAAAGCCATGATGTCAAATCCTTTGGTGCCAAAGATTGGCACAAAATACTATCTCAATCATTTGATTTAATACGGTCAATCATTGAATTAGATGATGAGCTTTGACTGTGTTGAATCAGATGATAGACATCATATATATTTCGCACCAATCGTTGGCCCCAAAGATCTTTACATCATGGCCTTCAAATCAAATAATTTAGATGCTGTTTCATGTGGCATAGGTCCCCCAAAATAAGTTTTTCTTTTAATTATGTGCAATCAAAAATACAAAATTTTTTGTTTTTCTATTTTTTTGGGTATTTTTCCTAATTTTTTAATTCATAAATTTTAAGAATATCTTATAATTTTTTTTTTTAATTTTCACGAATTCTAAGACTTTTTGTTTTTTTCCAAATTTTCAAAAGCTTTTAGAGCCGATTTATTCCCGAACCTGCACACGGTCACTATGCCTCTAATATCACGAAAGAGAGTTATTACCAAAATGAAAATATATGACAGGTACCCTTGCCTATATATCAATAATTAGTAGAATTATCAAGACGTTATCCATCCGTGAATTGGATTATTGATCAAATGGTGGGGGGCATTTGATCAGTGTGACATTTGTACTATGCTATGTACAAGAGGTTGTGACATTTGTATTATGCAATGTACAAGAGATTGGAAGGTCTAGATAGGTGGAAGATTTGATTGTTAAGATCACACACGCTATAGAAAAATTATATCGATAATTTACAAAAAATTCTTACTTAGTTATTACAAAAAATTCTTACTTAGTTATTAGACTGTATAATTTTTTTTATATGTAATGATTGCCTATCCGCACTAAAAAATATATAATCTTGGCTAAACAGAGGTGATAAGTTTACATTTGATATGTTTACATTTTTTTTTATATGTAATGATTGCCTATCGGCACTAAAAAATATATAATCTTGGCTACATCCCTGTTTAGAGGTGATAAGTTTACATTTGAGAAGGTATTAAAGGTCGGATCCAGACACTGCCTTCAGTGTATGGCTCAATCTCCTGCTATAAAACTAGTCAAATCTCAGCAAATACCCAAATATTCATAAGCAAAAAATTTGTTAAAGTACTTTTTGAAGTGATGAGTAGTGAAATATGATGATATTTCACCACCTAGGCTTACATTTTGTCATCCGATAAAGACTATTTAACAAGATTTGTGAGATTTTAAGTGTTTCAGGCAAATTTGGTCGTTGGATACATTAAGTAGCATAAAAGAGCATAATACTAACTAGCATTGGAACACTGGAGCAAAGAAAATGTGGAACTAAAACTATTCTGAATAGTGGATCAATCGACCACTCAAGTCGATTGATCGACATAACAAAAGAAGTTGAAAGAAAGCCCTCTGTCATGTGTACACTCGATTAATCAAGTTGAATAGTGTCGATTAATCGAGTTACAAATATTCAGAAGCGAAAATTTCAAAATTTTAAAATCGACTGATCGACCACTAGAGTTGATCGATCGATTTCAAATTTGAAATCGACGAACCTAAGAACTATTTAAGCAAATTTGAAGAATTAATTAGGGGATCTTTTTCACTTTTATTTCTCTCTAGTTTTAGTTTCTTTCCAGCTTCCCCTTTTATTTTTCAAGCATTGTTCTTCACTTTTCTAGTCCTAAGATTTAGGTTAGTTTCATTTTCTGCAATTGAAGAATCATTGTATATGTTGGATTAAAACTTTCATTGGAGTTGTTGAAGCATTTTACGGTACTTTAATATTATCTTCCAGTTCTATTTCAATCATGTCATTTATTTCAATCATGTGTGACTAATTTTATTGAGGATGGAGATCTAATGAATCTCATCTGAGGTATTCATTTATAATAATATAGATATATGATTGAGATATTACTTTGTCACAGATGCCAAGTTTTTAAGTGCTCTAATACTAATGCCAATGTTGTAAAATTCGATTGTTATCTAAGATGTGGTTGCTAATAATGCCCCACTATCTCAGATCTATAATGATAATTTTACTTCGGACTTCTTCTATATTGCTCTTATCCATCTACTTATCATCTAAGGTATGGATGCTAATCATGCATTAATGGGGTGTTAATCATACACCCCCATGATCTCAGATCTGGAATGTGGAATTTACCCCAGGATTAAATTTTGATTACTATTTAAGGTATGGATGCTAATCATGCATTCATGGGGTGTTAATCATACACCCCCATGATCTCAAATCAGCGATGTGGAATTTACGTGTACTTGGGTTCGATGGTTACGTGTAGTGCATCCTATGACAATCTCATATCTCTATCCATAGATTTGTATTACATAGATGATAAATCGATGATGAGAGGATTTGGTATCCTAATCCTCGCTTTTTAATATCCGTTTAATTCCATTTTATTGCCTAGCTTTAAATCTTTCTACTCTCTCGAAAATCAATAAGTTAGTTAAATATTGCTTGTAATTTATGATTATTCTTGTGATTAATTATTGTTTCCTTGTTTTTAATTATCTAACTAATCCTCATGGGAATGATCTCATACTTCATTGATTTATTGCTACAATAGATTCGTGCGCCTACGAGTACAGCTTTATTTTCACAACAAGTTTTTGGCACCGCTGTTGGGGATTGGGCATAAAAAATTCATAATTTTTAGGAAATAGAAATTTGATTTTAGAAATTTCTATAGGTTTAAATGAGTATTTTCACTAGTTTTGAAATTACAAAAAAAAAAGAAAAAACAATTATAAAAAAAAGGGGTTGAAAAATTGAAAAAGTTTGAGTTTCAATTAATCGAGCAAACCACTCGATCAATCGAGCCAAAGAAAAAATAATAATATATTTTCCTTCCTTTCTCTTGCATAATTCAAATTTATGGATTTTAAAAATTCAAAATTCGAAGTTTAAAATTCATAATTTGAAATTCAAATTAGAAATTTGAAATTCGTAATATGAAAATTTGAAATTTGAATTTGAAATTTAAATCTAAAATTAAAAAATTTAAAAATTGAAATTGAAATTTAAATTTAAATTAAAAAAATAAAATAAAATTTAATTCAAATTTCAAATTTTAAATACAAAATTTTCAATCGATCGACCCAACCACTCGATCAATCAAATAGAGTTCCAATTAATCGAGTCAACCACTCGATCAATCGAACCTGAAAAAAGGGGGGGGGGGGAGGGGGTTCTTTTGAGGTGTTTTAAACTGTTGAGACCTATGGATCCTGCGTCTTTATATGCACACTAGGTCCTCTAGAGAGAAATCATTAGAGCCATTGAAAATTGAAATCTAGCGTACTTGTCGCTCGAATCGAAAGGAGACCAGATCAAGACGTGAAGTCGGAGCTGAGGTTTTAGTTCAAGTTGAGACGGTTGCAAATGGAAATGGAGAACACCCACATGATAATGAGGAAGAACCAACTTTGAGAGAGTTATTTGCTCCAATCACCACAAATACCACCTCTTGCATTACATACCCCGTCACACCCGGCGGCCGATTTGAGATCCATATAAATGTGATTCAAATTCTCCCAATTTTTCATAGTATGGAAAGAGAAGATCCGTACCAGCACATTAAAGACTTTGTCGAAGTCTGCTCATTAGTATATCAGAACTTTAGTGAAGAATCCGTGAGGCTGTGACTATTTCCTTTCTCCATAAAGGATAAGGCTAAAGTCTGGCTAAATTCATTTCCAGCTGGATCTATAACCACCTGGGATCAGATGGTAAACAAGTTTTTGTCAAAACTCTTTCCCATGGCAAAAACTAACGCCTTGAGATGCGAAATCATAGATTTTACATAAGAAGAGGACGAAAGATTCTATGAAGCTTGGGATAGATTCATGAATCTTTTACTGAAGTGTGCACACCATGGGTTTTTAAAGTGGAGATTGGTCCAATGTTTTTATAATGAATTGGATCAGGCTAATCGACATCTTGTCGAATCAATGAACAGTGGAGGCTTCCTTGGACTCAGGGAAAATGAATCCTATCGTTTCCTGAAAAAGTTGGCTGAGGATTCACAACAATGGGACTTCACGAAAACTCGTGATCAATCAATCAAAAATCGAGACCAAAGAGGAAGTTCAACCAAGAAGGGAGGGTTGTCCGTGGTAAAAGAGACACCTGATCTCATGGCAAAGATAGACTTCCTCACTCAACAAGTTGAGGAATTAAAACTAAAGAAAAATGTGAGTGTTGTGAATGTTTAACCAGACCCATGTTCATACTGTGCAAGTCCAATGCACACGGTCGATGGTTGTCCATCAATGCATAACTATTTATAAGATTCTTCTGAACAACTGAACGCATTGAATAACTACGGACGCAATCAGGGAAACGTCTTTAACGAGAACAACCCGAATAGTTGAAAGTATCATCAAAATTTCTTATGGAAGCAAGAAAATCAGAAACATCAAGCCATAGGACAGGGGGTGAACTTCTATTCCCAGCAAACACCCCAGCAACAGTTTGGAGAAGGGTAATTTCAACAACAGAACTTTGGTGGTATGAACCAATTCCACCAAAATTAGAATCAAAGTGGGCAACCTAGGTAGTTTGCCCAAAAATTTCAGTTTCCACAACCAATAGTGGGGTATCAGAACCAACCCACACAACAACTTGTGAGCCAGCCGAACCTTGCGCAAATGTTTCCACCACTTGGATTTAATCATCAATAGGGAAACAATGCACAACGTCTACTACAGAATCAATATCCTTAGAGGATTTCTTTATGAGAGTCATTCAACCACTAGCCAGCCCTGTATCCAAATTGAAAACACAAATGGGTCAAGTGGTAGTACAACTCAATGAAAGAGAGAAGGGAACTTTTCTAAGCCAACTGGTCCCAAATCCAAGAGGGCAGATGGCTATGGAACAAGTTACAACCTCAACCCAAGCTGAGAATCAGTAGTAACTAAAGGCAATCACGACGTTGAGATATGATAGGCAGATCGAAAACAACGTGAAAGTACAAGAAGAGGATGAGAGGTTAGAACTTGAAGTTCAAACCGAGAAGAATGAGGAAGTTGAAGAAGAGGTGGAATAAAAGAAAAAGGATGAAGAAAAAATTGCGGAAGAAAAAAGTTTCACCCTTAAAGCCCCGTACCCTAAAGGCTGACGACACCAAAGAAGAACTAGGATTTGGAAGGGATCATTGAAATATTCAAGCAACTAAAGATCACCATTCCCTTCTTAGACGCCATCCAACAAGTACTTGCATACACAAGATTCCTAAAGGACTCAGTTATAATAAAGAGAAATAACAATATCTCGAAAAAAGCTTTCCTAGCCGAGCAGGTAATCTCAGTGCTATAAGCGAGACTCTTGATTAAGAACAAGGACCCTGGCTATCTTACCATCTCGATCATTATAAGGGAGAATCGTATTGATAGAGCACTTTTGGATCTTGGGGCAAGCGTCAATTTGTTGCCATACTCAGTCTACAAGGAGCTCGAGTTGGGTGAACTAAAGCCTACAACAATGACCCTTCAGCTAGCTGATAGGTCAATTAAAATTCCCAGGAGAATTGTGGGAGATGTCCTAGTTAAGGTAGACTCTTTATACTTTCCAGTCGATTTCTTTGTCTTCGACATCGAACCTAGCCCCCCAATCTGAAGAATAGCATCCCGGTGATTCTAGGAAGACCATTCCTAGCAGCATCAAATGCATTGATCAGTTGCCACAACGGGATAATGAACTTATCATTCGAGAACATGACTGTGGAGCTGAATATTTTTCACATTGCAAAACACACCGCTGAGGATGAGGAACATGCACAAGTCTGCATGATTGATAATATTGTGGAAGAGGCATTTTTCGCTTCTGAAATTGAGGATCCTCTAGAGCTTTGCCTAGCCCACTTCGGCGAGGACTTTGATGTAGACAAGATGATCCAAGAAGTAAATAATATGTTGGACTCCACACCACTCTTGGGAGAAGAAGAATGACAACCGAAAGTTGAGGCTAAAGAATTAAAAAGAGAAGTGCCAAAAGAGACGGAGAAACCCATGTTGGAACTTAAACCTCTCATCTCGTTGCCAATTTGAAATATGCATATTTGGGAGAAGATAAAACCCATCCAGTGATAATTTCATCAAAATTGGATGAGGACCAGGAGGGACAGCTTATAGAAGTGCTCCAAGACCACAAAAGCGCAATCGGGTGGTCAATAAAGGGCATAAAATGTATTAGCCCAACGATGTGCATGCACCGTATTCATTTGGAAGATGTGAAACCTTCTAGAGAACCGCAACACAGATTGAACCCGATTATGTAAGATGTGGTCAGAAATTAGGTTATTAAATTCCTAGATGTCGAAATCATATACCTATTTCTGACAGCAAATGGGTTAGTCCAATACAAGTGGTCCCCAAGAAGTCAGGTGTTACTATTATAAAAAATGAGAAGAATGAACTGGTACCAACAAAGGTTCAAATTGGCTGGAGAGTGTGTATCGATTACAAAAAATTAAATTCAATGACAAGGAAGGATCACTTTCCTCTTCCATTCATTGATCAAATGCTCGAGAGATTGGTTGGGCATCAATATTATTGTTTCCTTGATGGCTACTCTGGATATAATCAAATAGTCATCGCACCAAAAGATTAGAAGAAGACAACATTTACATATCCCTTTGGAACTTTCACCTACAAAAGAATGTCGTTTGGACTGTGCAACACCTTGTTAAGACCGGAAAAGTATCACTTTTCACTCCTTAACTTAATCTCTGTTAGGCCCTTAATCATTTAATAAATGTGTTTTAAGTCTATTATGTAGGTAATAAGCAGCAGTTGCAAATAAACCCTTAACTATGCCAAGAAGCTCAATGTTGCCCTAGAACTACCTCAGCAGAATGAAAGATGAACCCAAACCGAGAGTTGGCTGAAGCATAGGCACATAGAAGAAGAAATAAACCAGAGAGAAGGCCTTCGCGTACTTGTCGCGGGTTCCTGGAGGAAGCACAACAACTGGCCACGCAGTCCTCGCACTTCTCCTGCGCGATTTGATGACAGAAAGAAATGCAAATCAGTCTTCGCGCGGCTCTCGCAAAGCTCAGCCATAAGTGAGTGAAGCATTCGCGCAGTCTCGCACAGCTCAAAAGAGGAGTCGTTAAAGCTTCATGCTATTCATTCAGAAGTGAGAGCTCCAGGTATTCCCACACACAGCTGTCGCGCAGTGGCCCCGAGATACAAACCTTTAGGGAAATGCTCGCGCGACCTAGAAACTCTTGAACATTTCTTCTTCGTGAAGATCTGTCACGAGATTCACTAAGGGACGAATCGCGCGAGCAATCCCCGCGCCATTCAAAGCTGAAAATTCAATCTCGCGACAGCCATTAGTACCCCGCGATGATCAAAATGTCAATCCCGCGACTGCATAAACTTCAAGTAAATTCAACCCCGCGACGTCAACTCTACCATGCGGAAGGATCTTAAATCTTTTCTACCCAGCGAGGATCGGGTTCTAAACTTCTCCCCACTTTTGCAAGGGTAATCTGGGGATCAACAATTAGGGCACGCACTCCAATGCTCCAATCTCCATGCACATGCCCCAAGGCATCCAAGGGATAAAAATGGGCCGCAATTGCATTAATGAAATTAGGGTTTTCCTAACCCTAATTGCTATATAAGCCTAAGCTTAGCTTAGGTTTAAGGGAGCTCTTTCGGGACTTAACTTCTGTGCTTCTTCTCCAAAAACCAACTGTAGAATTACAGTAGGCTAAGGTAAGGGTTTAGAAGTTTTCTTTTTTCCTCTTTCTTTCTCTCCATAGTCCAGCACTTGCTGGCTATGCCTTTTGTGTGATCATTTGGTATAGATGTTAATGGAGTTTTTGTAATAGGATCTACTGCATGTATGGGATGGTGTTTTTGTTGTGAGTTGTTCTGTACAGGGCTGCTGCCTTGAGATCCTCCATTGCTAAGTTATATCGTAAGCAATGGAGAATTGTTTTTAAGGTTTTATTTAGATCCAAGTGACTAGTGTGTCCAGGGTAGGCACATTGCAGGCCTTCCCCTACCACAGGATCCATTAAATCTGAATCCCCATGGGAGCTTGAGCTGGTAGCCTTGCGAACATAGTGGCGGCAGTAATGAGCTTGTTCTGTCTTAGAGACCTCTGTGAGGAGGATAGCCTCTGTGGATAGTCTGTGACCATTCAAGTGGACAGGTTATAGACCTAGGGTGAAGCCAATCCACGGACCTAAGACAAATTCTTCTTCTCTGTGCTTGTGCTTGTAGCCTTGTGAGAGATTGTGCAGAGACAGACTCCCCTATGTTTGTATAGATCCATCATCAGATTGCAGATCTGAATTGGCTGTAGAGATTGTAGGCTTGTGACTGGATCACTGCAGTCTTACTAAAGCAGGGAACAACCATGCTTGAAAGCTAGTACTCAAACTCTTGCTGGTCCTGTGTGTCCAGGCTTGTGCACTTTGTAGGCCTAGCCCCACACACAGAACTTTAGAGGATGAGGTTCCTATGGATTCTTGAGCTTGTAGCCTGGATGAAGTAGTGCCCACAATGGTAAGCTTGTTCTGACCCATCTCTGGATTGTGGTTCCCCTATTGGATAGTCTGTGACCATTCAACTGGACAGGTTATAGCCATAAGGGATTGGATCATGGCACAGGGGTGAGTTGGATTCTTTCTCCTCTTTGGTGATAATGTAGCCATTGAACAGGATTTCTATAGCAATAGGTTTGAGTCTGAGTTACAAGACCCATCAGATCTGTATCTAATAACATACTTCTCACCCTTTTATGTTTATTTTCTCACTCCACCACTCTTCTTAACCCTTTCTGTAATCTAGACAGTAAGCTGCCTTAGGATTTAGATTTTTGTGACCATAAATCCCCTTCTATTTAGGATTGCCAGATCTGTAGTCAGATCTGGAGAGCCTACTAACGATAGCTCCCTTGGAGCTTTAGATCAACTTCTCTGTGGGACAAACTCTTACTTTTCAAAATTTGCTACACCAGGCCCTGTATCGTGCAGGACTGTGCAATCCTCACTCTACCTTTCATTCATTTTCATTCACCCCATCCTTATCACTGTCTTCAATAAAGTCAGTAGCAAGCAACTCAAAATATTCCAACATACCCCAGCTACGTTTCAGAGATGTATGCTGAGCATATTCTCTGATATGATAGAAAGGTTCCTAGATGTCATAACCCCATATTTTTGGGAATCGTGCATGTCACATACCATGCACGTGTATTTGTGGTTCACAAGGAAACTAAAAAAATTACATATATACACTATGTGTGTATATGTGAAACATTCTAGCTTTCACTATATAAGTGAAAGTGGGAGGAGAGTCTCTCCTACGTAACCTAATTTAGCCTAGATAGAGAGAAGGTAAAATAGAGAGAAAGAGGAGAAGATTTTATAAAAGAGGAGAAAAGGTAAAATAGAGAGAAAGAGGAGAGACTTTTGTAAAAGAGGAGGAGAGGTTCGTTGGTCTTAAGCAGTAGAGAACTTTGAAAATTTCTGCATTTAGTCGGAGCTCGGATCAAATTATACAAGATCTATCGATTGATGTATGGTTTTAGATGCTTACGAATGTTTTAAGTAGGGTATAAACTATTAGACAAATGACCTTTGACATTAATAAACCTCACATGAAGAAGGAAATAGTCCTCGATCAGATAGAGGACTTATATTTTTACGTGGCTCGCTCGAGTGGTCTAAATGGCTCGCTCGAGCGAGGACAGAAGGAATAATCTGAGCATAATCGCATTTTGGGCTCGCTTGAGCGAGACCCATAGTGAAGGAGAAGCTCGCTCGAGCGAGGCATCACATAAAGCTCCAGGTACCTCGATATATAACCGCTCAAGCGATGAATAGTAATCGCGTGCTCGATGAATAGTGCTTGTTCGCGCGAGGACTGAATGCCTCGTGGTGATCGATGAATAGTGCTTGTTCGCATGAGGACTGAATGCCTCGTGGTGATCGCTCGAGCGATAAATAATTACCGCCCGAGCGATAAATAGTTCTCACTCACGCGAGGGTTTAGTACCTTGTTCCTATCGCTTGAGCGAGGCTAAGTGACCGCTCGAGGGAGGAATAGTTCCCGCTCGCGCGAGGAATTATCAGTTTTCTCAGTTCTTTAGTGTAATTTATGAGAGCTGTGTTCCCAAGGGTTCTAGAGACATTTTAAGCAAATTCGTAACACATAAATGTAGGTTTGACGTGAGTTGTTACGCGTAAACCTCTACGAGAAAGGAGCGCGTTGGATTTTGCTTTGAGGTAGGGAATATCTTGAAACATGTATTTTAATTCGTCAAAACTATGTATGTAGAGTATTTTAAATAAGTAGAGTATCTCAAGAGAATAGTCATGTATTAAAGGTGTTTCCAAAACGTGTGTGTGTGTGTGTGAATTCAAATGGAACCATGAAGTCCCCAAGGGACGTAGAAATGTAACAATGGGCATCTGAATGATGCATTAAACCAGTAGCATCCTAGGGATGCAGATGAAACCAAATGATAAAACAAAAGAAGAGTGATAAGGCCTAATGTAATAAAATTAGCATAATCACGGTGAATAACTATATGTAGAGCACATTCGATATTTTGTTATTTAAGGTTTAATTAGAATACCCCACCGACGTGGCGGGATACCCACGACTGACTCGGCAGGATATTCGTGACCGGTACGGCGGTCAAACCGTACACCTATAGCACATCCCAGGGATGTGGAATTGAGAATAGACCCCGCCGCCTAAGAGAAAGGGCCTGGGTGGTATTGAATTTTAACATATAACAAGTGTCTATTTAGACGACGATGGTGGGTATTCCATCGGAGCTCGATGCTATATTGCTCGGGGACTACTTAAGTTAAGATTTAAGTGATTAGGCTGAATCTATTACTATACTAGTAAGATGAGAAAAAACAAAGTCATGCAAAGTAACAGTTGTATCTATCACTTTATTTCCGATTATTTCATTATCTTTTAGCAGTTCTATAAGATAAATTGTGTCTTTAAATTATTTTAACATATATGTGAGAGCTTAATTTATATGTTCACTGTGTTTCCTTATTGAGCTAGGATGTAACTCACTCCTTAGACTATACGTCGCAGGTCCAGGACTAGCGGCAACAGAGATTTCTAGAGACGTTGATCCGGGGGATTCGGATTACGTGCCCACAGAAGAGTCAGAGCCTCCTCCTGAGGAATTCTTCTAGGAGACCCATTGCGTACTTTGAGAGTGAGTTGAGAGTAATAGGTACGGCTTGGTATCTCAAGCCTCTTTTTTTTTATGTAATTAAATACCTTGATTCTTTTGACAAACCATCTGGGGTGAACAGTTATCATCGATGGTTCGGGTCAGTTCTTATGCCCATGAATTGGCATGGGACTAGAACTGTCTTTAGGGTTTCTTTTTATTTTAAATGCATGAAAACTTGTTTAGAGTAGATGCATGTGCTTTACTTGTAGTCTTTGGCTTGTATATGCTAATGCTCCGTACAAAATCACAGGGTACGACCTTGAAAGTCGTGCTGATGGCACAGGTTTTGGGGTGTCGAAATCTGGGCTATCACACTAGAGGTATTTATGGATGACTTCTCGATTTATGGAGACAGTTTTGGTGATTGTTTGCACCATTTATCCCTCGTTCTTGTAAGATGTCAGGAGAAGAACCTCGTTCTGAATTGGGAAAAATGCCATATCACGGTACGAAGTGGTATTATTCTGGGGCACATCATATTGTCCCGTGCCATTTAGGTGGAAAAAGCAAAAGTAGACCTGATTGCAAACCTTCCACCACCAAGAGCAGTCAGAGAGATATGGTCTTTCCTTGGACACGCCGATTTTTATTGATGTTTTATAAAGGATTTTAGCAAGATCACAGGACCGTTGTGTAGTCTACTGGCTAAAGATGTTACGTTCCTTTTTGATGAAGAATGTCAAAAGGCCTTTGAAACCATCAAGGTTGAATTGATCAAAGCTCCTATAATCCAATCCCCAGATTGGATGATTCCATTAGAAATCATGTGTGATGCATTTGTGCAATCGTGAGAATTTTTGACGATCTTGTCGCGGCGATGCACTCGCTAACAAAAAAAAAATAGAGTCACCACCCGGAGCTTTTGGTGTCTCGGAAAACCTATATCATTTTTATAAGCACCGAAGTGCCACAAATATGACTTTGAATTCGGTCCACACCAAGGTTCTTGGGTAGGGGCTTCGGCTATCGATCGGAAAGGTGTTAGGCACCTGATCAACCTGCTTAATTCGGTCTCTACTTATGACCAAAATAAAAATAAAATGAAAATAACACAAAGGCCTTCTTCTTGCCCAAAAGGCCCTAAATTCCTATTTGTGCCCCTCTGTTCCTACCGAAAAGTCGATGACGTAACGATAGAAATGTGAGGATGGAAGAAGAACTAAAAGAGATAGGAGAAGAAAGAGGAGAGTCGGAGCTCTCGGGCCCTTGTTGCACCGCTGGAGAGCCTTGCGTAGGCTTGCTTTGATGAACTCTTAATGGCTTGTGTGATGAAGAATAGGGTTCTAAATCCTAGGGCTTGATGGCTAGGGGGTATAGAAGGAAGGCAAAGGGGTAGCACCTACCTAAACTAAGGTTTTTTGATGAAGGATAAGGCTTGGAAGAAAGTTGGGAAATCTGGAATTTGTATGAAAAATAGCACCAAAGGGAGAAAGATCTTCTCACTCTAAGCACTTTCTCTCTTAAGTAATTTTTCCAACCTTTAATCCAAGGGGAGGGGAGGCTCTATTTATAAGAAAATGGTAGGTTAGGAGACTACTTAGATGCTAATTAGGATTAGCAATTAGGTAATCTCTAATTTAAGGTTTCCTAGGATTTTGAGAGCTTGGAGATGTGTGGGAATGATTTTAATGGTGGATGATAGGTTAGTGTTTCAAATCACTTAAGGGTTGTAAATAGGCATTAAAATGGTATAACAAAATTATCAAAACACACGCCAAAGGTTAAGGTGGTCAACAACTCAAACCCCAATCTTTATTTTTGAGGAAAAAACCAGATGTTACTATTCATATGCCTGGCGCAACTATTAGTTGCGTCAGGCATATGCATAGTAAAACAGTGCATGCATAGTGCATTTGGGAAGTTGAATGCCCACGGGGAGACCCACCTATAACTAGCGCAACTATTAGTTGCGCCAAGCCAAAATCTCACAAAACGGCTCGATTTTCAAATCGCCATAACTTTCGCTATATAACTTCGATTGAGGCGATTCTTGGCTCATTGGAAAGCTGGGGAAGTCCTATTTCCAATAGTATATGATTTGATAGTAGTATAAGACCTCAACTAATCTTGATAAACCACTCTTCATCCATTGCACGGGAAGATTAGGTTTAGGATTTGGAAGGGTCGGGATTGCTTTCTAAAGGTTTAGGGTAAATTCTAAGGGATTTGGGATGATTTCTAAGGGTTCGGGAAGGTATCTAAGGGTTCCATACATGCCATCAAAAGCTTAGAGGTGCTCCTCTCTCGAAATGTGTTTCGATCGGGCCTTGGGCCAAATTTAGGTTTCTATAACATCGAATTACGCAATTGGAGCTGTTCTAGGGTAAAGAGTAGGGAAAATGTCACATGTCATTTACTATGCAAGTTGCATTCTCAATAATGTGCTGCATTACTCCACCACAGAAAAAGAACTTCTGGCAATGGTCTTTGCATTGGATAAATTTTGATCTTATCTCTTAGGATCTAAGGTTATGGTGTTTACAGATCATGTAGCTCTCCGATATCTATTTACAAAAAAGATGCTAAAGCATGTTTGATCAGGTGGATCTTACAACTTCAGGAATTTGACTTAGAAATCAAGGATAAGAAGGGATCGAAAAATGTGATGGCGGACCACTTATCTCAAATCATTGTAGAGAAATATGACAATCTGGTTCAGATTTTAGAAAATTTCCCCGATGAACAATTACATGTCATCGAGTGTATACCATGGTCTGCAGATTTAGTCAACTATTTGGTGACAGATTAAGTACCACAACATTGGATCAAGAATGAGAAAACAGTTTTCCTAGCACGAGAAAAGCACTATTTTTTTTAGGACCCGTATTTATTCAAATACTGTCCTGATCAGATCGTCAGAAGGTGCATTCCGGAATCTGAACAATCAGAAGCAATTTCATTCTGTCACGAGTTGTCTTGTGGAGAAAATTTTAGTTCTAGGAAGACAACCACCAAAATTCTTCAGAGAGGTTTCTATTGGCTGACGATCTTAAAGATTGTCACCAGCATTGTATCTCATGCAACAATTGTCAAATGTTGGGAAAAATTTCGAAAAGAAACATGATGCCCTTGAACCCTATATTGGAAGTTGAATTATTTGATGTCTAGGGGATAGACTTGATGGGACCCTTCCCTAATTCTTTCGAAAATTTGTATATCCTTGTAATTGTGGACTATGTATCCAAGTGGGTTGAGGCAGTGGCTTGTAAGACAAACGACCACAGAGTGATAGTTATGTTCTTAAAAGATTAGATATTTTCGAGATTTGGTATTCCACACACTATTATTAGCGATGGTGGAAAACATTTCTGTAACAAAGTGTTTCTCAACTAATAAAGAAGTACGGTGTCACACATAAAGTGGCTAGACCATACCACCCTCAAACAAGTCAAACAAGTTGAGATCTCAAATCGGGAGCTTAAACACATACTGGGAAAAACGATTAAGCCAAACTGAAAAGATTGGTCATTGAAATTGAACGACGCTTTATGGGCTTATCGAACAATATATAAGACTCTGATTGGAATGTCCCCGTATAGGATGGTTTTTGGTAGAGCTTGTCATTTACCTGTTGAGCTGGAACACCGAGCTTATTGGGTAGTTAAATCATTGAATTTTGGTCTACAAAAAGTCGACGATTAGAGAAGCGTTGAGATTGATGAACTAGAAGTGATAAAAGCCGATGCCTATGACTGTGCGAAATTGTATAAGGACCGCATAAAGCATGTCCATGACCAATCTATCTTGAGGGAATCTTTCACCATTGGTCAAAAGGTTTTGCTTTATAACTCAAAACTTCATTTGTTCCCGAGAAAACTTAAAACTCGATGGAATGGCTCATTCCAGGTTAGTTGGGTATTTCCAAATGGGGCACTTGAAATCATCAACCGTCAGAATTGCAGCAAGTTTCGAGTCAACGGGTAACGATTGAAACCAATTCTTGAAAACCCCGCTGTGGATTCTGATGATATTCTGTTAAGTGATGCAAATCAACTAGGCTGAAATGAAAAATTTGGAATGTCGAGCTGACAACATTAAACCTAGCGCTTCTTAGGAGGCAACCCAAGTTTGTATGAACAAAGAATTTCTCTAAAAAAAAAAAAAATTAGAAAATTGATTCATTGAGTTATCTAGTCGATTGATTGACTATCAACTGTTCTTGAAAATTTCTCAAAATAGTCGGTTCTGGATTTTGGAAAAGATCGATTAATCGATGCTATGTGTCGATCAATCGAGTACTTCATTTAATCCTCTGAACCAAAGTCGTTTCAAATCCTTCCGAAATCATTGAATCCCATACTCGATCGATCGAAACAACCCTCAATTGATCGAGTTTATGACAAAATGGCAGTCGCCGACGCATTTCCTGTACAACTTTATTGTCGTGTCTTTTCGAGTTCTTGGACGTTGGCATGCACTATTCTCAATCAATTGACATACACAGTCGATCAATCAAGTTTATTAAAAGTCCAAGCAACTGTATGCTCTTCGAGAAGCATTGATTATCGCACCTTTCCAACTGTATGTCTTGGGAAGCAGATGTGCGTCAGAGTCGAGGGATCGATCCCAATAGTCGATGCATCAAGTTTATTCAAAACATGCACATTTTTTTAGACCGTCTTTAAGGTGCGTCTTTTCAATGCGCTGATCGATTAATCGACTCCATAACCTCGATTGATCGAGGTGAAGCGGTGGGACCGAAAGCCAAAGGGGGTCTGCACTTATTTAAGGACAAAAGTCCTTTCTTTTCCCTCATTCGCTCCTACACTCCTTGTTTCCTCCAAAATTCTCTGACTCTCTCGATATTCTTCGCGATGGCGTCAACATCTTCTACAACTGCAAGGCTGCCAAACCATCCACAAGGAATGAATCGAGAAAAACCCAGGGGGCAATTTGTGAGTAAAGATTTATCTTCTGAGTACGTTTTTGACATGTCTGCATTCCGCGCACTCCCTGAGTGCGCTACTTCAATCGCTTATGTAGACGTACTCCACCTGAACTTCTTGACTGCACCTCCTTCGATCAACGTCTCATCAAGGGTGGTTCGCTTGTTTTGTCAGAATATGAAGTGGTTCAACGCGTCAAATGAAAACAATGTCGACGCCCACTTCACCATCTCGATCGACGGTTGGTGAAGAGAGATTTATCCAGATACTATCGTCGATACTTTCAACATCTTTATGATCGTTCACTCAATCACCCTCTTGGGGAAGAGATCGATATTACTCAAGTCGAGATGATCGACGACATGTGCAATAGAGTGTATGCTCCGGGGATCGCCACCAAGCGATCGACGCTCCCACGTCAAATTTTATTTTGGGACATTGTTGTTTGCTCTAGTCTCTGCCCCAAAGGTCATGAATCAGAATGAACTAGAAATTGAGTAAAGGCGTTGTACGGTGCCTACAAAAATTCTTGGATCAATGTGCTAGGGATTTTGCATGATGCAATGTGGTGATGCCATGAGGAAATCGCTAATCTTTCCCCTACCGACACCGCACTTATGTACTTCCCTTACATGGTGATGTAGCACTTACAACACCTGGGTTTCCATTTTATCGGGATGATGACTGCGGGGATTGCAATTTTATCATTATGGGGTAAACCAATGGAATAGAAGCATGCGCATTCTTCGCAACATTCCCGAAGCCGCCATAGATGTTGCCTCTCAGCCCCCTCCTCCTGCTCAACCACCATGTCAGTGCCACCGTGTGCGCCAAGAAGAGCCTGCCGAGCCCGCCGAAGACCGCAATGAGGGAGTGTCCCTCGAGATCATGCAAGCTCAGATCAACTTGTTGATCGATGAGCAACAACGATAGAATAGAAGGACTCTGTGTCGAAGCCACTACGATTGGTCCTTCATGCACCAGTTAGGACAAAGATTGTGGCCAGATGGTTACGACGAGATGAGAGCTCGGGCACGCCAGGCTGAGGAGGAAGAAGATGATTAGAGATAGGATTTCTGATCTATGTGGTTGTTTCGTTGTTTAGGTTTAGGATTTTTATTTTGAGTTTGTCTAGGATTAGGAGCTTGATGGTGTGATGTAATAAAGAAAAATCAATGAAAAACTTTCATTTTCGAGTTAAATTCTGTGCACCATTCGAACAGTCGATTAATCAACTCTCTAGTTCGATTAATCAAACTTCAGAAAACAAAAGGGAATGGCCACTGTTTGAAATATGTTCTCTATAGATACTCAATCAATCAATTTGCACTATCGATTAATTGAGAATCTATATATTCAAACAGGTTATATGTTTGTTGATGCCGATACTCGATCGATCAAGCAACTTATGTCGATTGATCTACTGAACAATTTTCAAGAGTTAAAAAAAAAAAAAAAAAAAAAAAAAAAAATAAATTTAGGATTTTAGAAATTTAGTTGGTTTAGGACTCTTTTCTCTCCTTTGGTAGGACTCTTTTAAATGGCTTAGGTCTCTTTTTGCTCTTTAAATAGAACCCAAAAGGTTTTAAAGCTTCTTCATAATCTTTCAATCATCTTCAAACTCTCCTTCTCCAATCAACCTTTGAAAATGGGTGGAAATTGACTTCGAACACGCTCCGCCAACAAGAAGATGGAAGAGATAGCCCGAAAGAGGGAAAAGCGTGATCGACCATCGACTCCACTTGATCTCACCAATGTGGAGATGGTCGATTTAGACCTAGTCTTCGTTCCTTCATGGGAAGAACTGGCCCGAAAGAGGGCAAATCGTTCAACCCATCTCAAATTGATCATCGCAGATGACATTGAAATGATTGATTTGGATCCACCTTCTCCACCACCATCATCGCACACCCCTTCATCATCCAATCTTCAAACACCACCACTACCCACACCACCATCATTGCCACTGCCTACTCCGCGCCACAACCCTCTGGCGTCTTTTATTCCAAGATCAATCTTGAATGCTATAATTGATCTGATCCCTACTGAAACTTGGGCAAAACTATATCCAACACCCACACTTCAAGAGTTGGCTACCAGTAGCGCTGTCGCACCACCAACCCCGCCTCCTCCTGATGTAACTCCTGATCCATTTGCTCCTGGTAGGATCACTGAGGCAATGTGGAACTTTGGCTTTCCGAAACCAAAACTCGAGCCCCAAAATGATGAAGAGGTGTGAAGAAGTTTACAAGTTTTTAGGTTGTGTTAGGATTTTCTTTTTATTTTATTTTAGTTAGCTTTCTATTTTTAGGATTTAGGATGTTTTAGGATTTAATTTTTAATTTCAATAAGTGTAATAAATTCATTTAGAATTAATAAAAAGTTATTATTTTAATTGTTCTTTTCACCTCCTCTTGCATTTTGGTCTATGAGTATTTTGATGCAGGTTTTGGGGTATCCCTCAATTTTGGTACAATGAGGACATTGCACAGATTAGGTTTGGGGTGGTAAGAGTTGATATTTCTTGTATTTAAAAAAAAAAAACTTTCGGTTTTTTGTAAACTCGATCGATTGAGCAGTGTGCTTCGATTGATCGACTGAGTGCAGTGAACCTAATTCTGAAATTTCAATGAATTTTCAGATTGATTTTATGAAATTTTAAATTGTTGAAGCATGCTAATCTGACTTTAAAAATACCGAGCTCCATATTTTGATTATTGTAATTATGAGAGTGAAATCAACTGCGGAGGTTGATAGGTAGATTTAAATTCATCCTTGAAAATCAGTGTGCTTATTCTATGTCAAGGCTCTAACAATTAAGAAATTTATCTAAAGTGTGAACTATAAAATTTGAGCAGAGACTAAACCTAGTAAGCTCTAGAGCCTGATATCCGTCTTTGATGAGTGAATAAAATAACTCGGAGTTTTCTTGAATGCAAATTAGTAATACAATCTCATACATTCATTTGGTTTGTAACCAGACATTACATCACCTTCATATTATTTTGTTAGAACACACAGTGTTGGTTACTCAAGACAAATAGGTATAACTATCATCTTGTGAAAAAATGATTGAGGGCCATTTTTCACTCGTTTGTGCTTAAATTACCCCACCTTATATATTTTTCCTTATTTGTACCTCTTTGAGCCGAACTAAAAAATATTAACCTTTAATGTTCTTTGTTAAACGACAATTACCTTTCTCTTCACATCAGCATTGAAAATTAGCCTCACCTCTTTAATTCCTGAGAAATTACGAATGTGAGTGAAAAGAAAAAGAGTTGTGATGTTCATCAAGAAGGTTACTAGTTTTTATTTTATTTCAAAAAAAAAAAAACCCAAAGAAGGGCAAAAAGAAGAAGAAAAATAAAGAAAAGTGAGAAAATGTGAGAAACAAAAGTGAGTAAATAGGGAATCAAGAGAGTAGAATTCCAATTTCTCAGGAATTTTTGAACCCTAGATCCTTTTTCTTCTTTCCCTTACCTAAGCCCCATTACAACCCGTAAAACTCCCTCTTGATCTAATCATTGAATAGTAATTACTATGTGGAGAGTAAAAACATAATACCTATGACAAGTAATATGACATGCATGAAGCAACAAACATCTATTCTTATGAGATTTCCTTTTATTCAACATAGCACCATGTTTTGATAATCATGTGAGTTACCACTATTTTGTTTTGCATCAATATCTCACGTGCGAGAGAAAATTTAACCTTCATCAGAGAATTTTCGTTGCTGAGAGTACACCTGTTGTGAGAATTGAGTCAAAGCACAAATCCAAACGGTTCACAAATAAGATAAATTTTAAGATGGATAGAACTTGGTCTAGTAAACACACTTGATACTTCTAAGGATGAGTAATAGATATATCTGGAAATCAAAACATTGGACTAACTCAAATAAGTATCAATGAAATTAGTATGGCATGCGTATTTGATAATGAGGAATTGCATGATAAAAACAATTGACGATTTTCTCGAAAATTAATGACTGAAAATGTCTAAAAAAAATAAAAATAAATATGTATTTGAAGTTTGTTGGTAACTTCACTGTAAACCCTCAGGAGACAAAACTCATCCACTAGGGATCACCTAGCGGTTTAAAGGCTTGTTGCATGCGTTAAATGCAATCGTGCTCTTGACGAAAGTGGCATTAATGATTATTCTAGGATGTTAGTTTATTTTCTCCTTTGATTGAGGATTAGCAAAGTGTAGGTTTAGGGGTGTGATGAGTGGTAAAATATGATAATATTTCACCTCCTAAGATTTCATTTACCATCCGATGAAGGCTATCTAACAAGATTTGTGAGATTTTAAGTGTTTCAGGCAATTTGGCCATTGAATACATTAAGTAGCATAAAAGAGCATAATACCAACTAGCATTGGAGCACTGGAGCAAAGGAAATGTGGAGCTCAAACTATGCTGAATAGTCGATCAATCGACCACTCAAGTCGATTGATCGACATAACAAAAGGAGCCGGAAGAAAGCCCTCTGTCATGTGTACACTCGATTAATCGAGTTGAATAGTGTTGATTAATCGAGTTACAAATATTCAGAAGCAGAAATTTCAAAAATTTTAAATTGATTAATTGACCACTAGAGTCGATTGATTAATTTAAAATTTGAAATTGACGAACTTGAGAACTATTTAAGCAAATTTGAAGAATTAGCTAGGAGATCTTTTTCACTTTTATTTCTCTCTAGTTTTTAGTTTCTTTCCAGCTTCTCCTTTTAATTTTCAAGCATTGTTCTTCACTTTTCTAGTCCTAAGATTTTATATTAGTTTCATTTTATGTAATTGAAGAATCATTGTACCTGTTGGATTAAAGCTTTCATTGGAGTTGTTGAAGCACTTTACAGTATTTTAATGTTATCTTCCAGTTTTATTTCAATCATATCATTTATTTCAATCATGCGTGGCTAATTTCATTGAGGATGAGGATCTAATGAATCTCATCCAATGTATTCATTTATAATAATATAGATCTATGATTGAGATATTACTTTGTCATAGATGCCCTGTTTTTAAGTGCTCTAATACTAATGCCGATGTTGTAAAATTCAATTGCTATCTGAGATGTCGGTGCTAATCATGCCCTAGTATCTCAGATCTGCAATGGTAAGTTTTACCCCGGGCTTCTTCTATATTGCTCTTACCCATCCTAGGGTAAATTCTAATTATTATCTAAGATATGAATGCTAATCATGCATTCATGGGGTGTTAATCATACATCCCCATGATATTACATTTGGAATGTGGAATTTAACCCAGGATTAAATTCTGATTGCTATCTAAGGTATGGATGCTAATCATGCATTCATGGAGTGTCAATCATACACCCCCATGATCTTAGATCTGGAATGTGGAATTTATCCCAGGATTAAATTCTGATTGCTATCTAAGGTATGGATGCTAATCATGCATTTATGGAGTGCTAATCATACACCCCCATGATCTCAGATCAGCGATGTGGAATTTATGTGTACTTGGGTTCGATTGTTACGTGTAGTGCATAATCTCATATCTCTATCCATAGATTTGTATTGCATAGATGATAAAGCGACGATGGGAGGATTTGGTATCCTAATCCTCACTTTTTAATATCTGTTTAATTCCATTGTATTGCCTAACTTTAAATCTTTCCACTCTCTTGAAAATCAGTAAGCTAGTTAAATATTGCTTGTAATCTGTGGTTATTCTTGCGATTAATTGTTGTTTCCTTGTTTTTAATTATCTAACCAATCCTCGTGGGAAGGAATTTGTACTCCATTAATCTATTACTACAATAGATTCGTGCGCTTGCATGTATAACTTTATTTTCACAACATGAAGGTCCATTGATTTGGCGCTAAATTACATGCACATCTACTGAGATTTGAGCTCTCAACTTTTGGGTTGGTATTAGGTACCAACTGTGACCTAAGTAAGCAGAGGTTGGTCAATGTCTGCTGCACAAAGGCAAGCTTACAGAGAAGCCCAACTAGTTATGAGCATGCAAATAGGTGAAATTATGCTTTCGAACTTGCACTTATTTGTAATAAAGAATCTTTCGAAGATTAAGATTAGGATTAACATATTAAGATAAGTGTGTTAAGATTAGTATTCTTTAGATTGAGTTTATTTTTATTATATGTGTAACAGAAGTCTCTTAGGCTTCATTCATTTGCAAAGAAAGGCTCAGAAAGCTTTAGTAAGAAGATGATGCTTCAGAAAGCATTCAAATTTGGAGCAGTTTTGAGCGTTTTTGCCATTCGCGAGTTGCTATGGGCCCCATAGAAACGAAGCCACTTTCCTTGCGAAAGCGACAGTTCAATTTCGGAGGGTTTTGCACAAGAAAGCTCTAAATATGAGCTCCTTTGTGTATACTACCCTTAGAGATATACATCAGATTGGGCCCTTTCCAATGGCTACTTCTTGCGTTTGATTAAGGTGTTTTGTATATACACCCTTGCAAGGTATACAGCTGACGACTCCCTCTCTCTCTCTCTCTTTGTAATTTGTTTATTATTTTTATTTTTTTAATTTTTCGGTATGGATGTTAAATTTGTTGAAATTGTATGTAAGTTAATTTAGATAGTAATCTTATTCTTTGCATGTTTAGTAGATTCTTTTGTGGAGTTGATGCATAAGATATACAAATAAATAAGGAATGAGTGATATATTTTTCCCCATTTTGAAATTTCTTGATCTATTATCTCGGTGATGCATTAGGGTTTCAAATGGGGCAATTTGGGGGTCTCAGCATCAAGCCATGTAAATCTATTAATTTTTCTATGAATCTCATGTGTTTCATTTCTACATAGGTGGCAGCTGTTATTATGATCAAAATTTTTGTTAATGATAATGCATTTTTTTTTTCTTAAAAAATAAAGATTGATGGGTAAGCAATTGATATTATGGTTGAATCATGAATGTAAATGTCACCATTGCCTTCTAAAGTAAAGTGTTGTAGCTTACCATGACCCTTTATGGTTCTCGTAAACCATTGATAGATTGCCTACCGTCAATTGATCACCAAGGGAAGTGACACGAGGCTAGTGATCATCTCGAGTCAAAGTTTTCTAGTGGCCGTCATTGATCCACGATTTTCTAAAATTGGATCCTTGTGCACCATTGTGTTTTTTCTGTGTATCAAATGGGTTCATTGACCCCATTATATAGATGGTTTGGATTTGTCATTAAGGCTCAAGGAGGAGAAACGACCCTATTAATCACGTAACAATCAGTGATTAATCATGTATGTAACTGACCAATACTTACATGGGAATTTAATCATCTATTGATGCGGTCCGATGACCAGTATCAATAATGATAACAATAATTTTTGTGGTTGGTACCACAATGATAATATTTTGTAGCATTCTATTGGTACTACAATATCTAGTATCTCTTCTCTTCTCTCTCTCTCTCTCTCTTTTGAAGCCCGTTGTTGAGGCTTTTGGCTTGGGGTTGAGCCTCTATCTTTCTTTTTCATATTTTAAAATAAGGCCTCCTCCTTTCCTTCAATTAATATGCCCACTCTGTTTCACTAGAGTCTCATGATTTATAAAGAGATTTTCCAACTAGGGCAAAAGAAGGCTACATTGGTCATTCTTAGATAGTAGATATAAGTTGTTTAACTCCGGATTTAGTCTGGGAATGAAAATTATTCTTCATGTTTCACTGATCTTAGATTTCTTGGTCAGTCAGCGACATCTCACTCCAGAACAATTTTACTTCCATAAAATATTTGGAGCTATGTCACAAAATTCTCTGAATTAATAAAATTTTCAAAAACTTCTCCGTATAAGTGGTATGTCAAATTCCTCGGTAATTAATTGGATGGTTTGGCGGTTCTTAATTTTTTTGTAGTTTTGTAATTGTTTCAAAATTTTAGTATTGTGATACATGCTTTAATCATGCTTTGCATTGTTGTTTTGTGATTGTGAATTGTGATGGATGTTGATTATGTAATGTACCTATTTTATTGTTTAAAAATAATTTTTATCTTAAAATAAATTAAAATATGTGTTTATGCGCGCGCACACACACACACACACACACACACACACACACATATATATATATATATATATATATATATATATATATATATATATATATATGTTTATCTCTTCTATGACCCCTTAATTTTTCTAAATTAAACTGAACTGATACCACTCCAAATTATTGTCAAACTCAAATTTGGTTACTATGTTGGGAGATAGACATGTACCATGCATAATTGTCTTGATTTCATTCCTTAAAACTGGAGTTGAGCATCGTTTGCTTGAGAAATATAGTGTATCAAATTTCCAAGCCTCTTTCAAAATCCTAGCTTCTTGAATGTGCTCTAGCAGTTCTCTTCGTATTGATGCTTTGATAACAAATATGGCTTTTCCAGCCCAAACTTCTCATCATTTACTTAGAGCTCTGACCATTCTTGGAGTTTCTTCTGGTGGAAATACTTTTGTTATTTGTACCTAATAAGGTTTCCTATAAATCCCGACAATTCCATGAACGACTTTCAATAACCATAGACACTGTTACTTTACCATGTTACTTTAATTGAATGAGCAAAATTAATAAATCACACACCGCTGTTGTTGCACAATACTCTCTACTACGCTACTAGATCATGACAATAGAACAATGATGTAAAATAGTACTCTCTGTTTTTCTCTCTTCGATCACCAATCTGATCTTCTAACAATAGTCCTTGATCCATCCGTAGTGTCATTCATCATACTTGAAGAAGGCTTTGATACCACTTAAAAGTGGGTAGCGGAAATCCAACATAGCTTTAGTGCTTTGATACCTGCAAGATGAAGTCCTTATGGGATTCATGACAACTTGTCGTGCTTACGAACTAGTATGTCTAAGAGAGAAATAAAATTGAGAGTGTGACTCAAATGAGAAAAATTTACCACCTTGAATTGATTGTATATTATAATATAGGGAGAAAGAATGCACTTGCATCCTTACTTATAGGGAAAGTGGGTATCATCAGACACTACTATATCCAATACGCAATGATGTGATACACGCATGACAACCACTTAGAAATACTAATTTATAATAAAAACTCGCAAAATCACCAAGAAGGCTAGGATTAGTCTTCCAAAGTGGTTGGGTGAAGAGATATCCTATCAAATCTCACTACAGTTGAACTTGGAGGAACACCAAATACTAACAACTATATGCAATGTCTTTCATCATACTTGAACATGGACTTGAAACCACTTAAAAGCAGATAGTGAAATTCTGATGTAGCTTCAGCCCCCCTAGTGCTTTCAATATGAAGTCCTTATGGGACTCGTGGAAACTTCACATGCCTATGAATGAATAGGTGTAAGAGAAAGAAATAAAACTGAGAGGAAGGGAGAATCTTCCTTATAGTTATATTCCTCCCCTTCCTATTTTAAATTTTCTTTATAATTATAGTCTTTATGGGACTCGTGACAACTTGCCATGCCTATGAACTAATACTACTCTAGGTCCGCTCATCAAGATTTGGTTTTCTTGTTTACTGTAATATATTTCTCTCCTATAATTTAGGAACCTTTAATTCTTTCGAGGTCTTCTTTTCAACTTTCTTACTAAGCCAACTGCACTCCATGTACAAATTCACTTAGAGCCATTATTGCCTCACATGAGTCTTTAAACCAGGCCCATTAATGACCCATTACAGGTACTCTTTCTTTAGTTCATGACAACCTTTTCTCCTATCTTCTTCTTCCCTTTTTCTAGTTCTTTTTCTTCATATTTGCTCTTATCTCCTTCCTTTTCTCTATTATATTCATGTTCTCCTTTTCTCTTATCTCTTTCTTGACTAAATCTGGCAACATGCTAGGGGTGGTTTTATTTGGATCAACTCAATATGCAAATTGGATTGATTTGATTAATACATGTGTGTGTGTTAAAAAGAAGGTCAAAGAGTCTTAATTCAAAGGAGATGAGATTAAGAATAAATGGAAATCGTATGTATAGAATTGTTAAGCGTAGAGTATGTAAGGAAAGTAGACCAATAGAAGGTATACAAAATATACCAGTATTTCATATCATATTTTTTGAAAGAAATACTGGTTTTTTGTGAGAATGGCAAAGTAAAATATACTGAATTTTGAGATTTTTTATTTATTATAATTATTTTATCTTGGAGAAAGATTGATTTTTGAAGATGTTGTTGGGCTATGTTTTCTTTTTTTAAAATTTTATGTTAATTTATTTGGCTCTTTTTGGAGAAAGGTTATGGTTATGGTGGCTTTTGGTTGATCTTTTAGTTTGAGGAGATTTAGCTGTGACAGTCCGAATTTCCTTAACCAGAAATTCGTGCCGTCAGATCGCCGTTTCCAACAATCCCCAAACTGAACACACGAGATGTCAGCTCACACAGTAAAACTAAGCTGGTCTCTCTTTGAATAGGCAGATAAAGTCATCATATATATGGCAAAAGATAATACAATTCTATTTATGAAGACAAAAAGTCAAAATGGCTGTTCTGTCCTTATGAGAATCATAAGCTTGACAGAACCGAAATGAACCACCGGTGATAATAACCATCACCCAAACCGTGGTTCAAAATATCAGTTTATATTTTATGAATCCATCATTCTAAAATACTTATAAAGGCTGGACGTATTGAACCTTACACAAAATCAACAAAAGCTCTCCCAAAGTACCCTAAGGGAAACAATCCTCCGGCAGAAGATTCGATTCCTCCTTTGGAATATAATCTGGATCTTCTTCTCGGCCAAAATCCTCAACACCTAAATTCGCGTCTGTGCCTGTGACATATAGTCAAAAGGATAATCTAACAGTCTAAACTCAATAGGGGAATATCACTAGCATGCATATCATATTCAAAGCATAGATCTTATGACTGAGTTTAAAACATATCTTATAAAACTAAACTTTTAGATGCTTGAAAATGAATTTACGGAATTTAAAGTGCACACACGTGATTTGCTTCTTATTTTTCACATTCTCGCATAACTTGGTTTCACACACTTCTCATGCTTTAATGACTTAAAAACTTAACTTAAATAATCTCCCAAGCTTATATACCATTGGGAGCCACATAATTATCGATGAGAATCCCTGAACCTTCGTTGTTCAATGAACAATTTACATGATTTTCAAGCCCCTGAGCTACATTAACAGGGTCACTTGTGCTACATTGCCAAGCCCCTGAGCTAAGTTAATAGGGTCACCTATGCCTTATATTGACCGTTGGCCGGTCCACATGTACGGTTATCCCGCCGTACTGGATACACGATGGGGACTCATTACACGTGAACGTTAAATTATTGTGCAGATTCTAACTTATAGTTTATCACCGTGTATTTGATCAGTGTGATTAATTATAGCTTGTTTTAGAGTTCCACATTTGCTTGTCATATTCACGTACACGCTTATCACATTCAAGCACGCTTGCTTATCACACTTATCACATTTCTGCACATTGCTTATTATATTAGCATGCTTATCACGGTCATACACATTATTTTCATATTCACACACACTTATCATGTTCACACACACACGCATGCTTGTCACACTCACATTATTTATATGGATCATATCGAAAGTCATGATATTGAATTTCCCCTACCTCTTACGAGAAATCACATCAAATCTCTTAAGGCGGAGCTAAGATCCTTATACGCGATTCTGAATTATAACCTACATTTCAAGGTATTCAAAGGCCATTAACTAATGCCTAAAAGATCACACACGCCAAAGATTCAAAGAGTTCTCAAAGAAAAATCCACATTTGTCCAAACTTGCTCAGTCGCGCGCGAGTTCCAAGGTCGCGCGAGCGAGTCATGTGGCACCTCACAGTGGTGTGAACTCGCTTGAGCGACTGTGCTCTCTTATTTATCTTACTTTCATAGCCTGAGATAGTCGCGAGTGCTAATTTTAATGTCGCGCGAGGGACTTCATATAATTATTCTCAGTCGCGCGAGCGACTACTCACAATGGATTTCACGCCTAATCTACAGCTCCTCTTGCGTGAGCAAGTCTATGTCGCGAGAGTGAGGTTCAAAGTCGTGCGAGCGACTTTCGAGATTTTTGGTTTTCTTCCTAACTTCTGACTCTCTTTCCCTTTCCCTTTTCACTTAACCCTCATACACATTAACTATAATACATTTAGGACATTAATTGCCCCATATATCACTACCTAACTATCATTTTATTCACACAATCCACAAGATTCTTACCTCATTTAATTCGTATGGGTTTGTGGTCGAATGAGCGCATCTTTCGATGCCTCTTCCACAAGAATAAAATGAGCTCGTGGTTCACCTTCTCATACCCATATCGGAACTTGTGCACGCTCAAATCCTTCTAAACACCTCTCATGCTTCACGGTTCACGACGATCTCCTCATGAATCCATCACACTTTTCACAATTTCAAACACACTCCCAAAGAATCTCCCTAGGTCACCTCTTAAATCGAATGAAGTTAGATGGGGGATTGATTTGCACAGTAGATCTCTCACAATCTTGATCTCACGAACACATTCTCCATAAACTTTTCCTCTTCCTTCTCTCCTCTTTCTCAAACCCACTCTCTCTCTCTCTCTCTTTAGAATTTGCAAGGCAAAAGTAACCCAAACGGGTTTACTCTTTTCTTATAACCTAGATGGTTTCTTTGTGAAACATAAACACCACACTTGGGTGTTTCACACATAACATAGTTCACTTCTTACCCACTCACACATAACTTAGGTGTTTGACTTTTCTCACTCGTACTAAGGCCAAATCCGGCATGGCACACTACGCCGCACCGACTCGCGTACTGAGTTGGTCGACACAGTTTCCTAAGTTTTGGGGTTGTTACATTCTCCCCAACTTATAAAATTTTCGTCCTCGAAAATTGACCACATGCACTGTTTTACCTGTAAGACACATATCTAACTAATCATGCATGTACATCGAGTAGATACCTGGTCATGGACATGCATACATACATTCTCAGATTTAACACATACTCATTTAGTCTGCCACGCCCACACATAACGATATATATATATATATATATATATATATATATATATATATATGTATATATATTGCAATCACACATGATCACACATACGTACTCACATTTGCACATATTGGCATACATCAATTTCAACTATAGAAGCCAATCATAAGCCCTTCAACCACATTCATTTCATCCATGGTTTATGAATTTCATCTACAAGAAGTTCTAATGACAATTACCTCACTCATTATTTAATCAACACGACAATATTGAAATTGCTCACATAAAAATGAGAATACGCTTGCATGAACAGGATAATTAGCTATGTTAGACTCATCCACACATATAACAATGATAGACACACAATTTAGATTAGAATCATTCCTAACTCATGCTATGAAATCATATTAGATGACAAGTGTTAAATTTCAAATCAAAATCACGTCGAGCATGACAACAAAGCAACTAATCCATAGAACCCACATAAGTTAACTGTCATTATCTACAACCAAACAAAATTTATACATTTTCCCCCAAAAACTTCCCACCATTGTCTAAACTTCAAAATGTTTAAAACTTACAATATTCCAATTTTTTAACAAAACCAAAAATAAATAACCCAACAACCATAGCCTCCCGGCTAGTCCTCCTCACCACCCGGTTGGTCCTCATCGTCATCATGATTTGCTCCTTCGGCTCTGGAACTCGACGCCTCGGGCATATAAGCTTGGGCAGCAGCCATACGCTAGAGGTAGTACGAAGAGTAAGCAAATCGCATATGGTCACCCATCATCACCTAGTGGTAATAGAGCTGACGTGTGTGCAACTCGTTCTACTATTGTATATGTTGGAGTGCGATGTCTTGGAGGTCCATCCGACGAAAAAGTTCAGTAGCAAAATCAGCACCATCGTATCGAGGGATCGGTGGAGGCATTGGGTTCTGAGCTGCTTGACCTGGCTCGACATTGGGTTGCTAAGGTGGTGGTTGTTGTTGACGTTGCAGGACTTGTTGGGCGAGTTCTTCGGTTTGTGTTGGTTAAATTTATTGTGCTGTTATTTTTATTATTAAAAGTATGGTAAAAATATGGCAACAAAATAAATCAGAAAAAGGGGAGTAAAATGGAATGAAACAGCACAAAAAACAACAATCTATACACACAGTCCTGCAAGATCTAGGGCTATTATAACAAGTTTTGATAAGTAAGAGTTTGTCCCACAGGGAGTGATGATCTAAAACCAAAAGGTTGTATAATAAATCTTCGGATCTGGCTACAGATCTGGCAACTCTAAACCTACACTAGAAAGTAAGGTAAAGAGAAGGTGTTTAGGTGTTACAGAATCAAACTAAACTAAAAACAGAAATAAAACTACAACTAAAGAAAGGGAATAAAGAAGAATGATAATGGTGTGGTAAAATAAAGTAAAAATGTGGAGAAGTAGACAGCTATGGGCCATTTTTCACTGCAACTCAGATCAAGATACTGGATTAGCAATTATCCTTCACTTGACTACAAGCACAAGTGCAAGGTAGAAGAATCCAACCTAATCCAAAGACATGAACTGATCTAAGGGTTGTATTCTGTCCACTTAAATGGTCGCAGAATACCCTAGAGATTTCATCCAGTCAAGGGATTAAACTAGAACAGAAAAATCATTGCAGACACTATGCTTGCAAGGCTACAAGCTCATGCAACCATAGGATCAAACAGTCTGTGAAAATGACTAGAAATCACAGATTGAATGAGGCATTAAAATCAGCTGATCATTGCTATAAAGAGACTTGCAATGACCCAGCTCTCAAGTTTGCAATTTGTGCAAGATCTCAAGTCTATTAACAGAAAATGGTGTTGCAAAACAAAGGAGAAGTTGGCTCTGCAACAGTCCCTCATTTGGCTACAAGCACAAAGGCAGGAAAAAAAGAATCTGGCTCAGCCCTGTGATCTAGACCAGTCTTAGGGCTATACTCTGCCCACTCAAATGGTCACAGGCTATCCCAGGGATTATCCCAATCACAGAGGTTAGAGATAGAACAGAAATACTACTACTGCCACTATGATTGCAAAGCTAGTGGCTCATGCAACCATAGGTGCATAAAACCCATACAGCACTATGTGAAGAACACAGAAAAATATAGATTAAATGAAGCATTATAAATGACATTTCATTGAATATAAAGGACTTACAATGATTGGCCCTCAAGGCGGCAGTCCTTGCAAGAGTCCAAAATGCTCACAATGCTTTTGCAAAAACCTATTACAGCTGAAAATAAACCTAGCTGCTACAAAGCTTTAGCTAGCATGGCTGTTGAGCTAAGGAAGAGAAAGAAGAAAATAAATCAAAATGAAACCCTAACCCTAATCCTAAAAGTGAGCTCAAGCTAATCTTGGTTCCCTTCCCAAGACAACTTATGGCTATATTTATACAATCCATAAAGCTATATTTTACATTGGCCAATCAGAAATAAGAGAGAATAAATCCATTTGGAGCTGGTGTCATGGCCCATTTGGGGCCAAGTAATGCCTTGGGATGTGTGGGATAACTTAGCACTTTGGGATGTGTGCCCTAGGTGCTATGGAATCCCAAAACTGCCCCTAAAGTTTGAACACGACTGTTGGAACCCGGGCCTCGAGTAGATAGGCTTCAGAATTTAATTCCCGAGTAGTTCTCGAGAGGATGACAACTTCAAGTTTTTTATCTCGAGCAGTTGAAATGCTTTAGGCAGCTTTAGGTTATTGATCTCGAGCAGCTCTCGAGAGGCTGCTCGAGAGGCTGAAAAATAGCCTTTAAGTGCTCGAGTGCATAAAAGACAACACTTTAAATTGCTCGAGTGGCTTAACATTGCAGAAATGAACTGCTCGAGTGGATTAATGTTGCTTGACAGGTTGCGCAGAACTGCTCGACAACATTAAAGACAACACTTTAAGTGCTCGAGATGCTTGATGCTTCAGGTCCTCAGGTCGACAGGCTGGAGCAACAACTCTACATGTCGAGTGGATGAATCTTTAAGGCCATGAACTGCTTGAGTGGCTAAATGTAGCTGAGTGTTGAACTGCTCGAGTGGATTAAAGCTTGAAGATGATCTACTCGAGTTATCTTGCTGAAGCTTTTGTAGTTAGTTGAGAGGCTGGTGGTGAATTCTAAAGTGCTCGAGTTGCTATTTTAAGATTGAACTGCCCGAGTATGCAAAGAACTCCAGATCTGCAGCTCGAGTAGATTAATAGCTTCAGGTCTCTAGCTGCTCGACAGCTTGTTTATTCAGCAATTGCAATTGCTCGTGAGGATGGTTGGCTTCAGCAAGTGCTTATCTCGTGGGGCTCAGGTCTGCAGCTGCTCGAGTATATATATATATATATATATTATTCTAGACTTTAGCATTGCAGCTGCTCGAGTGAATAATTTCTGCTCTTGCTTGACAGCTTAGCTGGCTTTAGCCATTGCAGCTGCTCTTATGCATTGATGTAGTGTTCATAGTGCATCTTCTCGAGTGCTTCAACGCAGCAACAACATCAGCTTGGCTTTAGGCTTTGACAGGTTGGTGCAGATCCTTGCATGGCTTAAACTTCAGTGAGCTTTCAGCTGTGCCACTTGAGCTGCTAGAGGTCAGTGGGCTATAATGCTGAGAACTGAATTGCTGCACACATGAATTGCTCGAGATGTTGTGTGCAGCTGCTTGAATGAAAATGCTGAAGCTGCTGGTATGTTGCTTGGCTATTGTTCCTCTCGAACTGTTGCATAGCTGCACCCATGATGTACTCGAGCTGCTGATAGGTTCACTCTTCAAGGCACAGAGCTGCGCAAAGGAATGTTTGTTGAAGGTGCAGAGCTGCTATGTGCTCAACAACTACTCTCTATAATCTGCTGTAGCAGCACTCCACTATGCTTGGGCTCCACTCCTCTCTCTCAGCAAGACTCCTAGGACCCTAATGCATGTAAAACACCCCCAATGGTGTGAACCACCGTGGTGCAGTCAATGTAATTTCCATTAGCTCTTCTTCTTATCTCAAAACTCTTTCTTCTTGGCTCATAAATGATGGATTGCTATACTAAGTCGCAGTTTATTGTCATCTACAAAAAACACACTTAAAAACTCATTATTAACTAGTTCAAAGGTCCATTAAAGGACAGGTTAGGAGGTGGAAAGTGATATATTTCAGTGATCAACACACTCTAAAACCTAGTCTTTGCTAGTCCTCGAGCAAAGGAAAATTAAAACAGTTATTCTAAAAATTAAATGCCACTTTCGTTGGGAGCACGGATACATTTAGCTTATGCGTTAAGCCTTTTAAACCCCTAGGTGATCCCTAGTGGTGGAGTGAAGTCTCCTGAGGGTTTTCAGTGAAGATACCCACAATCTTCCCAATTAAAACAGTTAAGTATAGTGTAGCCAATGACAAAACAAATTTCAATGAATAAAGCATCATTCTACACCTATTCTTTAAAAATCAGAGAAGTTAAAACAGTAATGCAAGCAATTTAAAACCTAAGTCAACATGTATTTGCATCACCACCAATCCGTTTTCATCAAGAGTATAATGTGTGAAAATCAGTACTAGGCTCACTATTAATTCAAAAATCAGATTTTGATGCTACCCCAATGAAGTTAATTTTCAGACCCAATCCTTACCAGGGCTGTCTCTCAATAATGAAAATCCAAGGCGTTCACATTCTCATCAGCTCAAGATCAGTCACAAAACTCAAATAGGCCTGTAAGCATGAGTATAGGCATTGCTTCTAATTTCTGACATCCTCATGTACTTTTCACCATAGATTAGACATCTCCTCATCTCCACATGACAACTCATTTTACTTTAGATCAACAAGGTCTTTTTGATGGGTTGTAATATGACATATAGTTGAGGTTTAAAAAGAATAGGATGGTTAGAATGGATTCAAAACTGAGAAATCAGTAAGGGAAGGAGGTGATTCATGACTTCACCTTCTTCATCACAACACTGCTTCATCTTCTTTGATATTTTTCAGATCCAAAGGGGCCAGCTTCTTCTCCTATTTCCCATTTTCAGATGAAGTACTTCTCTTGACTTCTCTTTTTATTATTTATTTATTTATTTATTTATATTTATTTATGAAATGCCACACATATACCACTGCTACACTGCTGTTTACAGTTTATTTTTCTTCTCCTTCCACCAAATGTTAAACCCATCCCACCTATCTTCAACTTCTTCTCCTTTACCTTTTGAAATCTCAGAGTGAGGGTAAGGCTGAATCAGGTTAATGAGGTTTAGGTGCAAGTACTCTGGTATTTGTTGAAGAAAAATTAGATTTTTAAGGCTCAAAGAGTGTATGCAAAAGGGCAATTCAATTGGTAGGAATTTTAGGTTCAAACTGTCCAAATGAAGCCTTAAATCATCTCCTTAGTGTCATGAGTGCTGTCAAACAGTTTCAATTCAGGGTGCCTAACTTCTAGTGAAGAGAGGTTGAATTAGTCATTCCTTAGAGTAGAACAAATTGCCAAAAACACTCTTCAACAAAAAATTGATAGGCCCAAATCTCATTGGGTATGGTCTTCAATTTAAGGTATATTTTCACTTTTTCTCTCCTCTCTAGTTCACTAAGTACTAATTGAAAAAAAATTCTTGATGTCAACTTCATGGAAGTGTTAAATTTTCAAAGATTTTCAGTTTTAAAAAGTCTGCAAAAATTTTAATTTCCTCTCTTTAACATGGTTAGGTGGGAATTGACTTTATTTATCTCAATTCGACCAACACTGCTACACTAAAGTTAACTATTCTATTGGCCAGCCACCCTGCCATACCCCCAAACCTAAGATAAATAGTGTCCTCACTGTTTCAGCAGAATTCTCAGTTGGGGCAGCAGGATTTGCAAAAAAAAAATAACTAAAGTACAACAGAAAACTAAGAGAAAACTCAAATAAAAGATTGCAAAAAATCATACTAAGAAGGAGAAAAAAAAGAATATACACAAAATGATAACTAAGGAAACAAAACAACTACACAAATTCTTAAAACAACAACTATATACAACAGAACTTACACTAAAACAAACAATAGTTAAACTAAAAATAGCAGGTATAGTAAAAATAACAACTATACTAAACCCCTAAATAGTAAAATCCTAAACACAATTTCCTAAAAATGATCTGAGTATGAATCTACATTAATGGCAAAGAATCATCAACATTAATGGCACACATTTCAATGCAAGATTTATAAAAATTAGATCACACAAGCACAATATTTACACAATTTAAAAACATGAATAGTTATATTACAAATGTTACACAACTGAGATCAAATATCAGTGGAAGATCTTAAAAGTGAATGATTTCAGAGGCTCCATAGAAATTTCAAAATAGAATATGAGCCTCTACTCATTAACCTTCATGATTCTTTCCAAAAATTAGGTTCCATGCTCTTAGCAGTCCGGATGGGGATGCATGAATGACAGTGAATTGGTCACCTATCTGGACCTCAGCTAAATTGAAAAGGACTTCAATATAAAAAATGAAAAGCCATACCTTTGTATTTACATCAAACCTGAAATCCTTCATCTCAGCAGTTTTAGTTGCATGAGAGATGCAGGGCATAGCTTCAACCCCTTATTGGGTGGACAATTAATAGAGGGATGAGGCAGAACATGAATGGGGCCTCCTCAGTCCAAACTTCAACAATTTCACACACCTCAGCCTAGGTCCAGTAGTTTAGGCAAGGTATCCTCGACCATTTCATTGAGGACAATAGCTGATTAACAATCCTCATTTCCTCCAAGAAAGCCTTCTCTTTGTAAGAAGGGAAAGGCTCTTTAAAAACATGAGGAAATGGGGCTCATTATAGTTATTTTTTTTAAAAAAAATTTAATTTTTGATTTATTTTATTTTATTTATTTATTTAATTGGGGCTCAACAGTAGCCCCATTATTCAGAACCTGCTGCTCAACTGCAGGAACTCAGTCGTCTCTCTCTTCTGCACACCTTTTTCCATTAAAAACCTCATGGTGTTCCACCACCTTACCAATCCTCAGGGCATGAATGACCCTAGCTTTCTCATTGGTTGAAGAAGCTTCACCAATCATGTATTGCCCTTTGGGATTGGTCACAGTTTGGCTTGGGAGCTTGCCCTCATTCCTTCTTGTCAGAGCATTAGAAATTTGACCCAGCTGGTCTTCTATCTTTTTGATGCTTTGGCTATGGGAATTCACAGTCTGTGAGAGCGAGCTGAGGTTTTGCAATGAAGACAAAACCTGCTTGTTAGGGGGATCTTGGTTGTGGTGGGGAAAAAAATAATTGACTTGGCTGGGGGCGGCTGATGTGGGAATTGCTCTAGAGGGTACTGCTGGTTTGAATTGTAGGGAAGTGCCTGTTGTTGCTAGGTTTATTGAACATTAGCTTGTCTCCACCTCAAATTAGGGTGGTTCCTCCAAGTATACCCAGCAGGTTGTTGTCTAAATGATTGGACAGCGTTGGCATGCTCATTTGCTAAGTCTGGAAATGGACCAACAGAGGGACAGTCAAGATGTGAGTGTGTAAGTGAGTGGCATATCAGACATGCCTCTCCAACCTGTGCAGCCATGTGGGGCTGCACCACACTCATCAATTTATCAAACTTCATGGAAAAACTATTCACTTTCCTCTCTAGGTTATTGTATACAGTTAATTCATATAATTTCTCAGTAGAAGTGGGTTCTTTTGCACCTCTAGTAGCAGGCTCAGAATCATTTCTTGTCAAAGACTCCAGCTGCATATAGTTTTCACTTATCATATCAAACAAGTCCCAACCCTCTACATCAGTCTTGTTGAGATAGGTGCCACCATATGATGCATCAATCATGGATCTACTTTTAGCATCTATCCCTAGGTAAAAGCTTTTCACAAGCTGCCACTTGGGGATTTGGTGGTGTGGGCACTGCCTCAGCAATTCTTTAAATCTGCCCTAAGCTTCATGAAATTGTTCAACTAGGGACTGAGTAAAAGAGAGTATGCTCTTTCTCAACTGCCTGGTTTTACTTATGGGGAATTTTTTTGCCAAGAATTAATTTTGTAAGGCATTCCAAGACTGTATGCTATTTGCTGGGAGTATGGTGAGCCAAGTTCTAGCCTTATCCTTTAGTGAAAAGGGAAAAAGTCTCAATTTGGTGGCTTCATCTCCCAAACTAGCAATGTTAAAGGTAGTACATAGAAAATAAACTCATCTAAGTGCTTATAAGGGTCCTCATTGCTTAGCCTATAAAAAGATGGCAATATTTGGATGGTTTGAGACTTGATCTCATAATTACCCACATCAGTAGGGAGTTGAATGCAAAAGGGGGTGAGTATGCCTCTAGTACATAATACTCCCTAAGGGGTCTAGGTTGCTCTCCCATCGCAGATGTTTCTAAATTTTCAGCAAGGGTGTGTGTTGCTGGCCTAAAGCTCAAGACTCTCTCAATTTCAAAATTCAAAGGTTCTAACTCAGGAATAGAGACCTTCTTCCCAGCATACAACACACACAACAAATAAAAAGACACTCGTAGCAGATAAAAAATAATAATACAAGCTAACCTACTACTGCTGAAATTTAAGACTGCAAAAATGAAATAAGAATAGGGGAGAGAGAGATGCAAACTAAGGCAAATTTGCTCCAGCTGCAGCTGATCTCTCTAGTTTGTTACTACTCAAGAGCTGCAAAAATCAAAAACTTCAGCAGGAATTTATTCAAACACAAAACAGGTAGTAAATCTAAAACAAAAAATAAAGAAAGACTGTAAAATAAAAGAAAAAATTGTGGCTGTAATTTATTCAAACACTACATCTACAACAAATAAATCTATACAAAAACCCAGATTTACTAACTAGATCAAAACTCTCCGACAGCGACTCCAAAAACTTATTGATTAAATTTGCTGTGCTGTTATTATTATTATTAAAGTGTGGTAAAAATATGTCAATAAAATAAATCATAAAAAAGGGGAGTGAAATAGAATGAAACAACACCAAAAACAACAATCTATACACATAGTCATGCAAGATCCAGAGCTGTTATAGCAAGTTTTGATAAGTAAGAGTTTGTCCCACAGGGTGTTTAGGTGTCACAAAATAAAATAAAACTAAAAACAAAAATAAAACTACAGCTAAAGAAAGGAGATAAAGAAGAATGATGATGGGGTGGTAAAATAAAGTAAAAATGTCGAGAAGTAGAAAGCTATGGGCTATTTTTTACTGCAACTCAGATCAAGTTGCTGGATCTGCAGCTGTCCTTCACTTGGCTACAAGCACAAGTGCAAGGTAGAAGAATCCAACCTAACCCAAAGACATGAGCTGATTTTAGGGTTGCATTCTGTCCACTTAAATCGTCACAGAATACCCCAGGGATTTCATCCAGTCAAGGGATTAAACTAGAATAGGAAAACCATTGCAGACAATATGTTTGCAAAGCTACAAGATCATGCAACCATAGGATCAAACAGTCTGTGAAAATTACTAAAAATCACAGATTGAATGAGGCATTGAAATCAACTGGTCATTGCTACAAAGAGGTTTGTAATGAACCAGCTCTCAAGTCTGCAATCGGCGCAAGATCCCAAATCTATTCACTGAAAATGGTATTGCAAAACAGAAGAGAAGTTGGATCTGTAACAGTCTCTCATTTGGCTACAAGCAAAAGGCAGGGAAAAAAGAATTTGACTCAACCCTGTGATTTAGACCAGTCTTAGGGTTATACCCTATCCACTCAAATGGTCACAGGCTATCCCAGGGATTATCCCAATCACAGAGGTTAGAGATAGAACATAAATACTACTGCTACCACTATAGTTGCAAGGCTACAAGCTCATGCAACCATAGGTGCATAAAATTTATACAACTCTATGTGAAGAACATAGAAAATATAGATTAAATAAACCATTATAAATGGCATTTCAATGAATATAAAGGACTTACAATGATTGGCCCTCAAGGCAGCAGCCCTTGCATGAGTCCAACACTGCTCACAATGCTTTTACAAAATCCTATTACCGCTGAAAATAAACCTAGCTGCTACAAAGCTTTAGCTAGCATGGCTGCTGAGCTAAGGAAGAGAAAGAAGAAAATAAAACCCTAACCCTAATCCTAAAAGTGAGCTCAGGGTAATCCTGGCTTCCTTCCCAAGACAGTGTATAGCTGTATTTATACAATCCATAAAGCTATATGCTATATTGGCCAATCAGAAATAAGAGAGAATAAACCCATTTGGAGCTAGGTCATGGCCCATTTGTGGCTAAGTAATGCCTTGGGATGTGTGGGACAGCTCAGCACCTTCAGATGTGTGCCCTAGGTGCCGTGAAATCCCAAAACTGCCCTTAAAGTTTGAACACAGCTGCTGAAACCCGTGCCTCGAGCAGATAGGCTTTAGAATTTAATTCTCGAGTAGTTCTCTAGAGGATGATAGCTTCAGGCTTTTTATCTCGAGTAGTTCTCGAGTAGTTGAAATGCTTCAGGCTGCTTCAGGTTATTGATCTCGAGTAGTTCTCGAGAGGCTGAAAAACAGCCTTTAAGTTTTCGAGTGCATAAAAAACAACACTTTAAAGTGCTCGAGTGGCTTAGCATTGCAGAAACGAATTGCTCGAGTGGATTAATGTTGCTCGACCGGTTGCACAGAACTGCTCGACAACATTAAAGACAACACTTTAAGTACTCGAGATGCTTGATGCTTCAAGTCCTCAGGTCAATAGGCTGGAGCAGCAACTCTACATGTCGAGTGGATGAATCTTTAAGGTCATGAACTACTCGAGTGACTAAATGCAGCTGAGTGTTGAACTGCTCGAGTGGTTGGTTGAATAAGAAGTGCTGCTCGAGTGGATTAAAGCTTGAAGATATGATCCACTCGAGTTTTCTTGTTGAAGCTACCATAGTTACTTGAGAGGCTGGTGCTGTAATTCGAAAGTGCTGGAGTTGTTGTTTTAAGATTGAACTGCTCGAGTATGCAAAGAACTCTAGATTTGCAGCTCGAGTAGTTTAATAGCTTCAGGTCTCCAGCTGCTCAAGCATATATATATATATATATATATATATATATATATAGAGAGAGAGAGAGAGAGAGAGAGAGAGAGAGCTTTAACTCTGCAGCTGCTCGACAGCTTGTTTATTCAGCAATTGCAACTGATCGTGAGGATGGTTGGCTTCAACAAGTGCTTATCTCGTGGGGCTCAGGTCTGCAGCTGCTCGAGTATATATATATTATTCTAGACTTCAGCATTGCAGCTGCTCGAGTGAATAATTTCTGCTCTTGCTTGACAGCTTAGCTGGCTTTAGCCATTACAGCTGCTCTTATGCATTGATGTAGTGTTCTTAGTGCATCTTCTCTAGTGCTTCAACGCAGCAACAACATCAGCTTGGCTTTAGGATTTGACAGGTTGGTGCAGATCCTTGCATGGCTTAAACTTCAGTGAGCTTTAGCTGTGCCACTTGAGATGTTGGAGGTCCAGTGTGCTATAATGTTGAGAACTGAATTGCTGCACACATAAATTGCTCGAGTTGTTGTGTGCAACTGCTCGAATGAAAATGCTGAAGCTGCTGGTATGTTGCTTGGCTGTTGTTCCTCTCGAACTGTTGCATAGCTGCACCCATGATGTACTCGAGCTACTGATAAGTTCACTCTTCAAGGTACAGAGCTGCTCGAGGGAATGCTTACTGAAGGTACAGAGTTGCTATGTGCTCAACAACTACTCTCTACAATCTGCTGTAGCAGCACTCCACTGTGCTTGGGCTCCACTCTTCTCTCTCAGCAAGACTCCTAGGACCCCAATGCATGTAAAAAAACCCCAATGGTGTTAACCACCATGGTGCAGTCAATGTAATTCCCATCAGCTCCGCCTCTTATCTCAAAACTCTTTCTTTATTGCTCATAAATGATGGATGGCTGCACTAAGCCGCAATTTATTGTCATTTACAAAAAACACACTTAAAAAATAATTATTAACCAGGACAAAGGTCCATTAAAGGCCAAGTTAGGAGGTGGAAAGTGGTATATTTTAGCGATCAACAGTTTGGCGGCTCTTGACACTCTTTTCCAGACTCGTCAGGCTACCTTTCAAATCCTCATATTTATACACTTGGAGGTTGCCGATCATGCGGGGTTCCGTAGCTAAAATTGGAAAATTTTCTCCTTCCTCATTGACACGGTTCTCGATCATATAAGTGATTAATCGGGCATAAGGTAGGCTTTTGAGGGGATTTTTCTAGGCACCCTCCCTGGCATTGTTTTTGGCATATACCATGCCATCAGTTACCATAGTCGGAGCAGAGAACCACTTGCCTGAAGTAGTGCATCTCGTCTCTCTTGCTCATGCCCCGTAGGAAATAAATTCTTCCTAAAAAATATGTCCAGTGGCCACATATGGGCTGGCAATTGAACTCGCTTAATAGACAGTTCGAACCCTATCTTTCCCTTGGTCATATCGGTGACTATTTCATGAAAAGGTACTTTGGCTGGGTTTGGGGGTTGCAAAGGTCCACCCTCAACGTACGTTGATGGGCATCCCATCACAATCGAAATGTCATCGAAATCAAATTGAAATTTATAGCCATCGATCTCGACCACAAATTCTATTTGATCCTCATTCATCCTCAACTTTTGGTAAAATAGGCATACAAGCCTAGGGCAATATTGGGTATGGGACGGTTTCAAGAGTGATTTCAAATTGGTGGCGGTTAGATATTCGAGGGTCCATTTGGTTGAATCGTAACCCTCAAACAAACTACTGTGAATTACCCACTCGATCTCAAGTTTCCTGGAATCCCACCATTTCGTGGGTTGAAATTGGCTTGGTGCATGTATTACATCCGTCAGGCAATATCCTGCAAAACTGCCCAATTTTCAAATCGCTATAACGTTTGATATATAACTTCGATTGAGGCGATTTTTGGCTTATTGGAAAGCTAGGGATGTACTATTTCCAATGGTATATAACTCAGCTTTAGAAGAGGTTTGCATAAATTTTGGCACTTCTATCTTTAAACACTGCTCAGGAGGGTTTGAAACTGGCCCGGGAATGGTTCTAATGGGTCGGGGAAGGCTAGGGTTGATTCCTAAGGGTTTGGGATGATTCCTAAGGGTTTTGAGATGACTCCTAAGGGTGTTAGGATGATTCCTAAGGGTGTTTAGGGAATGCTTTCGAAAGCTCATGGGAGCGCCCTTCTTGATGTATGTTTCGATCGGGCCTTGGGCCAATTTTGGGTGTCTAAAGATGCCCCTCTTTGATATCCAATCACTAATGATCGTATGCCAAAGACAAGAGACATTCAAAGAGGCCGAAGGCATTATTGACAGGTCCACTATATTCAAAACAAACCTTAAACATCAGGTGAGTAATATGGTGAGTAAACAGAAGCCCTGCATGTTGGGAAAATGTCTATTCCTCAAGGCTATCGGTCCCCAAGCGCCTAGCGACATTACTGGGCATAACCGAGGTGGAGCGAATTGTGAAAGCCTAATATGATGGAAAAAATGTCTGCTTTTTGAGATGATTGAAGATGTTTGATGTTCAAGTTTCATTCTGAATAAAATAGCTCCGTAAGTGAGAGGGTGATCGACCCATACTTAAAGATAGGCGCGAGACAAAACGCGAAGGTCCATAGCTTATGTTCAATCATATGGGACATTGATTGCCCCATTTAATCGGCCACGGGTGCCCCTACGCGAGGTAGGTTCGAGATTTTTGGGCGAACCCATCATTCTTGAGGTTAATTTAGCACAACTGCCCGAGTAGAGTGAATATTAATGTCACAACATTTTTTGGGAGTGTGTGCCCTTTTGATAATGTGCCTCAGATTAACATGACCTAGAGCATCAAACTTTAAATAATACTAAACAAATTCAGCCAAAATTGGGTGTCTACCGAAGGAGACATCCAATCCTGGTCTCTGCCGACAATGATCTTACAAATTATTTAACTATCCATAAACATGCACCCTTTAGGGGCGATAAGCAACAAAGGCGATGGAAGTCCCGACCCAGATCCCGTCCGGATACAATTTACAGGAACAAACGACCATCCTACAGATACTCAAACGTATGGCGTACACGTTACAGGGATATCGCACCAATGCAGGTTTTAAGCCTGCGAAAATAAGGGAAATGAACCCTTCTGCATGATGCATGTTTATACATAGTTGATTGATATGTAGTTTTATTTTCAACAGGTTGGTCCCAACCAATGATTGACCCATTTCAAAGGAGTTACTCGGACCTCAAACCCCGTAGGGTACACGCCCAGATTGCGTAGACCAAGAGTCAACACCTCTGAAAAGTTTGTGAAAAATCTGAAGCTTAGACACTTACGTTCATATGAATCCAAAGACAACGATTAGCTCGAAGATTTAGCAGTGGAATCAACCTAATCGAAACATTGACCGCTTGATCTGGATTGACACCGTTGCTCCTACTTTAAAGTAGGATCCAAAGATCTAAGGCAAATCTTAGTCTTAGGACATTAATTTAGCACTACTACGTTGCCGATAAAATATTGACATTTTACCGCATTGAAACACGCATGTGCATAGTTGTGCGTGAAAAGTTCAATGAAAATACAAATTTCTTTTTTTCTTTTTCAAAATAATTTTCTTTTATCTTCTTTTTTTCGAATAGACCAGACGTCGGTGGTGAGATACTTCATCTGATGTGTCCGTCGCCGAGAGATTGCTTGCATCGAGGCTTCGAAATCTTTTGATGTTCTTGCACATCTCGAGAAAACGTTAGTCCCTTTTTTGTTTATATATATAAAAAAGTGCATCCTAATCAATAGAAGGAGAAGCAAACTTTTACCTATATTTTCTCAATATATATATAAAAAGTGCATCCTAATCAACAGAAGGAGAAGCAAATTTTTACTTATGTTTTTTTATTTTTTAAGATTTATATATATGTATATATATATATTTGGATTTTTGTTTTCTGAGATTTTTTATTCTTTTTCTTCAATTTTTGAGATGGAAGTATGATGCTGTACATATGGAAAAGAGTAGAAATATGTACAATTTTTTTGTATTTAGATTTTTCTTGATTTTTTTAAATTCGTTTTTGGCTTTTCTTCTTTTTTTCTTTTGTTTGATACCTTATCAGTGAGACAAAGTAACGGGTCCCTTTTTGAGCATAGCCGAACTCGTTCATGAGGTAAGACCTGAGTGAGGTTCAGAATTTTCCAAGGTTGGAACGTCCATCCCTTTGGATTGAATTAACCTTTTCTCCTTACCTCGAGTCATAAGATTGACGATGTAGCCTGAAGATATTCCTGGTCAGAACCTAATTTGGGATAACATGAGCGGACCAGTTGGCAACCAGATAATTCAAAATTATAATCAAGGGAGTACCTGAAGATTTTTTTTTTCTTTTTCCTTTGAACATTTGTACTCACAGCGCCCAAGACGGGTTTTCATCGTGTCCGTTGCTTCCCTCTTTTTTACTCGTAGCGCCCTTTCGATTTTTCACTATGTCCATGGGTATGCATTTTTACCCCAGGTGCCTTCTCAGGTTTTCACCTGGTCCACACAAGCTCGCTGTTTTTACCCATAGTGCTCTTGCAGGTTTTCACTATGACTATTTTGCTTTAAGCTTGTATATTCTTTTTCTCTCTTTTTATTTTTTATTTTTTTTCTATAAAAGGCCACGTCATGGATGCTAATTCCGTCATAATCGGCTGGATGAGATTCTTTTGTCGTCTTACAACTTGACTCGTGTTGACTCAATGGATACTGTGACTGCTCGTAGACCTTAAAGAGGGCTTTCCTCAGGGGTGTATCTTGGCTATGGGATAGGTTAGGAATTTTGGAGGTATTCTGGGTTTAAAAGGTTTTCATGATAGGGTTCCAGCTACTGTAATACACTTCTTCATTTTGGGGAGTTTTGACTGTGCATGCCCCACTTTTTTCTTTTTATATATTTTTTGTTCTTTTTATATTTTAGACATCCTCTTTTTGAGATTTTTTGCTTTTATGATTTTTTTGTATTTGATAATAACTCTTTTTCTCCTCTTTTTTTTTGTTTAGTATATACACTTTTTTCATCTTCTTTTCTGAGAGAGAGGGGGGGGGGGGTTATGAAAGAAAGGCCAATGGCTCAATGGGTGTAGCAAAGAGTATGATCATTAAGGGACGCTTTTTAGCTACTTGGCTTTGAAATGATTACCTCTTTTTTAAAAGATCCTTAAGCAGTCATGTATCCATCTTTATCAATACTTACCTAGCTATGGGAGACTTACGAATAAAATCGTTGGATGTATCCAGCGTTGATGGGCTCAGGAAAGTGATCTCCGTCCATGGTGGCGTGGCAGATCGTGTATCCCGGGAATACTTCTCGGATGATGAAGGTCTCTCCCAGTTGGGCTTGAATTTTCCTCTTGAATTTGCGTGGAGAGAAGGAAAGATCTTCTTGAGTACAGTGTCTCCCCCCTTCAAATCTTGAGTGCGAATGCGCTTGTTGTAAGCACGTGCGATTCTTCCTTGATAGACCTAAGTGTGACACACAACTAGAAGCCTTTTCTCATCTAGCAGGTTCAGCTGCTTAGAGCAGGACCTCTCTTTCAGCTTCTGATAGACCAGATTCGATGAGGATGCAAAGTGAGGGAACTTCAACTTCAACTGGTAGGACGACCTCGGTTCCATACACAAAGGGAGAATGGTGTTGCCCCTGTAGCGGTACAGATTGACGTTCAGTAGGCCCATAATGTGAACTGTAATATTTCACTCCAATCTCGGTAGGTGACGACTCTTTTCTCAAGGATGCGAACGATTGTCTTAACATCTGGATATAGCAGCAGCTCATGCTCGACGAAATCGGTATCCAAACTAGGCATCTCCTCATATGACCATGCGAAGACGTCTTGGTATAATCGAAGGAAATCAATCATACTTTTTCTTTCCTCGAGAGACAGCAATGTTTCGATCTTAGTGATTCTAGGAACCCTCTTGGCACCCAGATTGACATCTTCAGTCTATTCAACGATCGGATAGGGCCATGCTCAAAATCGGCAAATTGGTCAAGGAGCTCACTAGGACACTCCTCAGAGGGGATCTCCTCGAAGAGGGACAAGGATTCCATGCCTATTTCTATATTGGGGAGAATGATTTGGGGATTGGTTGGGTGAATAGCAGCTATCGGCTTGTGTGGGGTCAACTATTTTGCCCCATTCTGATCAATTTTTATGACCTCTATGCTCATGAATGTGCTCTGGATGTGAGGCCGCGGTCGAGGTTCATCCTCAAGGTCTATCCCCCGAGCTTTGGATGCGGCAATGGTTCGGGCCTTCTCTTCTGGCTAGGCTGGTACCGATACTTCAAGTTGTTTAAAGATTCTTCCTGATCGGGTAATGAAATCAACGACCCCTTCTCTGTCGTTGCATGCATTGATGTCCGTCTGTTCATAACTGAGCATGACTTGATGGGGGTCGTAGGTCGGTCCGGGGATTTGAAATGGGACAGATGGGGGTGCCTGATATGATTGAACCGCTGGGGCTGGTGTGGAAAAATTAGGCCAAATGTGGTTGATTGGTGCAGGAGGCAGCTGGACTGATGATGATGTGGAAAAATCGGGCCAACTGTATTGGGCCAGATTTGGCACTCTATCCTAAACTAATGCAAGGAAAGGAAAGAGGAGAGGTTTTAGGGGTTGTCACTTTAATAAAAATTACAAAAATCAAATGCAAACCTAAGCTTTGCTAGCCCCTGTGCAAATGCAGAAAGGGGATTTAATCTCATAGTTCCCTGATAGCGGTGCAAAAAACTTGTGTTGCTTACCTTACAATTATTAAAGGGTTAAAACAACAAATTAAAAGGACAAAGTACAACAAAATGGGATCAAGGTAAGAAATCAGTCTTGCAAGAACCAGGGCTGTTGCAGCAAGCTTTAAAGGGCAAGTCATGGTATGTCCACAGGGAAATGTGCTTTAAAATAGGGTAAATCTCCAGATCTATACCAGATCTGGCACTCTATCCTAAACTAATGCAAGGAAAGGAAAGAGGAGAGATTTCAGGGGTTGTCACTTTACTAAAAATTATAAAAATCAAATGCAAATGATCCAGAACTGATTAAAACTCAGATTTAAGGAAATGAATAAAAGGATTAAAATCAAAAGGTAGAGAGTAGCAACTAGGGATTTTGGTCTTTACTGAAAATCAATTTGTTCAAGGGCAATGCATGGAACTGATTTGCAACAATCCTTCATCTGGCTACAAGCTCAGATGCAAGGTATAAGAATCTAACCTAGACCAGAGAATTGGAGTAATCCTAAGGCTATGATCTGCCCACTTGAATGGTCACAGATCATCCCAGAGATTCCTCTAGTTCAAGGATCTTAATTAGAACAAGTAAACTATTGCAGATGTTGTGGATGCAAGGCTACAATCTCAAGCATCCACAGGGAGATTTAATTTAGGTAAATCAAATGCAAACAAGAGATCTATAGATCAAAATCTAGTTTATAATATACAATATATTGATTCAATACAAACTTACAATAAAATGTGCTCAGATCTGCAATCTGTGCAACATCCAATCCATATATAAAGCCTTGAACCTCTCATTTTAAAACTCTCAACCTCACCCTAGCTACTAAAGGGGTTTAGCCAACCATGGTTGGTATAAAGAGTGAATGGGGAAGAAAAAAGAGGGAAGGAATTTTGGAGGGAAGAAAAAATTCGAATTTCGCTCTAATTCTCTCAATTTCTCGATCCTTCATCTGTGAAAATTTTCTTGTATTTATACTCTTTCCTTTTGTCCTTAGATTTGTTTTAGCCAATCAGAGCTCAAGGGAATAATTTTGTTATTCTGAGCTGCTCATGTGGTTGATTTCTCTTCTAGAAGCTCTCCATCAATTGGTCCAATCTGGACAAGTGCATGTGAAGTGGTTAGAGAGTTCCCATTCACGCCCACTTGTGTTCCAAAAATACCCTTAAGGGTTGCTGAAGTGCCTTGGAGTGTGTGCACAACGCACTGAAGTGAGCAGCAGCTGTGGCTAGAACTGAGAAGTTCCCAAATCGAGTGTCGAGAGGTTCAGGGAACCTTTCGACAGGTTCTGAGTCCACTTGGTGTCCCATTCGACAGGTTGGAATAGGCTTTTGACAGGTTGCCTGACTTCTCGATAGAATTGATTTGACTATTCGACAGGATTGACATTAACTCTTAACTTTTGTCCAAGCTCCATTAGTCCTCTCGACAAATTATAAAACAACCTGTCGATCTCTTATATAGTTCTAGTTGACTCTTCGACAGGTTGCTTCAACCTCGCGCAAAATGGGTGCAGCTTCAGGTAAGTCCTCGATAGTTTGGTGTTGATTGCTTGCTAGGTTCTGGGGAACCTCTCGACATGTTCTATAACCTTGCGAGATCTCCTGCATCTCCAGGTAACCTCTCAATAGGTAGCAATATGTTGTTTGATAGGTTCTACTGCTGCAGCTTAATCCTTTCGACAGACACTACCAACCTTGCGATCTCTTTGCTTTTTTACCTCAGGACCTCTCGACAGGTTGGAACACACCTCAAGAACCTATCGACAGGTTCATCTTTAAGCACCCCAACCAACCTGTCAAAAGGTGTAGAGAACATTTCGATAGGTTCTGAAGGTTTCCAGTGTGCATTTCGACATGTACTGAGACCTGTCGTGAGGTTTGAGTTAATTCTTGACAAGTTCTGAAGGTGCACAAATGATTTTTGACAGGATCTTTGTACCTGTCGAGAGGATGTGAGATGGTTTCGAGAGGTTCCAAACCTGTCAAGAGGTTGATTACTGAGAAATTATAATACCTGTCGAGAGGTTGGATGAACCACTCGACTTGATTTTTATGGAGCCTTATACCTTTCGAGAGGTTCAGCCAACCTCTCGACACCTTCAGCCAGAGAAGTCCATAAGTCCAAAAGGTTTTTAACTCTTCGATAAGTTGATGCAACCTATCGAAATCCTCTCTTCAGTCCTGTCGAAATACAATTTTAGTTGTTTTAAACCTATCGACAACTCATTCCATCCATTCGATAGCTTATGTTCCAAGCCTGTGCCTCCTTTGCCCGATTTCCAATCTTCTTCTTTCTCCTCCACCTCATTGGTTCCAATACCAAATATCTTGCCATTGTTCTAAATGTATTATTTTTGCAATGGTGACATTTTGCACATAGTTGGAGCTAATTTGGTGCCGTGCACATTGAGTTCTGAGAAACCCTAGGTTTTCTGTGGGTAATTCTTCTTCAACCTCCACTCCGTGTTTTGCAAGCTTTGTACTTCCTTATTTTTGTGTGGGTGGTGAATTTGATTGAGAAAAAGAAGTTGTTGTGGTTGTTGAGAGTGATTGTGTGGATTTTTGTGACCAATGGCTGACCGTGAGGATACTTTAGCCGACCTTTTCCAGGCCCCTTCCAAATATGCCCAAAAGTCCACCAGAAAATCTAATAGGCTAGCCACACATCCTAAAGAGAACCCACCTGCTAAGAGGAAGCTCATCATGGAAAAATCTGAGTAGGCTAAGAAAGCCAAGAAAGCCAAGAAAGTAAAAATCAGTGAAGAAGTTGTTGAGGACATCCCTGTGCCTTAACCTAACCCTGAGGATGCACCTGAAATTCATGAGAACCTGACTACTCCCAATGAGTTTGTAGATGCCTTAGGCATGATCCCAGAGATAATTTTTAACATACCTTATTTTTTAAGGTAGAGGAGTGTAATGACACCTTGGACTATTTGGTGAAGGCAGGTCTGACACCTTTGTTGACCCCATTAAAAGAAAAATCCTATCCTAGACTGGTCAAAATGTGGTACCAGAAAATCAGGAAGAAGATGAAGCCAGGGTCAACAGAGCCTTCCCTTGTGATTTTGATTGATAATTGGGAGCTAGTTGTGGACTACAGTGATATAGGGTTAGCATTAGGGGTCCCATCAGTTTTTGATACAGCCTATGGTCTAGCAGCACTTGAGAGGGTGTCCTTTAGAGCAATGGCCAGAAATATAACTCAAGACATTGTGGGCTCTGGGGAATCATTGATGAGGAGAGATCTATACCCTAGCCTGCTGTTCATAGATTCAATTTAGAGGAAATATATATATGCTAGTGGACACTAGCAGGAGAGGAGGCCCCTATAGTAGATGCCTTGTACTTTTTCTCCAAGGGCCAGTTCTTGAATGCCTCTCAGCTGATATTTGAGGCAATGGTAGATGTAAATGAATATATCAAAAGAGTATAGGCCTTGCCAGGGTTACCCTACAACAGACTCATCACTGCTTTCCTAAGAAAAGGAAAATTTGTGTTTCAAAAGGATGAGCCTGTGGAGAAATTGAGCCCTAAAGTGCTTGGGAGGTGCTTGGGAAAAGCAAGAAGAAATCAGTTGAGAGTCCTGACAAAGAAGCCCCTCAGGAGACCAGCTCAGCAGCTGCACCTGTGGTCCCTACAGCCTCATTAGCCAGCTCAGCAGCTGCAGCTGGGACCTCTACATCAGTTAGCTCTGAGCTTCTGCTCACCTCTACTGGTCCTAGCTCAAAGCCTCCATCTGTGACCTTTTCACCCATACTCATCCCCTCCACTGATATTCTTTTACTTGTTAACAACTTTGATTTTACCAACATTCCCATTCCATCACCCTCCATACCCTCCATTGCAGTCTCCATACCTCCCAACAGCTCAACCATCCTTTCCACCATCACCACATCCACACCTTTGTCAGCTCCTCCTACCACAAACCTCATCCCTACCTTCACTCCCCATCACATCCACCTCCCAGAGAAAATCAAAGACAACCCCTCCAACCAGCTGTTGAACCCTTGAGCCCTGCACCATCTACGTCAGCTGACCCAACCATTTCTTATCCACCATCCATACCCTTTGATATTGACCCCACCTTTTCCATCTCACCTCCACATACCCTGGATTTGGACCACTTGACCACTGAGGAATATTCATCCCTAATTGATTCCATTGTGGAGGACATTGGGCACGAATATACCCCCTTACCTGACTCCCCACAACCTACCCAATTCCAGCCTGCTCCCACCCCACCTTTTTAACATGCCCCCACATCTCCTTTCCAACCCATTATCCCCATTCCACCTATTACCCAAGCCCAAGTCCTATTAGAGGCTTCTGCCCAAATTCTTTCCCTTCTCACCACCATCCTAGCCCGACTTCAATCCAACACAACAATTCCCCTTTCTGCATTCAATTCCCTGCTGTCCTAGGGAACTATGAGATTAAATCCTCCATCATATAGATACTGCCCTCATATCATGGCCTGAGTAAGGAAGACCCATATAAGCACATTGATGAATTTCTAGGACTGTGCACTACTTTCAGCATTATTGGTTTGAGGGAGGAAGTAATCAGGTTGAGGCTCTTTCCTTTTTCATTAAAGGACAGAGCTAGAACTTGGCTGTCCATGCTCCTAACCAATAGTATTCAGTCTTGGAATGACCTTCAATGCCAATTTTTGGCCAAAATTTTCTCCATGTCCAAAACAAGTCAGCTGAGGAAGTGCATAATCTCCTATGCTCAAGCATCAACTGAAGACTTTCATCAAGCATGAGAGAGATTTAAGTAGCTCTTGAAGTAATGTCCCCGTCACCAAATCCCCGAATGGTAACTTGTTCAAAGTTTCTATCAAGGAATTGATCCCAAGAGTAGGGACATGGTTAATGCCTCATGTGGTGGTACTTACCTTCACAAGACAGCTGATGAGGCTTGAGAGTTGTTTGATATTATTAGTGAAAACTCCATGCAAAGGGAGACTTTGTCAAGGGACATTGAGACCCCTGTTAGATTGGTGAGAGAGAATACTATAAGAGGGAAAATATATGAGGTTAGTGGATACAATGATTTGGAAAGGAAGGTGGATAACTTGAGTAAAAAATTTGATAAGTTCATGGGAGCAATGCAGTCACCAATGGCTGCCAAAGTGGAGGAGGCATGCGTGATATGCCAGTCCCCTACTCACTCCCTTGAGGAATGTCCCTCTGCTGCCCAATTTTCATACCTTGTCATGGAACATGTGAATGTTGCTCAGTCCTTTGGACAACAGTCTACTGCTGGTTATCATTGGAGAAACCATCGCAACTTGAGGTAGAGATAAGATACCTTCTAAAACCAACAACAGCCCATGCCTTATAGAAATGCCCAACCCTACCAGTAGAACTACTTCCCAAGGCTCCAATACCTGCAGCTTATGGCTCAGCCAATGGCACAACCTGTGCATCAAAGTGCACCAGCCCCAGCACCCTCTTGATCCCTCACATTTGAAGAGCAAGTTCTGGCTTCATTGCAGAATTTGGGCTCTTTGTCACAAACTGTTAACTCCCATATCCAAAGTATTAAGAAGATAGAAGACCACCTTGGTCAACTATGCAATACTTTAACTAGGAGAGAGGAGGAAAGACTGCCTAGTTAGCTCATGAGCAACCCAAAAGGACAGTATATGGTGGGTGAGACTTCTTCACATGAAGAAGCCAAATCTATCACCACTTTGAGAAGTGGAAGGGTGGTTAACAACAAAGTTGGTGTTGAGCTTGATGAGAAAAGTGCAGGAAATGAAAGAACAACCCATGTTGATATGCAGCAGGAGCAACATATGAGAAATAAGGGGGGTATTGATGTGCCCCAACAGAAAAATGAAAACAAAAATAAAGAAAAATCTGATGAGATTGCTAAGGCAGCAAAAGAGAGATCAGTCCCCCATTTGCCATTTCCCAATGCACTTCAAGCACCTTCTCCTTTTGACAAGGGGAATGCTAAAGTTGAGGAAATGATGGAGACATTTAAGCAAGTGAAGATCAACTTACCTTTACTTAATGCAATCAAGCAAGTTCCAGCCTATGCAAAGTTTTTGAAAGATTTGTTCACACACAAAAAGACAATCTAGGATACACCTATCTAAGAAGGTCATTTATACTGAGAAAGTGAACCAAGTGTTGTCCATTACAATCCCAACAAAACTCTAAGACCCTGGAGTTCCCACAATCCCTTGCATCATTGGGGATCACACTATTGAGAAAGCCTTGTTAAATCTGGGAGCTAGTATAAACCTACTTTCATATTCAGTTTATGAGAAGTTAGGTTTGAGAGAATTGAAGCCTACACATGTGGCGCTACAGCTGGCTGACAGATCTAAAAGGAGGCTTATGGGAATGATAGAAAATGTGTTAGTTGGGGTTGACAAGTTTTTCTATCCAGCAGATTTTTTGGTTCTTGACATGGAGCCAAGCAAGTGTACTACCTCCATTCCTGTAATTCTGGGGGGCATTTCTTAGCCACTGCCAATGCTTATATACAACGTGGATAAGGTGTAATGGAGGTATCTTTTGGCAACATGAAAGTAAAATTGAATGTTTATAATGCAGCAAGTTAACCTCACTTGGATAGTGAAGATTGTTTTTTGATTGATGTGTTGGATGAGCTTGTGGAAGAGACTTTGCCCAAGTTGCTGCATTGTGATGATTTGTGTGATATTTTTGAAAATGTGTGGAGTGAAATTATGGAAGAGAAGGCCTCCACACCTGTGATTCAAGAGGTGAAAGCCTTAAATTCTGAATCGGGACAAGCAACAAGGTATCCTCCTTGGAAACCTATTGTGTTACCTCTCCCACCACCATCAAAGGCACCTTTGCTGCCTTCACTCATAAGTCCACATGATGTGGAGTTGAAACAGTTCCCAAGTTCTTGAAATATACTTTTTTGGGGGTAAATCAGAAGTTGCCAGTGATAATATCCTCTTCTCTCACTGATGAGCAAGAGGAAGAGCTGTTGTGTGTTTTAAAAAAGCATAAGAGGGCAATAGGTTGGACTATTGCTAATCTTGGAGGCATTAACCCTACTATTTATGTGCATAAAATTCACCTGGAAGAGGATTCCAAACCCTCTAGAGAGATACAGAGAATGTTAAACCCCCACATGCAAGAAGTGGTGATGAAGGAGGTGGTCAAATTGTTACATGCAGGAGTCATCTATCCCATTTCAGATTCTGAATGGGTGACACCTACCCAGGTGGTACCTAAGAAATCTGGAATCACTGTAATTAAATCTGATTCTAGTAAGCTAATTCCAATGAGGGAAACGACAGGTTGGAGGGTGTGCATTGATTATCGAAAGCTCAATTTAAAAACTAGAAAAGACCACTTTCCTTTGTCCTTCATAGACCAGATTTTGGACAAGTTGGTAGGCAAAACTTTTTATTGCTTTGTTGATGGATATTCCGGGTATAACCAAATCCCTGTTTATCCATAAGACTAAGAGAAGATCACTTTCACATGTCCATTTGACACCTTTGTCTATAGAAGGTGCTATTTGGATTGTACAATGCCGCTGTAACGTTCCAATGGTGTATGTATGCCATCTTCTTTGACATGATTGATCAATTTTTAGAGATATTTATAGATGATTTCTCTATTTTTGGGGATAGTTTTAGCCAGTGTCTACACCATCTCAGCCTTGTACTGCAGAGATGTGAGGAAACCAACTTGGTTTTGAGTTGGGAAAAAAGTCATTTTATGATCAATCAAGGTATTGTCTTTGACCATGTTGTTTCCTACAGAGGCATTGAAGTAGACCAGGCTAAAATTGATTTGATTGCACATTTGCCCCCACCTAAAATTGTGAAACAAGTCAGATCTTTCTTGAGGCATGCTGGTTTTTATAGGAGATTCATCAAAGATTTCAGTAAAATCTCAAAACCTCTTTGTCACCTGTTGTGCCAAGAGATTCCTTTTGAATTTAATGATGAATGTCTCACTTCTTTTGAGCTTTTGAAAGGCTATTTAACCTCTGCACTTGTCCTTCAATCACCTAATTTTTCTTTGCCATTTGAGCTGATGTGTGATGTATCAGATTTTGCTATTAGTGTAGTTTTGCGGCAAAGAAAGGACAAAGCACCTTGTGTGATTGCTTATGTAAGCAAGATAATAATTGATGCTTAGTTAAACTACACCACAATTGAGAAAAAATTATTGGCAATTGTCTATGCTTTGGAAAAATTCAGGTCTTATGTGCTAGGATCTAGGATTGTGGTGTTCACAGACCACTCAGACCTGAAGTATCTTTTGTCTAAAAAGAATGCTAAGCCAAGATTAATCAGATGGATCCTCCTATTACAAGAGTTTGATCTTGAGATTAAGGATAAAAAAGGGGTTGAAAATATTGTTGCAGACCACCTATCCAGGATCCTAGCTGCTGAGTTTGATAGGCTACCTATCAATGATTCTTTCCCTGATTAATAGCTATTTACTATTAGCATGGCTGCACCTTGGTTTGCAAATATAGTAAACTACTTAGTAGTGGGTAGGATTCCCCCACATTAGAACAAAATAGATAGGGAGCTATTTTTTTTCCAGATCAGACATTACATGTGGGAGGATCCATACCTGTTAAAGCATTATGCAGACCAAGTTGCGAGGAGGTGTGTCCCTGATGATGAATTCCACAACATACTAATCATATGTCATGAACAGGCTTGTGGAGGCCATTTCAGTGGGAACAAGATTACTTCCAAGATACTTCAAAGTGGATTTTATTGGCCCACTATCTTCAAGGATGCATGGCAGCATTGTAAAGCTTGTAAAAGATGTCAAAAATGGGAAGTATCTCCAAAAGAAATTCTATGCCTTTACAACCGATACTTGTTGTTGAACTCTTTGACATTTGAGGGATTGACTTCATGGATCCCTTCCCTCCTTCCTATGGATACAATTTTATTCTTGTGGTTCTGGACTATGTGTCCAAATGGGTTGAGGCCATAGCCACAAGAACCAATGATCACAAAGTTATCCTCAATTTCTTGAAGAATAATATTTTCTCTAGGTTTGGCACCCCCAGAGCTATCATTAGTGATGGGGGAAGTCATTTATGCAATAGACAGTTTGAGAACTTACTTAGAAAGAACTCTGTGACATATAGAGTTGGCACCCCATACCACCCACTGACCAGTGGGCAGGTGGAAATTTCTAATAGAGAAATCAAACACATTTTAGAGAAAATTGTGAGAGGAGATAGGAAGGACTGGTACCTAAAGTTAATTGATGCTCTTTGGGCTTATAGAACTGCCTATAAGACCCCAATAGCGATGTCTCCCTTTAGGCTGGTGTATGGCAAGACATGCCACTTACCAGTGGAGTTAGAATACAAAGCCTATTGGGCTATTAAATCATTGAATGTTGATCTAACTTCTGCTAGTATGCACAGGAGGCTGCAGCTGTCAGAGTTGGAAGAGCTGAGATTAGAAGCCTACTCCAATGCAAGGATCTATAAAGAAAAAGCCAAAGTTTTTTATGACAAGCATCTGCTGAGAAAGGAGTTTATTGTTGGCAACAAGGTATGGCTGTTCAATTCTAAATTAAATTTTTTTTCAAGCAAGTTGAGATTTAGATAGGAGGGACCTTATATTGTAATGCATGTATCCCCTTCTGGAGCTGTTGAAATCAAGGATCCAAAAGATGGTAGGATCATGAAAGTTAATGGTTAAAGGCTCAAGCTCCTTGTTGAAAATATAGTAGAGCCTGTGGTGACCATTCACCTTCAAGAACCTCCTAAGTGTGACTGATTCTCAATAATATATACTATCATAACTGTTGTTTTTGTCAGTTTTGTTGCTATTTCTGTTTTCAACTCTGTTTGGCATTATACATATGTTACCATTTTGCTTAATGTTTCACTTAAAAGAATGAATCAGATATAATAGAGGCAGGAAGGTCCTCAATGCATCAGAAATCCAATGGGAACATAATAGAATTGACAAATCTGTGTGGAGAATGGATTGGGAATTGATGAAAAAATCTTTTTGAACTGAAAAACAACCTGTCGAAAGGTATAGAGAACATTTCAACAGGTTCTGAAGGTTCCCAGTGTGCATTTCGACAAATACTGGGACCTGTCATGAGGTTTGAGTTGATTCTCGACAAGTTCTGAAGGTGCACAAATGATTTTTGATAGGATCTTTGTACTTGTCAAGAGGATGTGAGATGGTTTCGATAGGTTCCAAACCTGTCGAGAGGTTGATTACTGAGAAATTATAAAACCTGTCGAAATGCACACTGAGAAATTATAAAACCTCTCGACTTGATTTTTCTGGAGCCTTATACCTTTCGAGAGGTTCAGCCAATCTTTAGAAACCTTTAGCCTGAGAAGTCCATAAGTCTAAAAGGTTTTTAACTCTTCGATAAGTTGATGCAACCTATCAAAATCCTCTCTCCAATCCTGTCGAAATACGATTTTAGTTGTTTTAAACCTTCGACAACTCATTCCATTCATTCGATAGCTTATGTTCCATGCCTGTGCCTCCTTTGCCTGATTTCCATTCTTCTTCTTTCTCCTCCACCTCACTGGCTCCAATCCCAAATATCTTGCCATTGTTCCAAGTGTATTATTTTTGCAAGGGCGACATTTTGCACATAGTTGGAGCTAATTTGGTGCCGTGCACATCGAGTTCTGAGAAACCCTAGGTTTTTTGTGGGTAAGTCTTCTTCAACCTCCACTCTGTGTTTTGTAAGCTTTGTACTTCCTTATTTTTGTGTGGGTGGTGAATTTGATTGAGCAAAAGAAGTTGATGTGGATGTTGAGAGTGATTGTGTGGATTTTTGTGACCAATGGCTGACCGTGAGGATACTTTGGCCGACCTTTTCAAAGCCCCTTCCAAATCTGCTCATCATGGAAAAATCTAAGAAGGCTAAGAAAGCCAAGAAAGCAAAAATCAGTGAAGAAGTTGTTGAGGACATCCCTATCCCTGAACCTTACCTTGAGGATGCACCTGAAATACCTGAGAACCTGACTACTCCCAATGAGTTTGTAGATGCCTTAGGCCTGATCCCATAGATAATTTTTGACATACCTTATTTTTCTAAGGTAGAGGAGTGTAAGGACACCTTGGACTATTTGGTGAAGGCAGGCCTGACACCTTTGTTGACCCCATTATAAGAAAAATCCTACCCTAGACTGATCAAATTGTAGTATTAGAACATCAGGAAGAAGATGAAGCCAGGGTCAACTGAGCCTACCCTTGTGGTCTTGATTGATAATTGGGAGCTAGTTGTGGACTACAGTTATATAGGGTTGACATTAGGGGTCCCATTAGTTTTTGATACAACCTATGGTCTAGCAGCACCTGAGAGTGTGTCCTTTAGAGCAATGGCCAGACATCTAACTCAAGGCATTGTGGGTTATGGGGAATCATTGATGAGGAGAGATCTACACCCTAGCCTGTTATTCATAGATTCAATTTTGAGAAAAAATATATATGTCAGTGGACACCAATAGGAGAGGAGAACCCCTATAGTGGATGCCCTATACGTTTTCTCCAAGGGCCAGTTCTTGAATACCTCTCAGCTGGTATTTGAGGCAATGGTAGATGTAAATGAAAAGATCAAAAGAGTACATGCCTTGCCAGGGTTACCCTACAACAAACTCATCACTGCTTTGCTAAGAAAAGGAAAATTTGTGTTTCAAAAGGATGAGCCTGTAGAGAAATTGAGCCCTAAAGTGTTTGGGAAGAGGGCCTGGTATGCTAGTAGGACCCTGATTGGGAAAAGCAAGAAGAAATCAGTTGAGAGTCCTGACAAAGAAGACCCTCAGGTGAGCAGCTCAACAACTGCACCTGTGGTCCCTACAGCCCCATCAGCCAGCTCAGCAACTACAGTTGAGACCTCTACATCACTTAGCTCTGAGCTTCTGCTCACCTCTGCTGGTCCTAGCTCAGAGCCTCCACCTGCGACCTTTGCACCCATACTCATCCCCTCCATTGATGTGCTTTTGCCTGTTATCAGCTCTGGTTTTACCAGCATTCCCATTCCATCACCCTCCATACCCTCCATTGCAGTCTCCATACCTCCCAACAACTCAGTCATCCTTTCCACCATCACCACATCCACACCTTTGTCAGCTCCTCCTACTACAGACCTCATCCGTACCTTACCTTCACTCCTCATCACATCCACCTCCCAGAGAAAATCAAAGAAAATCCCTCCAGCCAGCCCATCCATCCCAGCTGTTGAACCCTTAAGCCCTGCACCATCTACATCAGCTGACCCAACCATTTCTTATCCACCATCCATACCCTTTGATATTGACCCCACCTTTTCCATCTCACCTCCACATACCCAGGATTTGGACCACTTGACTACTGAGGGATATTCATACCAAATTGATTCCATTGTGGAGGACATTGGGCACAAATATATCCCCTTACCTGACTCCCCACAACCTACCCAATTCCAGCCTGCTCCCACCCCACCTTTTCAACATGCCCCGACATCTCCTTTCCAGCTCATTATCCCCATTCCACCTATTACCCAAGCCCAAGTTCTACCAGAGGCTTCTGCCTAAATTCTTTCCCTTCTCACCACCATCCTAGACCAACTTCAATCTAACACAGTAAACTAAGCTGCTATGGCCACCTGCCTACAAGCCATCCAATCAACCTTAAGCCCTGTTACCCCAACATCCCAACCTCTTCCAATCCCTACTCCTGCACCTACTCCTGTACCTACTTCACCTCCATCCCCTCAGCTGCCTCCTATGGTACTGACTTCCCCTTTTGAGGTGGAAGAACCAATCCCTAAACCTTCCACCGAGGACTCTTCTACCCAGACTGACCCCTTGGAAGAGGACCTACCCTCTGCACCTTTTGACCTCTCCTTCCACCCCACCTGAGCCTGTTACTGAGGTAGATGAGCTGACACCTACCATCTCACTTTCCCCTTCTCTCCCATCCTCTTCATCCACTCCTCCCTACCATTTGCTTACTGACCCCACTGAGAGGGCCATTGTCCCTAAATACCTACTCCCTACACCCCCAATTTCCACTCTTTACAGAGCTATGGGTGAAAATCCCTACATCAGGAGGGATGTCAAACAAGGGATGGAATTGCTAAAAACTTGGGTGAAGCAGCCCTTGGTAGCTGAGATTGACCAACTGAAGCTGAAGCATAGAGTGGAGAAGCTTCATTGGGAAAAATTGTGCAAGCAAGCCCTCACCTTATATGATGCAGAGAAGCAAAAAGTTGAGATGCTTGCCAGGTTGGCTAACACCCTGCAGTCCACCTTACTAGGAGGGATGCCACCCTCAGTACCTAGGGTGTTCATAAATGAGCCCATGTCCCAGGGCAGCACTAAGCCTCAAAAGCCATCTGCAAAAAGGACTAAGGAGGGTGCTGCCAGCACTGAGAGACTGAAAAGGAGGGAGAATTTCAAGAAAGAGTATGACAAAATTGCAGAGCAACAAGGATGGGAGCAAATGACCCTATCAAGTACTAACTCAGAGTATGATTAGGAGTAGACTGTAATTAGGATTTGATTGTAATTAGCCTGTTTTTGCATATTGCTATATATACTCTTTGTTAAATATATAAAATTTCCTATTTCTCTTATGCTTTGTAGCTACTTGATGTCCAATAAATTTTTGTTTTGTCAAATTGTGGTGTTACCCTCCTTTGTGTTTGAATTTGTTCTCGAATGGTTTTTTTGCTGAATTAGTTACTTTCCTTATGCCTACCCTGCTGCTTCCTTTTCTGCAACAGTGAGGACACTGCTCCTCATAGGTTTGGGGGTATGACAGGGGGTGCCAATGGAATAGTTAATACTAGTACAACAAGGTTGGATAATTTTTTTGAAAATAAAGAGAATTCCCACCTGATTTTTGAAAAAAAAGAAGAGGAAATTAAAAACTTTTTAAACTGGAATTTGTTGTAGCTCTAACATTATCATGAAGCAAATGCCAAGAATTTGTTTCAAAATTGGTGCTTAGTGACCCTGAAAAGAGAGAAAATTTTGAGGATATACCCCAGGAATTTGATGAAAGACCATACCCAGTGAGATTTGGGCCTGAAAATTTTCCTTTGAAGAGTGTTTTGGCAATTTTTTCTACTCTAAGGACTGATTGAATCTATTCTTTTTCACTAGAAGTTATGCAATTCCAAATTGAAACAGCTTGACAGCATTCATGACATTGAAGAAATGAAGTAAGGCCACCCTTTGGACAGTTTGAACTTAAAATTTCCCACCTTTGAACTGCCCTTGATACACACCATTTGAGCCTTAAAAAAATCCAACTTTTTCTTTGATAAAAACCAGAAATTTGAACCCAGAACTCAGTGACCTGATGCAGCTTGACCCTCACCCTGAGATTTCAGAAGGTAAAGATGAAGGAATTGAAGAAGGTAGAGCTAGTTTGACAATTGGTTGAAAGAAAAGAAAACATATTTGTTGGCAGTTGTGGCATTCCAACCCATAAAAAAAAAGGAAAGAGAAAAATACAAAAGAAAAGCATACAAAAAGAAAAATAGGAATACAAAATAAAAATGTGAAAGATAGGTCACTTCATTGGAAAATTAGTAGAAGATGAGAAGATGGCCACTTCAAATATGGAAATTCAAAGAAGATGAAGCTTGTGCTGAAATGAAGAAGGTGTGCATACCACCTCCTTACCTTGCTGATTTCTCAAATTTGAATCCTTTTATTCCCCTTTATTCTTTGTAAACCTCACCCATAAGCCACATTACAACCCAATAAAAAGACCCTACTGATTTGAAATTGATTGAGCTGTCATGTAGAGATAAGGATTTGTGTAATCTATGGTGAGAAGAGTTAGAGGATTTCAGAAATTAGAGCAATGCCTATGCTCATGCTTGCAGTCCTATTTGAGGGCTTCAACTGCTCTTGAGTTGTGAGAAATGATGCACCTTTCAATTTTATTTTGAGTGATAGCCCTGGTGAGACTTGGGTCTGAAATTGAATTTGTTTGGGGCATTATCAAAACAGAATTTTCAAATTAATGGTGAGCTTTGCACTAATTTTCACACACAATACCTTGACATGATTTGATTGATGATGAAGGAATCACAACAGAATTTCAAAATTAAATTACTGATTTACTACTGAGAATCCTCTAGAAATTAAATGAGTAAGGTGTTGAATGAATTTTATTTGAACTCTGTTTTAGCATGTTGCACTAATATTAATTGATTTTATTAGAGAAGTTTGTGGGTACCTTCACTGAAAACCCTCAGGAGACTTCACTCCTCCAGTAGGGATCACCTAGGAGTTTAAAAGGCTTGATGCATATGCTAAATGCATTTGTGCTCCCTACAAAAGTAACATTTTTCAATTTTCAATAATTATTTTTAATTTCTCCTTTGCTCAGGGACTAGCAAAGCTTAGGTTTGGGGGTGTGTTGAGCAGTGAAAAATACCATTTTTTACCTCCTAACTTGACCTTTGATGGACCTTTGAGTTGACCAATAATGTGTTTTGAGTATGTTTTGTAGATCAGTAATAAATTACAATCTTAGTGCAGACATCCATCTAAAAATGTCAAAGAAGAGACCTGCTGCCTCAACATGTGCTCATGCAGTCCAAAAGGCCAGCCAATCAAGTAATTCACAAATCCTCAGAAGTCTATGGGAATGCCATGTGTCCAACTGGATACACTTGGGAGCCAAGGAAGCTGCATTGGATGAAGATTGAATCCATCAAGAAGCTATTGTGTGCTGGACAAATGAAGGACATCACCCCAAGCTGTGTTCCAGCTGTGGAAGCAAAGAACAGGACAATTTGAGAGGTTACTCCAACTTGTCGAGAGGTTTTGGTGAGAAAAGTGAAGCTGTTGAGTGGTTGGGGTGCTTAAAGATGAACCTGTCGAGAGGTTCTGGAGGTGTGTTCCAACCTGTCGAGAGGTCTTGAGGTGAAAAGGCAAAGAGATCGCGAGGTTGGTAGTACCTGTCGAAAGGATTAAGCTACAACAGTAGAACTTGTCGAACAATAGACTGCTACCTGTCGAGAGGTTACCTGGAGATGCAGGGGATCTCGCGAGGTTCCAGAACATGTCGAGAGTTCCCCAGAACCTAGTGAATAGTCAACACCAACCTGTCGATCTCTTTGCTTTTTCACCTCAGGACCTCTTGACAGGTTGGAACACACCTCCAGAACCTCTCGACGGGTTCATCTTTAAGCACCCCAACCTCTCGATAGGTTCACTTCTCTCACCAAAACCTCTCGACAGGTTGGAGTAACCTCTCGAACTATCCTATTCTTTGCTTCCACAGTTGACACAAAACTTGGGGTCCTATCCTTCATTTGTCTAGCACACAGTAGCTTCTTGATGGGTTCAATTTCATCCAGTGCAGCTGCCTTGGCTCCCAAGTGTACCCAGTTGGACACATGACATTCCCATAGACTTCTGAGGCTTTGTAAATTGCTTGATTGGTTGGCCTTTTGGGCTACATGAGCACATGTTGAGGCAGCAGGTCTCTTCTTTGGCATTTTTAGATGGATGTCTGCACTAAGATTGTAATTTATTGCTTATCTACAAAATATACTCAAAACACATTATTAGTCAACTCAAAGGTTAATCAAAGGTCAGGTTAGGAGGTGAAAAATGATATTTTTCATTGCTCAACAGCTGGTACCGGAGATGGGGCAAAATTAGGCACCATGTAATTGACCGGGGCTGGTGCAGGATATGCTTGGTATTGCGGGGGTGGAGTAAAACTAGGCTGCACATGGGAAACGAGCGCAAGTGTAGGGAAATACATCCTTAAATCCAAAGGTGTTGCTTGCGGTGTAGGGCTCGGGAAATAATCAGTTAAATTTAATGGCTCAATCACTCCTATGATTTCATTCTCGTGACTCTGATACTCGGGTACTGCAAAATTCCCTCCCTTAGTGATAGATTCGGAGGGATCAAATTCTTTCATCCCCTCCTCCAGCATGTTAATAGTGGCCCTTGGGCCCATTTCTCTTTGCGGCTGCAATGGTAACAGTGCCTGTATGATATTGGTGTGCAGGTTTGCTTGGGGGGTGCTGGGGGTATGAGTTTCCTTGCTTCTATCAAATCCTTTATCGCGTGTTTTAAAAGCTATCGCGTGTTTTAAAAGCTATCGCGTGTTTCAAAAGAAAGAACCGATCAGTCGGATGTCCCGACTCTTGATGAAAATTACAGTGTGTGCTGGGATCATAATTTTTTAGAATTGGATTCGGTGGAGGACGCGGTTGAAGCCGAGTGACTAAACCTTTTTCAATTAGTAGAGGCAAAAGGACATTCAAGGATTGTCCTAAGAGAGTGAACACTCGGTTATATCGGGCCCTTCTCTGCTCAGGGGTTTGCTACCCTCAGAGGGCATTGTTCTGCTTTGAATCCTGATTTGTTGGTGCTGGTGTCAGCCGTGCTGCCACGAACTGAAAGGGTACCATGCTGGTGTTGGGCGGTGTGTTCATTATAGCTCGTACCTCTGCCTCTGATCCTCTCTCATTTCTCTGCTCGATAAATTTTTGGACTCCATTAGCCCCACTGAACACATTCTTGCTCAAATGTCTCTCTCTAATTGCATCCTCACAATGGTTGACATTCCTTACTAGGTCAGCAAAGTTGAACTGCTGCTGGTATACCAAAAAATCTGAGATGATCGAAAGAGTGTTTTTTGAGATCATCTCAATTTGTTCATCATCGGGTATCCGGTTTTTCACTTGGGCTGCCAATGCTCTCTATCTCCCTAGATAATTGTTGAATGTCTCATCGGACTTCTATTTTACTTGGGCCAAATTAGACTTGCGCGGTTCTATGTCGATGTTATAGACATATTGTTCTTGAAACAGGTGGGTCAGATCCGTCCACGTTTTAATTATGGAAGTTCAAGAGACGTGAACCATCTTATCATGGGGCCGGTAAGACTTTTTTGGAACACTTTGATGAGGAGTCGTTCATCTCTAACATATTGACATATGTCCCCATAGTAGGACTTGAGTTGTGCGATGGGGTTGTCGGTGCCGTTATATTTGTCAAATGACGACACTTTAAATTTAGGTGGAATAGATACCTTAGCGAATAAACACAGATCTGAGAAATCTGTGGCATGAATCTCGGTTCCCCCTAACTTCATTAGCTGCTTCTGGATTTTATCCATTTATTCTTTCAGTTGCTCGGATTCTCTGGATGGTGGGGCTGGGGGTGTTCCCTCAAGAGGCTGACTCCCTTCATTTTGGATGGCCTGAGGATTGGTATGTGTGGGTGGCAGGGGATTAAAGTTGGCGAATGCCCCTGCATAGGCCGCACTATTTCTGACCTCATCTTCCTCGTGTTGTTGATCAACATACGGTGGAGGAAGGGTGAGGATATCCTGCTGATTCTGAATGGGTTGGGCAGGTGCTTGATGAGGCCATTGGGGTTGGGGGAAGCTTTGATGAGTGGTTTGTGGGGTGATGAGATGAGTGAATGGTGAATTTTGGGAAGGTACCTGAAGAGGCCATTGTACATTTTAGATATTATGGGGATTTAGTTGGGGAGTGACTGGATGGGTAAATTGGGGATGGTTGATGGTATGAGATGGATTCCCATATTGAGCTAGGTGTGAAGAATATGGATAAATGGGGTCCAATCCGGATTGAGGGTTTGGATGAGAAGGGTGTATTATCTAAGGGGGAATGGGGGCATGTTGGGTATAAGTAAATGTGGGATATTGGGGGAATGATGAAGGGTTTGTAAATGGGGCTTCCAAGTTTGGGCCTTGGTGGACCTGGGTATAGGGCATGGGGCTTTGATGGGCTTGGGCCTAGGGTATTGGGCCTTGATGGGCTTGAGGTATTGGACCTTATGTATGTATATATGGTTCATTTCTTTCGTGGTTAACTAAAAGTGGATCAAATGAAATACTTGCTGGAGCTTATGAGAATTTTAAGTTTTGATCATTAAATGCTTCCTTGAATGGGATGGCTTGAATTGCTTAGGCTTTTCTATTTATAGTAATCGAGTTTTGACATTAGAGTAATATCATCTCTCTAGTTACATAGCTTGTTTTGAGGTGCTTTTGGTTGCAAACACCTGGTCTATAAGAGTTGTTACCAGTTATAACTTTTCATCTTGATAGATATCTGTAAAAATAAGTTGGTCATCAGAATTATCTTGGAGCGATATGATCTTTGTAATCGGATTTGTGTATATCTTTAAGACCCTCAACTCTCAGTTTATTCAGTTAGTTTAGTCATGATCTTGTTGTATGGTTTTCCTTAGTGTGCTACAACCTACTTAGTAGTATATTGTTGCAAAGTTTACACATCACCACCAATTCTTCCCTGTCATAGCCTACTTAGTATTATATTGTTGCAAGGTTCACACATCACTGCCAATTCTTCCCAGTCACAGCTTTCATATTTCAGAAGGTGGGGCTTCTAAACAGTGGCGTAGCCACTTACAATGGGGTGGGGGCTCAAGCCCCCATATAATCTTTAAAAAAGAATTTATATGGTATAAATAATTGTTGCTTTCTTAGGTGCAACTCTTGCAAGCCCCCAGATCTATGGTTATCAAGCCTCCAGATCTATGGTTATTAAGCCCCCAAATCTATTATACATTTAGTTTTAGTGTAATAGACAACACATTATAAGTTCATTTAATATTTAATTTACATCTTTCACTCAATGTACTCCACCACATCACAACCAAATCTCAACAAATCTCTCTCTCTCTCTCTCTCAACTGACCAAATACCAAATCTCTCTCTCTCTACCGGTCAATGACTCCACACCGAAGGCAAGCCACAACTCACAAACAAATTTCTCTCTCTCTCTCTCTCATCTCACCAAATCTCTCTCTACTAGTCAATCACTCACTCTCTCTCTTTCTCTCTTACCGACCTCTTCAGCTCTTCCCCTCTCTCTCGCTCTAACTTTTGTGGGGGACTTGTTGATTGGTTTTCCAATGCAGAGTAGCAGAGTGCAGACTGACTGACTGAGGATGTTTGGAGTTGTTGGTTGAAAGGGAGTGTCAGCATCTAGTTAGTGGGGATTATGTGAAGAAGTTGTAGAGTGGGGGGTTGGGGTCCTTCAAACCTTGGGGTTGGTGGGACCGTGGGACCATAGAAGAGAAGATGTTGTTGCCTTGTTGGCCTGTTGATTGGATTAGGAAGGTGGGTTTCATTGGGTCTTGGGGTTTATGAAATGAGATTTATTTATTATTTTTACTTTTTTGAATGTTTGATGGGTTATTTGATAGGGATTTTGGGTTTTTGTGAGATTTATGTTTTTTTGATGGTTTTAAAGGGGGTGGTTTTCTGTAATTTTATTTTTTCTTTTTTTTTGGAGTGTGGTTACTCTTTTTTTTTTAATGATTTTGGATCTGTTCTTAAAATTTTCATTATTAATGCGATTAATGTTTCTGTGTTCAGCGTTTGTTCTTAATTTTAAGTAATCTCAAGGGTTCTATGGATTTGGTTGTTGGGATTAGTGCTGATTTGTTCCTTATGGATTTCATGTTTAAACTGAAATGTGGTTGGGTTCATTCATTTTTTGCTTATAGTTTGCTTTTTGATTTTTTGAATTTTGATTTTAGTAATTGAATTCATGTACTTACTGAGCTGCATTATTTTTATTTATTTATTTATTCATTGCTGATGATTAAGTTTATTATTCTAGATTGAACAGGTTAATGCTAAGTTTTAATTTTAAGCACATTTTGCAATCGGAAATCGGCGAGTCGGCGGCATCGAACACGTTCGACTAGCGTTTATCGGCAACCTCCGGCCACTCTCCCTAATCTCTGAGATTTTTCGCTAAACTCCAATAATTCTCTCTCGCAGAGGTATGTATCTTTTCAAATAAAAAATCAAATTTGCAATTAGGGTTCTATAAATCTACGATTATAAATAAATTTTTCTTTGATTCCTTTATGTTTTCTAATTTATTTATATGATGATTTAATGATTAGTGATTGGAGGATGAAAAGTTCTAAGACATTGGCGTATGGATTTAGGGTTTAATTTGTAGAAATGTAAAAAGATTGATATTGGGGATTGCTAGATTTGGGTTTCATTATTTAGTTTTTAGTGTTATTACTTATTATTGTTATTATTTTGGGGCTAATGTTCATTTAATCACCAAAATTATGTTTAAATGATGTTTAAATGTTCATTTAGGGGCTGCCAAGTGCCAACAAGTCGGCCCAACTCGCTATCCAATTGGCTCAACTCACTAGTTGTTCCAATTGATAAAAATCGGGTCGGATTAGGTTGATCTGACCAGAGCGATGTTATCTATTTGATGTATATATATATGTAGGGATTTTAATTTATATATTATATGCTAGCTTGTCGTATCCTAATACGTTTGTTATCTTACACTTGATAGGTCCCTATTTTCCCATTGGTCACTGTTGAGTAGTTATGGATAAGTTTCTCAAAAGAAAGTTTGACCAACTACCTCCTATCGTACAAAACGATAATTTTGATTAAGTACAGTCTAGCTCAAAGAGAAGTCAAACGGAGGTTATCTTAACAGATCTTCAAACATATCCTAGTTTACGTATTTGAATTTTAGATTACCATCCTAATGATCAAGATTTGATCCGAAGAGAATATTTGCAAAAGGGTCCTTGTCAGCCTCATAAACACATTTTCCCTTTGACAAAAAGTGAAAAATAGTCCTGACGATTCAATCCTAATTGGTTTGATACGTACGGTAGCTGGTTAGAATATAATATTGAAAAGGATGCAACATTTTGCATGGATTGCTATCTTTTTAGGGAAGATAAAGAAGTGAAAGAGAGTTGTGACACTTTTGGGGTTGAAGGATTTAAAAATTGGATTAAAAAAAAAAAGATTCAATATTCATGTTGGAGGGCACAAGAGTGCGCACAGACAAGTCGTCAAGAAGTGTCATGATTTAATGAACCAAAATCAACATATTCAGGCATTGTTGTATAAGCATTCTAACTAAACTCGTAAGGATTACAATATCTCTTTAAATGCATCAGTTAATAGCATTCAATTTCTTCTACGTCAAGGACTAGCTTTTCATGGTCATGATGAATCAGAGGGTTCGAGCAATCAGAGGAAATTTTGTGAGCTTTTGCATTATAGTGTTGATCTCAATGAAGATATTAAAAGGGTCGTAAAAAATGCTCCGAAAAATCTAAAATTGATTTCATCGGATATTCAGAAAGAAATTGCAAATGCAGCTGTAGCTGAAACCACTAAAATTATTATTAAAGATATTAGAGAATCTTTATTTGTTATTTTGGTTGATGAGTAACGTGATATATCTATAAAAGAGCAAATGACAGTTGTTTTACGTTATGTGGATAAATGAGGATGTGTAATGGAACGTTTTCTAGGAATAGTATATGTAAATGAAACTACCGCTATATCACTAAAAAGGCAATCAAATCATTATTCTCTAAGCATGGATTGAGTATAATGAGATTACGTAGGCAAGGTTATGATGGTGCTAGTAATATGCAGGGTGAATTTGGTGGCCTCAAAGCACTCATCATGAAGGAGAGATTAAATGTGCAATTTATATTCATTTTTTTGCACATCAACTTCAGTTAGCCCTTGTAGATGTTACAAGAAATCAAAATCAAATTAGATCGCTCTTCAGCTTGGTTGTCGGTGTAGTGAATATTGTTGGAGCATCGTGTAAACGTAAAGAGAATCTTCTAGATATACAAGTTGCTAAAGTTATCGAAGCAATTAAGAACGGAGGAATTCCGAGTGGGCATGGCTTGATTGATATGTTTTCTTCTGCCGATGAAAGTACTTGAGATTGTTGTGAAAGAGAGCTCAAAATCGGAGTAAAAGTACGAAATAGATGACCTATTAGGTTCAATACAGTCTTTTGAGTTTGCATTCTCCCTTCATTTATGAAAAATATATTAGGAATCGCTGATGCTCTATCGAAGGCATTACAACGAAGAGATCAAGATATAGTAAATGTCATGACTCTAATTGAGGTATCGAAGAAAAGACTACAAAAAATGAGAGATAATGGTTGAGATTCTCTCATCAATGAAATGCCTTCATTTTGTGGCAAACACGATATCATTGCTCCTAATATGGATGATAAGTTTATAGCCCAAGGACGATCATGACGCAAAGCTGAAGAAAGGACAAATCTACATCACTATCATGCAAAATTGTTCTATGTTATAATTGGCATGCAACTTCAAGAGCTTAACAACCGTTTTACTGAAGTTAATACTAAACTACTCCTTTGTATATTATGTCTGAATCCATACAAGTCATTCTCAGATTTTGACAAGAAAAAATTGGTTTTTCTTGCTTAATTTTATCCAGTTGAATTTTCGACAGTAGATTTAATGGCTCTTGACAATCAACTTGAAACTTATATTATTGATATGCACTCTAACATTGAATTTTCAAGTGAAAGGGATTAGCGGGCTTACCCAAAAGATGGTCAAGGTGAAAAAAAATATTGTATATGTAACATCTCTAAAATGTCCAAAACACTAATACACTAAATAAGTGTATGTGCTTAGTAAGATATACAACTCATACCACGAAATTTCCTTTAAAATATTTATGGGAAATAAATTTCTTAGTTTAAATAACTCAAATATATAATTGTATAAATAAATACACAAGTTTTGTGAGAGCATTAGTGGTAGGAGGCTTAAATTCTAAGCAAGAGATCTAGGGATCAAACTTTGCTAAGTAGAGTAAAATCCCATTTTTGGACTTAGGGAGAAAAACTTATACACCTAAGCTAGGTGTGCCAGTCCAACACCAAACATTATCTAAAGAGTTGGAAAAAGACAACTCACGTACAAAGTAGAAATTGTGGGTTATCAAGAATTCTAATTCTTAAACCCTCTAAAACTCTAATTAGAAGGACCGTAAGAGAACCCTAACCTATTCTCTATAAATAAGAACCCTAGCCTCCTTTTTCTATTATTCATAGAATCCTCCGTAAGAAAAATCGTACCCATTATCACCCATCTCCTTCAATCTTCTTCTTCAACCACCTTAAAAGATCATCAAGGTATCCACAAAACACCTTGATCATCTTCATCTCCACAAACAAGAAGGACAACTTGAACGAAAGTGTGGAGCGTTGATAGATCACCCTCGATTCACAGATTCACGCTACAAGAGGTAGAGTCGATAACTATTATAATTAGTGTGCTAAACTTGTGTTAGAAATCTCAGTCTCATGATAGGGAAATTTTATATGGATGGTCGGACATTTCGAATCCTAGAGTTTCGAAGAAGGGATCGTGTAAAAATAAATTTTGAAGTTGATAATGACAGCTCGCTGTGATAAAGTCCACAACGCGTTGTTATATGTCACAACGTGCTATGACAAGTCTCACAGCTCGCTATGGTAACACAACAGCTCGATGTCACTGAAACGAAAAATCAATACCGCTAAGAAGAGAGTTTCTTCCGACGACCATAACTTTTGGTAGAAAATTCTGATTGACCATTATAATATGTCTTTTTGGGGTAGGTCAAGATGATACATCCAATGGGCTTGAAAGAAGCCATAGCACACTGTCATAAAGACCACAACACGCTATGGACATCGAGAACTAAGAACTTTTTATGACGACGGCTTGCTGTGAGTACTTCACAGCATGCTGTCATATGAGCCACAACTCGTTGTCACATGACAGCAGCGAGCCGTATACATTAAAAATAGAAAATGTTCCCTATCCAATTTAATCAACTATTGATGATTTGATTCTTTTATGTATTAATTGTACATGTACCATAGAAGAGGGAATCAGACATAGTACAAAGGAGACATCTCACTCCATTCCTTGCGACTTTGGAAACAAGGGTAGGGGAAATTCACCGCATAATTAAGTTTTGAGTTTGATCCATGGCTTTAATGATATTCTCGATATAAACCTGTGAAATATTAACATTGAACTCAGTTGAATCGAAATTTAGAATCTTTTGAATATTGTACATTAGAATTTACTTCGAATTATGAAACTTTTGCATTAGACTAATTGAACGTTAAATATTTATTTCTGTATTGGGTTTCGGATATTGAATTAAATCTTCATATTGAACCCTTTGGATCAACTTTTGAACTTTTGAAACCTTTGGACTCCTTGGACTTTGAATTATGAACCATGAGCATTGAATTATGTAATAGAAAATGCATGTGATTTATAGAGATTCATCTGGAACGAATCCTATTCTTCGACACCTTTTGACCTTTGAACTGCACAAGTATCCCTCACAAAGTATGGGCTTGGACACTTTAAAAAATTATTCTTAGAACTATGATGGTTAGGATCCCCATTAGTTTTTATTTCAGCTCTAGTGCTATATTCACAATCTAGAGATTATTTAAGTTATGAATTTAAGATCTACATTGAATAAGAAACTGCATGTGAACCCTAAGGATTAGTCTCATTAAATCTTGTATGAAAATCATTATGAACATATGTGTTTCCCACTTTGCACCTCAGAAATTATATTTTATCATTTAAGCAACTACTTCAAATTTATCATTGGAACTATGTTTTGATCATATGAAATATAATTGTGAATTGCACTATCCTACTGAGCTTAGACTGTTAGCTCACCTCGACACTACGTGTCATAGGTACTGAAGTGGTTCCGGACCCTGAGCTAGAAGAAGATCCGAACTTTATATCAGAGGATGAGGCCGATCTTCCTCCTGAGCAGTTTTATCCATAGATTTCTTTTGGACACTTAGATTTAGTATAGTTTAAATGAACTTTTGGAGCCTATTAATATTATTTTGGATGTTAAGTGCCACTGTTTGTGTGATGAACGACCGTCACCGGTGGTTTTACTTTTTCGTTAAGTTTTTATTATGGAAACCATACAATGGTTTTAATCTAACGGCTTGCTTTCTATTGATACTAAAGAATCTTTGTAATTAGATTATGATCTATGATCTAGCGATCCGGGAATTTTCATGTGTTTTGGGTTAGAAATTTCAGGGTCGTTATAGTATATCCACTGGTTTACTTACTCATAACATTAGCGCTGATTCTACTAGTTGCTACTGCCATTGTTGAGAGGGCATTTTCTGCTATGTATATTGTGAAGAATCGGTTGTGTAATCGAATGGGAGATGAGTGATTGAATGATTGTTTAGTCATATATATTAAAAAATATATTTTTAATAACATCAGCAATGAGATAATCATGCATCACTTTTAGAACATGAAAGACCGTCGAGGACAACTGTAACAGAAATTTCCATTTGATATCGTGAAGTCACTTTTTTTTCGAGAAATTAAGAATCGAATATTAGTTGCCATTTTTGTTGAAGCTTATTTAATTTCTTATATTTTTTTGCTATTTAATCTACTTTAATGTTGTTATTGATCAAAGAATTATGTTATATCAACTACTAAAATATGTTAACAATCATGGATAACCCCCACAAGAAGAAAATCCTGGCTACGCTACTACTTCTAAATGTTGTTAACTAGCCACTTGGATGGTGTCATGCATTGTATTTTAATATATTCTCACCTATATTGTTTGCAAATACTGAAAATATGTTCTTCTTTGATTCCTAGAAGATTTTGTTGAAGAGTCATGAAATTACCAACCAGGGTCTTTTATGAGTGGGAGGATACAATTTTGTGCTTTCTTTTATACATGAAGAAATAGAAACAGGGGAAACTTCGAAATTGGATATATATATAGCTTTTGTCCCTAAAATTCTTTCCCACAACACATTTTATTTTCTTGTTAGGAGGCATTTTATGCATTTGGTTTGATTGATAGTGGCATTTTTATAACATTGTGTATCTGTGATGTATTTTGTTTTTTGAATACACTGTCTATGTATATATTCATCGCATGAGCACATAGCATCTCGCATTATGGGCTGGCTTAGCAACATTTTTAAAGGCGGTTCCAACCATAAAATCTCAAAAGGGCAATATTATTCACCAACAAAATAATTATAAACTAATTTTATCAATCCCTAATCTAGTCACTTGTTAATATTGTAGCTCTACATTCACCCCACATTGTATGACACAATATCAGAGTACTTTTATATTTGTATTTTAAATTTAGAGCTTTCATATGATAGGCTGAATGCATCCTTATTACAGCCATGTCTGATTAGTGGTGTGATTTTGGTGCATATTGATTTGATACCGGTATTGGATTAAAACCCGTTCATAGGGAGATGCTAGTTGATGATACTAACCAAATACTTAATATAATTATACTAATACCTGACCTGAGTTCTAATGGACACACCTAGATCCATCTCGAATCGACAGCCTTGTGTGACGGCCTCATTAATCTGGGCACCAGCAAAGGCATGACGACCTTGGAGTTGGGAATTTGGTTAGCAAGAAGGCGGGCGGACTTTGGAGCTAGCTGTGTAGCGCGTGTGCACGGAGGCATGTCACCTTGTGGGGCATACGTGCTCCCTTTATGTATGGTGCGACTGTGACTCGAGCTAAGCTGCGATCTAGTGTGGTGACTAGACGCGTGATGGGCTTCAAATGCGGTGCTTTGCGTAGGGGTACGTGATGTAGTGCCAAGAGGGCACGTGACATCTTGGTGCCATAAAATACATAATGTGGTCCCCGTGTAAGGGCATGCGATGTTCTGGTGCCATAAGGCACGGGAGGCGGTGCCATGACGGCACGCGATGTGGTGCCAAGAGGGCACGCGACATCTAGCTTGTACGACAAATGATGTGGTGGCAATAGGGCACACAACATTCTGGTGCTATGAGGCACGCGATGTGGTGCCAAGGAGGCACATGACATCTTGTTGCCATGAGGGCATGCGATGCAGTGCCACGAGGGCACGCGATGCGGTGCCACGAGGGCACGTAGCATCCGGATACAATGATGGACTCGACATAGTGTCGAGTGGGCATGAGACACAGTCAGGACTCGGATGTGATGCGGTGTCACTAGTGTACACCATGTGGTGCCACGAGAGCACGCGACATGAGGCCATAAGGGCCTTGCGACATGGTCGCGACACAATCGCATGTGACACTGATGCGTGACTTTACAAGGCGTGTGGGTGTGGAAGGTGGCACTGTGTGCCACGGACAGCGGTTCGTGTGCCACAATTAATGCTAAAACACTATCTTGGAAGGGGTGTGTCACGGGCAGAGGCCCGTATATCATGGTGGTATATCAAACCAATAGGTTTGAGGTTCTTCTGCTGGATAGTTCAAGTTGGTGTTTAGACCATACTTGGGGGAAGGGAGCTGTGGAGCTATTCTCCTACACATGGGGCCCTACGTTGCGGGACGAGCGCATGGGTTTCCTAGGGGTGGGCCTAGGACGCCGCTGTGGTGAGGCGCTGTGGTGAGGCCATGTGTCACCCTAGGCAAGGTTACCATATGACCCGAGCTACGTGTCGCGGTGTACATGGGTTGGCAACTTCTCCTGGGCACTCGAAGGCTATGTGAGACACTGTGGTGCACGTTAGCTGAGGGCCCAAAGTGGATATGTGCTGGTTGCGTGGGCCACACACGATGGTGGGCTTGGTTCAGTATGTCAGCAAGACATGTATGGAATGGGACATCATATGGCGTTACATGCTACTGTCGCGGGCAAAAACTAGTGTCGGATATAGGGTGAAGTTGGGTAGGCCAAGCGAGGCACAAAGGTGCTGGCATGCGTGTCACGAGTAGACACGCTGCGTTGAAATGGTTTATCTCGGGTGAAGACAATCATGAATAAGAGTTCCCGTCCTCTAGGCGGGTGGTATCAGAGTGATGATTGGATAAGTTGGCCTCACTGTATACGATAGTGAGGCATTGTAAGAGTGTTATAGCCAGTGTCAGGTTGTGCCTCGTGTCAACTGAAATCTGACATAGGCTGGCCTCGCTGTAGCGGCAGCGAGGTGCCGCACGGGTGTCAGGAAAAAAGTTACCTTGTGACACTTGGCTGATTATTTGAGCGCCAAATTAATGAAAGGTACAAAATGCTTTTACTGATGTGCGTCAGCGCGTGCTCATAAATACAGTGCATTTCCCAATGCTTGAACATTTAGACAAAAGGAGATTGACCCGAGTGGCAGTGGTCAATTTCTTGGTACTCGGTCAGTACCTAATCCCAGCTATTAGTAATAGTAATGTTAAAACTTACAGTACTAGAAATCACATTGATAGTCTGACCATCATTAATGATATATATCAAATAGCTGACCGAGAACTAAGAAGTACTAATACCAAATGCTGTTTCGGGCCCATTTTCTGAAATTTGAACTCCTAACAATTGTAAAGACTATACATATAGGAGAACTCTGTTTGGGTCAACTGAGCTCATGTGGAGTGCCATGTAGCACCCACAACTCCGTTTGGGTGTCATGTAAAGCTCATGCAGGTAGTATAGATCAATCAAAAAACAAAAAAAACAAAACTGAATTTTAAAATGGAAAGTCGAAATTGACTGAGATTCAACCGTGCATATTTTAAGTCTAAAAACACATCGTGGAGATGCTGTTTTGAAATTCCTTTTTTGATATATCTAAACGGTGCGACATTGCTCCACGTAGAGCTCAGTGTACAGTGAAGGTACTCGGAAGGAGCGCCTTACCAACATCGATATATATATATATATATATATATATATATATATATATATTTATATGGAAAAGGGATCCATCCTCCATGTGAGGACGGTCACCGTCCTCCAATCTTTCATGTGGAGCTCCACGTGCCACCTAAAATAGGGTTTCGATACTACGCGAACCTTGGGTGTATTGCTTAGATCATCTTTGAAAAAAAATAAATTAAAAACTCATCTCCACTGTATATTTTTTGAATCGTGAAATGTGGACTAATGAAAACTGTCAAACTTTGTTTTGTGGGTTTAAAATTTATTTTTTGATTTTTTTTTTTCTAATATTGCTCTAAACTGCCCACCTGTGCTCCACGTGGATCTTGGAGGACGGTCACCGTCCTCCATTGGAGGACCTAACCGGCTCCCTATCTATATATATATATATATATATATATATATATATATATATATATATATATATATATATATATATATATTGGAAGGTAACATTTTCAGTTTTCAGGCTACCTTCGAGTGCTAGATCACATGCCACATGGCACATGAGCTCCCAAACAACATTCATTTTGGAGTATACAGCCACGTGGCATGAGATTTTTTTAAAAATTATAGGTCAAATATAGGGTGACTCCACCCACCTTGATTGATATTTTCCAACTCAATGTGGTCAAGCACCCTTTTTAATTTTAATTTTTACATGGTACCTGCTCGAGCTTGGGCAAGTTGCCGTGGCACCCAATCTTCTGGTTGGGTGCCACATGGCGCCCAATTGGCTGATCAGTAGCACCAAAACGCTATCCCAGTAGGAAGCATCCCAGCCTTCCATTCCTCTCTATACTTAGCCGAAGAAAAGGTAAGAATCATTTGTAAAATTTAAACCCATAAAAACTATGCTGATAATGAATATTGCTTGCCCCCGACCAATCTCAAGTCTAAAGCCGACGCTACTTAGACGAGAAGCTCAATCGGATTCTATCGAATGTGGACCCACTTAATCCATACTAATATGAGCAGACCCGACCTAATTTAAACTCATCATAGCCTGATCAGACCTGGGTTGATTGGACCTGGCCAGACACGGACATAATTTAATTTCATCCTAAGTAGGCTCTTTATAATCTTTTCATATAACAAATCAATCCATTTAACATGCCCAACAAATGCAACAATCCCTTATTATTTTTGAAACAATGAAAGAACTAGTCTAAAGTTTATGTAAACAAATATCAAATTAAGGTTACCATTGTCACGGACACTACCATAGTCTCCATCCCATAGACTTAATATCGCTCATTACTGACCCAACAAGTAACCTGCAATTCTAAATTGAAAAGAATCCACATATTATCATGAAATTTGGACATAGCCCATAAAAATTTGACATTGAAACCCCTCAATTTCCCATTTAACTATAAGTCTATAACCGTATGAAATCCATTAATACTATGACAAAATCAAATATGAAACTTTAGAATTCTAAACACAAAATTAAATGCAATCACCTCAATTTCTTATTGGCATTAAATCAAACACCTTAGGGGCAAACATTTGTTTAAACAAAATCAATCCAAACCAATCAATCTAACATGAGATTTTAAAGTCTCAACACCCTCTCAGACATTTGAATTATTAGAACCCAAAACGGGTTGGCTATAAATCTTCACTTCTTGAGGCTCAAAGCCTATTTGCAAAATAGGAACTTGAGTTCAAAAGATTACTTATAAATTAGAATTTTGAGACTTCAAAATTCCATCAAATCTGTATATTAAATCTTATATTTTCTTCCATTTTTTTTAATTAATAAATTTTAACATCAATAAAAATAATTCCTTGGAAATTCAATCAAAAGGCTCTAATTTAGACCACTTCATCAAAGCCCAAATATAAAAAATTCAACGAAAAATTTCAAAAGCAAAATCTATTCCATCGAATCTCAATGATTCAAAAAAAAAAAAACTATAGATCTCAAATATAATTCAAAAAAATATTACAAAGATCTGAAGATTTGAAAATAAATAAACAAAAAAGTCAAGAGATTAGTGAAAATAACGAACATACAGATTTCAAATCGATAGAGAAGGTTGAATCATATCCAATGGTTATGTAGATTTGAGATTTTGGAAAACCAACGAAAAGTGATGAAATTAAGGCTAAGCAAGAGGAAGCTTTGAGCACAGGGTATTAAATAGTCATAATTCCTTGATGGGCTATCCGTTGAGTGGAGTGGGTTGGCTGTGTGGGTGGTCCAATGCAATGGTTAACAGCGATGAGGAGCAGGAGTAGGAGCAACAGTCGCCCGCCTCCCAAAATGGGGAGAGAGAGAGAGAGAGAGAGAGAGAGAGAGAAGAAGAAGAAGAAGAAGAAGAAGAAGAAGACGGAGAGCTCTTATTTCATGGGTTGAAGAAGACGAAGAAGATAAATTAGGGATCCTGCCCAAGTTTGCTTAGGGATGAATATTTGGGCGCCAATGTTATTTTGAAAACTAAGGTCACAGGATCGAACCCGCTTATATGCAAAAACAAGATTTAAGTGGCCCGTTGTATTGCATGAACCTTGGTTTTGGGTTGTTGCATTGGTTAATTTCTTTACAACGAATAGAAAACGTAGTTGTTTTTAAGCAACTGGGGTTATTTATTCCCCATTTTCACGTAATGTCATTCAAGGGAATCCCGAACCTCAACAATCTCTCACGAGATATAATTCAAAACAAATGATCGTTCTTCATTAGCTTTCCACCTTAAATAAGAGTTACATTAACTCCACTTCCTCCATAATTACTAGCTACTAACCACAACTAACTCCCACTATCCTACCCATTACAATTACATTAACTAAACCACTAGCCACTAATCACAACTAACTCCTATTATTCTATCAATTACAATTACATTAACTAAACCACTAGCCACTAACCACAAATAATTCCTAATATTCAGCCACTATCCTACGCATTACAATTATATTAACTAAACCACTTCTTCCATCTACCACTACGTGAAATGGTTTTTTCAAAAAACCACTGCCCTAAACAATTGTAAAAAAAGGAGTGGTTTTTTTTTACCACTATACAAGACAGTGGTTTATGAAGTTCATAAACCACTGTCTTGTATAGTGGTAAAATAAAACCACTCCTTTTTTTACAACTGTTTAGGGCAGTGGCTTTTTTATACAAAATTTAAAAAAAAAAAAAATTACGTCGACAATTTTTTATGCAAATTTTTTTAAAATAATATTTTTTTTATGCTTTTTTTTAATGCAATATTTTATATGCTTTTTGTAATACTTTTTTTTAATGTAATTTTTAATGCTTTAAAAAAAATTATATAAAGAAAAAAAGCTATTAATCTTATATTCAAGCACATCCATAAATAAAATAGATGCCAAATTCTTTTATTCAAACAAAATATTACATTTCAACCTATGATCCAACCTTTCAAATCAATCAAATATTTTAAACTTTACATGCTCAATCCTTTTATTCCAAAAAAAAAAAAGAGTTAACAATCTAAGGACCCCATGACCTAGTTTCATAATTAAAAAATATATATATATGCTTCGCCTCTCCTGCCAAATATCCCCGTCCCCTAGTGATCCGTTTGAGGTGGGCTTCAAATCGAAAAGTTTTTCCTGAAATCAAAAGGAGAACGTAATTAAATATTTATGAAATCAAAAGAACGTAATGCTAACCTCCTTTGAGAGAGGGGGCTTCGTGATTGCATAGTAATCAAAAAAGATCTGCAGGGTTGAAGGATCCTCCAAGACTGGTCTCCAAGAAGATGGAATCTGTGAGAAGACCAGAAAGCACAAGAGTCCACAGTTCAATACAGCATTATTTTCATGAAAATCCAACTTCAGACCGAATAAAATTTGTTCATTATGAAAACATATTCACTGTAAAATAATGCTATATTTGTATATCTATCGATAGAAAGTAAATGGGCACCTGCACAGTACCAAACTCTTCCGAACTTTCATCTAAGGATGTCCCAACAAAATCAAAAGATAAACATTTGAGTGAAAGAGAAAGTGCCAGTTCCCTCAACCTGCTTGCCACTGCATATTTACATGAAAGATGTAACATGAGCCCACTAATCAGGGAAACGAAACTGTCAAGAATATAAACATGCAACTAAGACTCCATAATGTATCTCAACCATGGTTTACAATACTGGTTCTGGACGATACTTTGGTATGGATCATCCGATACATATCAATATATATGTATATGCACCGCACGACACTTCAAAGTATCGTCTTAGGTGACCTCAAACCGACATATCTATCTTCCAGATGTAGTCAAGTTTTGGACAAGATTTTGAACCATGATCTCAACAAGCCAACACTATTTTATTCAAAACAAAGCCTACAAGATTACCATCATTTTTTGAGTTGGTGCAATGATGTTAGAGATATCCGGAAAATTTGGAAGAGTGATCGATCCTCGAATTGGCCACCCGTCTATGGTGAGTCAAAGGTAATCTGGATTAGGTGGTCAATCCAAAAGTTGAAGAATATATCAAGAGATTGCACTAGAAGAATTACGAGGACAAAGACTAGCCAAAATCTGATAAATATATTTTACAACTAACGGAAGTATTAAAATGACTGCATTTAGTTAATAAGCAGGCATAACCTGCAGAATATATCCTACACATAATATCTGGTAAGTCACATGTGCATGATAAAGCAAATGCTGTCAATTTAGATGTACTGAACTTCAGAAGTAAAATCTTGATAATAAGATGTAAAAAATCCTCAATGTTCGAAATCATAGCTAACTTAGAGCTCTTCCACAAAGTAAGAGCGTAACACACTTACCATATGAAGTACATAACTATTAGGGCATTCAACGAGCTGAGCCATCTCAAAAGATTGACTCCACTCGGCTAGATTTAAAAGAATTTTTTATTTCTCTAGCATGGCTCGCAAGCTGTGCCGATCTCCAACGCTAAAAGCTCAAATATTTTTGAGCCAAACCCGAGTCGCCTGGCTCGGCTTGATATGTTACTTATATTATAGTTAAAATACCTCCTCCCCCCTCCCTCCCTCCCTCCCTCCCTCCCTCCCTTCCTTTCCGAGAATCAAGGCATCACCATTCACCACCTCCTTGTTATTGGCATCACCCAATCACCACTCACAAGACACCATTCACCACTTCAATCGCCGCCTCCACCATTCTCAGAACAATCAGAGGATGAAATCCTAAACATTTCTTTTAAAGGGGCCTTTTATAAGGAGATGACAAGCTGAGAAAAAGAAAGGGATGGTTGATCTTTTAAAGGGGCCTTTTATAAGTCCCAAAAGAGCTCACTTAAGAGGTCTAATAAGAACAGAGTTTCAAAGGCCCATTACAAAAAAGGCAGGCCAAATGTGACTTTATCAGGGGAAAAGATGGGATATAGATACAAGTTCTATTACATTGGAAAGAAAGAAAATAGGGACACAAATAACATGTGTATACAGATCTATATCTGTATATTTATTCAAAAAAGGCACAAAATTTGTGTCTCTGAATATTAACACAATTATAAATTTAATGCTATTATAGTAATTATATAGTTTCAATAGCAAATAATATCATACATAAATAGTATAATAGATATAATATTACATCCTCATACAAATAAGTGTGTGAGATTTTGATAAATTAATAATACTATGCAGATCAAATATTAATACGCATCTAAGTTGTTCGAAAGTCGGAAACATGTCTAACTTTACTTGGACACAGCAACACAAGTTAAGAGCCTAGATAACACAAAGACCTGATTTTTCATTGGTAAAGATGACTTCATTAATGACAAAAACACAAAATATGACATCCAAGCAAGATACTTGTGCTCAAAGAATACAAATAAAGAGTTAAGTACAAACAGGTTTTAAATCACATGATTGTACATATATGAGTGTTCATGGCTATTTTCTTTTATCATGAGGTGAACTAAAAATAATGTTCTAACAGTCATAATTTGACATTACGATACCATAGTCTTGTTCTATCCATTTCAATTGCAAATATTTGTTGTTGCTATTTTATTGGTAAAGAGTCATGTGTAAACTCTATCAGACAGTAAACAAACTAGCACTATAATATCATGTTTTTCTGCATCTAAGTAAGCTCCTTTTTCATCTCTTGAAAGAAAAATATAGTTATCAAATCAAGTTAAAGACCCAAACGTTGAACAGCCAGACCACAGCTAATGAAATAAGTTTCTTCAACCTCAGCTTTCATATTTAGGAATTCATTTGACGCATACTAATATATATTATCTATTGAGGCATGTTTAACATCCAACTGATAGAATGCCGATGAAAGCAGGCCACAAGAGAAATAAGCACTCTTGAGAGGTTTAGTGTTTGGTCGTGCATATATATATATATATATAAGAACAAAATAATATGTTTAGATTGATACTCACTCAAGAGTAAGTATGAGCATCTATATTCTCAAGTCCAGCCAAAACTAGATTAGATCTATATCAAGTATAGAAACTCTACCTAAAGTGAAAATTGGAAGGATAGCAAGAAGACTTCCAAAAGCTATAACAAAATCAAATTTTGGTAAGAAAATCATCAAGTGGAAGTGAAGAGTGGATGCCACAGGTAGAAGATATTAGGTTCCAAGCTATGGCAGGCAAATACCAAAGCTGGAGCGCCAAAAGTTAGAAGATGATTGTCTTTGTAATATATATATTTTAATGAATAAAGTAAAATGAAATAGAAGAGTATTAAGACGAAAATAAATGACAATGGTGAAATATGAATATACATCATTTCACTGTTTACATTTCTCACTAAAGTTCAAGTAGAAGTTACTGGCGCTGATATAGAGATTTAATTCCAATTTCTCAAGTACTTACTGAGAGATTATTTAGTTTCCTTACCTAAAGTATAATAATATGTAGTCAAATCTTTACAAAACAATGAGAAAAAAACTTTAGCAACACCACATAAGGAAGCAAATAATTACCTGCTCTTCTTCCTTGGACATATGCTGGCTAAGCGATGTCTGAATGGCTCCTGTACAAGAAGCTAGCTCCCTCCGAAAACTATCGTCATTTTGCACATTCGACTTCAATAACTCAAACAGCTAATGAAAATATGTTATCTATTGACGCATACTAATATATATATATATATATATATATATATATATATATATATATATATAAAACTCTAAAATGATTGACAGCAAGCAAATAGGCCAAAATTCTACACTAATAGGCTTAAATTGTACCCTTATGAATGATGATACATTTGAACGAACCTTTTACATATAGTTGAATACAAACATGAAGATCCTTAACAACATGTTTCTCTATTGAAACAAGGTGCCAAGAGATATGGTACTCAACACATGCATTTCAGACACTACTGAGCATAAACAAATTTGATGGAGTGAAATAGAGTACCATAAACTGCAGCGTTTAGAAAAGCCTCTGATTGGTGGAGGTACATCTGTTGTCATCTGATCTTCGAACTACACGGGCAGTGGTCATTCCGGGACTCATTGTCCTTTGGCAATGCTCTTAACTCTTGGACATTTTCCCTCCATGAGAACTCAAACACTTCTCTTGGCTAACTTGTGTGTTCTTTTCAAACGACACTTCTTCAGATATCGAATCAAACCCCATCATCTCCTCGTATTCCTAACAAATTGGATTTGTAGTCACAGATTAGGTAAATAAAAAATGAAAAGGGAAAGAGAAAATCAGTCACCTGAATTTGGAATAGGAGATTCCGTGAATTATTGGTTGCATAATGTGATGCCAACAATCTAAGCATAAGTTTTTACAATAATAAGGAAGGGCCTCTCTGTAGATGCATGAGTTTGGTACTTAATCGTTTGGGTAAATTCTGAATTTTCACCTTGGCAGATGTAGCTATTCTAATGCTTATAAACTATGAATGGACATAATTTCCAGTTTTTTTAAAAAAAATTACTAAAGACTACGAATTAATCTTATTAATTTTTACTGCAAAAGAATGACAAAAACACGAAAATATCAAGAATAAAGGAAGATGAAACTATTTTTGCCAATGTATATATTCTGACCAAATGTGTTCACCTGTTGAAGTTAAAAAGCACAAAAATCCAAAGCCCAAATTGCCAAAAAAAGAAAAAGAAAAAAGATGGCTTTTATTACTATTTAAATATTTTTGTAGTGATTTTTGTAGGAATGGAATAACTTCATGTAAGAGATCTTGTAACTGTGACCATATTTTACCATAAATTTAATTGTATTTTGACTATTTTCATATTTGACCTTTAAGATTATTGAATAATCAACACAAAACACATAAGATAAATAATATTAGTTGTACTCATGTATCCTCATTTCGGTGGGGATCAAAATCGAAACGATTCGGCCGATAACTTGAGTTATTGGGCGAAATTTTGAACCATGTTACAAGCCAATGATCTAGTCAACTGGTCAAAGTCAAATTCTTTTATTAGCCAATCAACCTGAGTCAAACTTTCCTAGATTTTATTGGCATATTAGAGCCATAAATTGCTGGTTCTCTGCATTGTTCTTTAATTTTCTGTTACAAGCGGTAAGTAATTGAAGTTATTTAATTTTCATAAGCTTTTAGTTTCTTTAAGAAAGCATTTACCACCTGTGCCATGGTTCTACAAATGTCTAGCATTAAAGGAAGAGTCTCACTAGAAGCAGGGATGCAAGTTTTGGACTAAAAATTACAGATGTTTTGAGATGAATATGAAATGAGCATTAGAAATACTGTAGCATTGATAAAAGGTTTATTAATGGTATGTCGTATGCATTTTTTAAGAGTTATACAAAACAGTCAACCATATCGAGACAATATCAGACTCAAGGTAACAACATCAGTATTGGTCTTAGTGGTATAAACAAGTAGAAGTATTGAAGGGGTATAAACAGCAACAACACCAACAATATTGGTGGGAAAATTTGTCAATACTTATGGGCTAATATTTTTCTATCATTTTAACAAATAATGGATGGACAATATATAAGCACAAAAGGTTACTTCAAATATCCAAACGTCATGACAAATTTCAGAACATATCAGATTGGCCAATCACAAACCATTTCCACTAGCAGAACACATCCATACTGACTCTGAGAATATGCAGATTTACTTGTTCAAAATCAAGATGAAACCTTTGCAAATTTTCCACGCAAGTAAAATTAGGTAATTTGATTATAATATGGCAGAGACTAACCAGACCAGATTTTATTACAGGAGTATTTTTTGGCTTTAGAAAGCTAACCAAATAAAAACTCAGCAAAGTGTAAGAAAGCCAAAAAAAATTGTGAAATAAACAGTCCATCATAATTAGGATTCATGATCTAGCTGCTGAGTTCCCTCTAAAAATGGAGGCTGATTTTGCAGCACAGGACAAACAATTCTGGTGTCACTAGTTAGCCAAGAAGGACAAACAATTCACATGTCCCTAGTTTATATAGCAGCTAAGAAATATGGAACCCAATTCTGTAAGAGGAAAATTGCTGCCACAGTCAGAACTAGTTTGATCTCACTTTTGTAAGATGAAAATTGCTGTCATAGTCAGGAACTGCTCAGGAATCTCAATACAAATGCTACAATAGCTGGAATATTGTAATATCATTATTATCAGCAACTATTATTATAATTAATTAGAAAGAAAATGTGTAAAATACAATTTATCAAAGAAAGTATAGAATTCAAGGGGAATATATAGAAAAGACGAAACCAACACATCCACAAAAATAAGAATAAAATACAATGGTCCCCTCTTTTTCCAGATGTTATCCACCTTGGAAATTCACTTTCACATGTTGATCTAGAAATATCAGAGCCTCTTCAACAAAGTCAGCAAACCAGTATGGAAAAGATACTTTATTATATACCCCCCTCATATAACGTTGAGCTAGACAATCTGCAATGCTACCGGCGCCAGATGTCTTGCTTATTTGAATTTGCTTCCCCAAAGATATCCAAGAAAGGCAACTAAAATTTATCCTTCTCCTCATATAATCGCATCCAAACCCAATTCAAAGTTTTTTTTTCTTTGATTGGTAAGGTTTATAATTTCATTGAAAAAAAGGAAGAGAAAAAAAAATAGAATAAGGAAAAAGGAGAGATGACGAAGGCACCCGGAAAGGAAGATCAGGGGGGCATAGTACCTACTGTGTTCTTTTGCACAAGAACCACGCCAGCACCATCGGACAAAATCATCAAAGCAAATGAGTCAAATAAGTCGTACGGATAAAAGGTTGAATTGTCCACACTACCATAAATAATTGATGAAGAAGCAGCATTTACTTATTATTATGGGGAATGAAGGAAGAGATGGTTGACTGTCATTACATATAACAATCAAATAGAATAATCACTCTTCTCAGATGACCTTACATACATGTTGAACACTGAGAGGACTAAAGCAGCTGATGAACTAAAGCAGCTGAACATCTGAGGACTGAGAGGACTAAAGCATTGAGAGAGTCCGCTAAAGCATTTATTATAGTGAAGTCACAAGCTGATTGTTGGTACTCGCACACTTTCAGCTGACGAAATATCCACACTTAACTATGACAAAAGCTTTACTTGGATGTACGTCCATAGATTCCGAGTAGATTCATTATTTAAAAACATCTCTACTTGAAAACAAAACAACACACTTTAATAGATTGCAAAATAAAACATAAACAGAAAACATGTGTTCAGCCATTATTTAGCATAAGCAAAGTAAAACATTTTTTTAATATGCAAGTCAAAACCAACCAAAAGAAATTCACAAAATCACAGGGACAGAATTAGAAGGTAAAGTGAAAAATTAAAAACCAATCTACATCAAGGAAAAAACAGGAAATGCCCTATCAGAGTAACTATGACAATAACCACATTTGGATGTTAACCCATAGCTTTTAATAGAAGTTCATCATTTAGAAGAATATCCTGTCCTGAAGAACAAAACATCAACTTTTACTAGATTGAAAACAAAAGACAGAACAAGGGTTCAGTTACAATACAAGAAAGCAATAGTTTTTACGCTATCCTTACTGTAGATTAAGTTACATACCTAGTACAGATAGTAATAGCATCAGAATAGAACAGAAGTTTTTCTATGCCACTCAAAATCAGTATCTACATTCTAGAAAAATAAATTTTAGATAAGGAGAACAAAAAAATGACATGAAATACAAAGGCTCATGCACTGATGCACACAAGGTTAGCGAACTTGTTACAAGTAGAGCTGATGAGATGAGTTTCCTGACTTCTTTGACAAATTGCTCTATTCTTCAAAGATTGCAGTTGAATTCCAATAGTCTCACTGGCAAATTGCCCCATTCAATTCCTAATTTCTCGACAACATTACAATATCTATCAATGGGCAGCCAATCAATTATGTGGAAAGATCCCTACGGGGGTAGAGAACCTCATTGGTCTTATAAAACTGAAACTTTCTCAAAACTTTTTCTCAGGTGTTATACCACCAGGGATCGGAAGGCTCGGTAATTTGGACCTCATTAACTTGTCGGAAAATAGATGCTCTTTTAGCAAATCAGAGTTTTAATTTATTAGCTTAGTTAATGGCTGAGAAGACATGATTAAAATATCATCCTTTAGCCATATTTAGAATAAAAAAAAGTTGTACCCAATGCACAAGTTTAGCACGTGCTAGGTCAGAATAGGATATAAATCAGATCTTAGAACCAGAACAAAAAAATGAAAAACATTTACATGAACTGAACTACAAAGCAATTTCCATCTGGTGTGTTATCAGAATTAATGAAAAACATTTACATAAATAAAATTGAGAGCATCTAATATGCATATAACTCAGCTTTAAAATCAGACTGCAGGATAACTACAAAAGGAAATACCTAACGGAAAATTCCAGACTAAATATGCAATATTAGAATAATATTATATAAGTGTGCATAAGTTTCATTTTGGGACTTAAAAGTAAATGCATCCAAATAGAAAAAAAGTGTTTTTTGCTAGCCCGAAAGTGGGCAAACACTAAACACTATAACTGAGCCTTTATCATTTCTGTATCAGACCATGTTCATGATCTAAAAACTAAAAAAAAAAATTATCGCAATAAAAACACATTCACAGTTAGAAGCACAAAAGGATACAAACTTCTAGAAAATTCCAGAATATAGTAGCACTTGATTAGATTTGAAAAAAGAAAAGAAAAAAATTAGTGTCACAATAAAAACTGCAGAAGCGGTCAAAAGCTTGAAGTTGAGGTTTAAATTAGTGTCTAGAATCCACGATAATAATCAAGATTAGCATGATTTGTAGGAGGCCACAATTCAAACTCGCACTTGATTGAATAAAAAAATAAAAAAAAGTTAATTCAACCACATTAATAAAAAAAAATCAACTCAGCCAACAACATTGGTTACGTTTAAATAAAAAAGGATCTCAGAACCATACAATAAAATTTATCGAAGATAAAAAAATAGAGATAGAGAAATTTTATACGCAGATTAACGAGTAAGAATAAAAAAGTACCTTGTAACTGCAACTTGAATCAAAATGTGAATTATAACTTGAACCAAAATAGAAATCGATTTAGAACCTGAATTAAAATTCAGATCTGAGATTGGAGAAAATTAAGGAACTGTCAAAACAATGTTTCGGAGATGAACAATATGAAACCCTAGGAATAGAAAAGGAAACAAGAGAGAGAAAGATAGCATGCATACCTTCTTCACTTTGAATTTGAGTGTGAACTCGCAACGACGAAGTGACTAAAGCGGATCAACAGCTAAAGATCTTTGAGCAGCTTAGAGCCGACTTTGACAACACTATTCGCAAGCGCCCTGAGACACCAAATCGATACTTCTGATCTAGGTCCATTAAATTTAGACGATACTTCTGATCTAGGTCCATCCAAATTCTAAAATCCCTCATGCTCATTAATTTGTGTTTTCGCATAACAAGTGAACTATTATTTTACAGGTGGCCAACTGACCAAACCATGAAACTGTTTTGTGATTTTTTGCCTCTTCCCTCAATAGGCCAGCTAGGACCCAACCGGCAACCTCAACGTTGTAACATAGCTTGTCAATTTAGCTATGGATTCTACCCACCTCTTTTCCTTATATTGCATTATATGGGTTAGTAGAAACAATCAGCCAAAGGTGGGGCCCCTACTTGTAGATTTCACCAAAATCTTCTGTCTCGGGCCATTAATGCTTATATATGGCTCCATCACGGTCCTATATCCACCAGTTTTTGTATCTCCAATTTTTCTTTTTGGGCTTCTAGGCAATATAGTTATGATGACTTTTAATGAAGAAAATCAACCATAATTCTCCTTCATTTGTATTCTTCCTAGGTAGATACAGTTCTTGACTCAAGAACTTCCACTTCCTTTAGCATTCTCCCATTTGTCCCATTAACCATTTGGGACCTTCAAAAATGGAGGACAACTGAATGGGGTCAAGAGAATGTAAACCCACCAAAATAGAGAACAAATAAACACCAAAAGGACCCAGCTTCAACCTTCGAGCTTGAAAATTAAAAAATAGATGCAATGCCTAGCAAGAAGTCCCTGACTCTAAGGCTCCAAAAATTATGAGGCTCGATGTCGACGATTCCCTCTGCAATGGCCCAATTCCCCTGACTTGAAATAACCTGGTGTTCCTTTGTTTGTTTTGGTACAAAATGTCATGGGGTCAAATCCTGTCATCCCTACCTATTACTTCTCCAATGGGCCGTAAGAGGGATCAATTGAGACTGATGAAACTTGGACATAATAGTTAATTGATAATACTAATATATGCCTCTAAGATGTATTTGGGCCAGATACAAAGAAAAAAGAACCCCTGCTCTTTTCAATTGTATCTACTGTCATAAGAACGTGGGTCTTCGAAACTGGATGTTGTAGGTTATCCGACAGAGTGTGATTCCGTTCTGATTTTAATGAATTACAATCACAATAAAATAACTCTACTAACGTGAACTAACAACCGATTTCCACATGCCCCAAAATGACTGCGAAAGGAACCATTTATATAACTTTCTAATTTCCTCTCAAAAATATTCCTCGAACCGACCATCAATAATTGCATCAAATACTAGTCACTCCAATCTTACCTATCTATAATTGTATTCTTATTTGGTTCTGCAACGTACTTATTTTTTATATTTTTAAAACAAATGTTATAGTTATTGTGCAAAAAAATGTCTCACTAGGAACTTTGTAATATTCCAAGTTAACTACTAGCAAACTACTTGATTTCTCATGAGAGAGATGTTAAACCTTAATCTTAAATTTAAGTAAGGTGATGGGTTGTAAGTTCATTTACCTTGTAGACAGGCCCAAATCCTCCTTGCCCGAGCTTTTTTGCATCCGAAAATTTTTCAGTTGCATTGACAATGGTTTCAAACTCAAAAAAGGTATATCAATGCCTTCTTCCCCATCTTTTCCAAGCTCATTTCTGTCCATGGTATCATTGGAATTAGGATCACTTTACCAAATGATACAACGCCATTTTTAGCCTTTTTTCCCTATCTGTTGATTTCAAAAATCAATAAATGGTGGGAGTTACATATGTTTGAAAAATAAGTGCACATATATGACGAAATTTTTATTCAGAGTTACCTTTTCGTTTGATAATCCTCAACAAGCAGTATATGAAAATTCCTAACAAAAGAGCCGCTATAACAACAGTTACTGCAATGATCATTGAAGTTGGTTTCTTTTCCCTTTTAGAATCATTGAAAACTCCATTGCTGATGACTTCTAACAAACAATTAGAAAAAAAAAAATTACATTACATACCAATCTTATAAAAAATTTATAACATTTCACATACATATGCCATAATATATGCTTACCAGTTGTGCAATTCTCCATTGACACTACGTGAAAACCGTGAAAGCACTGTTTTAATTTTTTTTTTTTGAAAAACTGTGTTTTCACGGTTTTCTAAAGTTCCAAAATTCGCAAAAGAACTGTTTTTCTAAAACGTTTGAGGTCGGGTCTTTTTTCCTAAAAAGTTTGTTTTTGAGGCATTGTTTTCTAAAGTGCCCTTAAATTAAAGTGATGAAAACATCAAATAAAGGCCCATGACATCAAAGATCTCAAATCCTGTACGGGTAGTGTTTGGAGCGTAACTCTAATTATAACTAGTGGGCTTCGAGACCACATTACATAGGTCAAATGTTTGACTTGGGTCAAAACAGTCGCATGACCATCTAGGGTCAATGAATGAATCAGTAGCAAAATAAGTCGTTACACCACGTGCTTGAACTATCAAACAAAGCAGGCGTAATCCTCTTAAATCACATCTTTGAGTTTTGAGAAACCGGTCAAACTTCTTACTGCCTAAGGTGATATTGCCAAAATTGGATTAATTTACATTTCCTATTTGTTCAATACAAGAAGAAAGTTTCAAGAACTAACAAGACACAAAATTTAGAGTAATGCAGCCTATATTCTAATAAGATCATAGTATGCCTGCAAAAGTGATTAGCTTGGATGATGCTGAAAAACCATCAAAAGGAATGATATTAGGATGAATCATCAAAGATCTAATAAATCATTGAAGAAATCGAGCTCCAAGAGAATGTTGTCAGATCAAAATAAATTAAAAAATAAATATATAAGTTCTGGCGTTTTACTGCAAAAGATCTGAAAAGTCACTGAAAAAAAAGAATAAATTTGAGATCATAAAACCTCCTACGGCTCAATTGAAACACTCTATTAACCGATTGCATAACAAGAAATTCCAAGAATGTGATGAGATTCAAAGGAATAATGTAAAATGGAATAGGTTGTGCCATCATAGAACAAGCAAAAAACAACAAAAAAGAGGACATCAAGAACTATCTATGGCTCTATAGAAATCAAGAGAAGCTCCAAGGAACTTAAATATAAAGGTTCCTATGCTGAAGGTAAAACCAGTTGAAGAACTATAAACTATGCTTAATCGAGAGTACAAAACGTAATTACAAAGGATCACAGGCTTTCATTCGAAGATAAAGCAAATTCGGCAAAGCAAGCTCAATTTTAAGCTATATTCATAGAACAAAAACTAGAAATCACAATAAAAATTCTTGAAACAGGGCACAACTGCCACAACAATTAAAGTATTCTTAGATCCAAAGGTAGAACCTAAGAAATAAGCGTTCCAATTTCCAAGATCCTTAGATGAAAGATAAAGGAGGAAAAACCAAAAAACAAACTCGATTTGCAGATAAATACCATATAATAAGTTGAAATTCTCAACAAAAATGCTTGAAATCAGGGCACACCAATGGAAATCAGAATAGAAATTGTTTAAATCAGATAAATTCAAGGATTATTATGTAGCTCAGATTTTCCCATGGAAAATCGAGAATAGAACCAAAAATAAATAAATTTAAAAAGCAAATTTCATAGTATATACCATAGAATAATAAATAACCACAAAATTTATTTTATTTTTTTAAAGAAGAAAAAAAAACTCCATTTTCACGCTAGATCATATAAGAAATATCACGAGAATGCTTTAAATTAGTCATAGATGGATGATTCTCTACGAAAACTCCAAGAAGGTTGAAATTTGAGACTAAGAAGTCGAGCTGAAGGTGAAAAATATAGGAAAAAAAGCCTACCGAAGTTCAGGTAATCTCTGAACAAGAATCCAGACTGACAAAAATTCCCAAACATTAAAATTTACTGAAGATCTAGTAAAACCAGTTGAAGAATCCATTCAAAACCCTCTCGGTGATCTGACCTGATTGAGAAGAAGCCAGCTAACTTTGAACCAGCTTGATAGAAGTACTAATCAAATTGGGAGAAGGAATGTAGCCAGATTTGAGCACCGATCAGAGCATTTCTTCGCCGGATCAATTGAGAGAAGGGATTAGGGTTTCATATGTTTTGTAGAGAGGAGAGAGGAGTGAGAGAGAGTGGGTCTAGTGTTAAAATGAAAAGCAACTCACGGGGATTGGATGTATAAGTTTAACTGTGGGTTGAATGGGTCGGCTCGTGGTCGGCCCAAATTAGACACCTGCCAGCAGGGTTTGGTTATTATACCATGGTTTTAAGCAGTGGATTATTATACTACCATGGTTTTAGGCAGTGGATTATTAAACTATTATTTTGAACAGTGGTGTTTTTTTATATTGCTGGAGTGGTTTTTATATCATTTTCACGTAGTGTACGCTTGGCTCAAGTACGTATCAAAATCTTGAAGCACATTTTTAGTTAGAATTTAGAATTTGGATCCTTATATGTTTTAACAATCTTACCTTCATTTAATTAAACATCAAATGATGTTTAAACGATCTTACACTATTTATTTATTGGCTTATGATCTTAGCAATTTATATTGTCAAAGTAATATATTATCAATTGAAAGGCTATATATGTTTTAACGATGGATTGCCACTTAGGAAATTTAGATTGATCTTAGATGTGTACCTCATGACGCAATGATAAATCACATTTCGATGTTTGGAAATAAAAAGTGAGATTAATGGTGTAAGATCATTTAAACACCATTTGGTGTTTATCCCTTTAAAAATACGACAACAGATAACAAACCTTTCTTGTCTTCTTTGAAATCACAAGCGATCCCCTGAACGGCTGAACTTTCTAAATTTAGCCACTTGACGTTTGAATAAGCCAACCCATTTACATTTGTTTGCTCTCATTCATCTCCACGTTTCAACCCATAAAAGTTTAAATATGAGATCAGCAAAACCCAGCTATCCATTATCAACCACCAAAAGCCTTCTAATTCCTTAAAACCCCAACGCCCATTTCATCATTTAAAATTCCCATGTCTTCAAACACCTTACAGTTGCTTTCTATTCTCCTAATTTTACTTTTCTTCTCCCCCTGTTTCTTCTTTTCTCTCCTATTCATTGCCTTCTGTTTCTTCCTCTTATTACCCATTTCATGTATCTTCATATCAACCTTTTTTCTCTTACACTCTCTAACATGTATTCCCTTCAAATCCATAGTCAAAGTTTTGTTGAATATGTGTATATGGGTACCAGATGATTCATCAGGAGCCACCAAAAATGATCGAACAGTCGAAAATGTGCCTGTGACGATGGAATTCGACCGGTCGGAGGTTCCGGTGTTGGACGAATCAGAAGAAGAAGAAGAAGAAGATGATGATGATGATAAGGAGGACGAGAAGGAGATTTCCAAGGCCTTATGGTATATTGAAGCTTTGAAATCTAGTAGGATTGGAGAAGGTAAAAAGGCCGGTGACAATTCACAGGTTATGACGTGCCTTTTAACAATGAAACCCAATATTTTTTTAATTTTAAGGGTAATGATCATGTGTGCAATCTATATACACAACACATCTATATATCAATTGATGGGAAATAGTCATCAGTCCAATCAATTCTATAGTTTTGCACAGTGATGAAAGGTGGGAGAAATGGACCACTAAAAACGTATTGATCATAGGGTTAGGATTTTCCAACTCCAATCAGTATCATTTCTTTAATTACAAGTGGTGCTATCGATTGGACGATCTAGATTGATGGGCATGTATTACTGTTGATGTCACATGTGTGTGGCCCACTTATCATCTGCATTCATATGTGCATACAGTGCAACTTTTGTGACCTGCACAATTCTAGCGGCTCTTAAATTCTGTGTGGGTCTCAAAGCCTGCGCCATGGACTATATATATGTTGCATGGGCATAGTGTATTACCTTAAACCATATGACTCCTTATTTATATAACTCACTCAAACGGTTAAGGAGCCCCTACGCTAGAGTTGTTGAGTTTCTTAACTCTACATTCAATATAAATCACGTACCTGGGATGTGATCTTAGGTGGACCACTTTCTCTGAAGGTTCATAGATCTCTGTCTAAGATTTTAGAAAAAAAATAATAACTGTTTGGCCTCATTTCACTTGTAAAACATCTCAATTTTACATTCAAAATTTTTTCCCTTAAAATAAATTCTTTAACCATTGACCAAAAATTTTATAGGATAAAAAATATATATATATATATATATATATATATATATATATATATATATATATATATTAATAATCATTAATTGACTTTGTGCATGTGCAAATGACTCTTCATCTTTGACTTAAGTACCACTTGACACCCAAATGACTCAGAGTGAAGAGTTCAACTGTACAACTCAAGCGAAAGCTCCCACTGTGCTGAAATTTAACATCATAAATTTCTCTTCTTACAAATTTTCAAAAGTTAAAACATACTAATTTTTCATTTTTTCCCCAGTTCTACGAGCTTTTATTCTTTTGGAGAAGTAAAGAGGAGCCAGAGCTAAGAAGGGCATGATCAAAGAGAGTCACTTAGCTTTTCAACGTGATTAGTGATCATCACTTGGTTTTTCAAATGGACCCATGATGTCAAGGTTGATTTCTTAAGCCATTCAAACGTCATGCCTAATTTCTTCGGTTTGCTTTCACAAACCCGTATAAAAATGCTCAGGCCCGAGCACCAAGTGTATTGTTCATGTTCAAAAAACGAAATAAAAATTACTCTTACCAATAGTGATCATATGCTAAATTAAGTGTAATATGGTAAACATATTTAACCTTTAACAAAATTATTTTTACTATTATAATGAGAGAACGCAAAATATCACCAAGTATTAACTTTTATAATAGGTAAACAATAATAATAATAATAATAATAATAATAATAATAATAATAAAACTACTTCAAAGTTTTTGCTAAAAAAACTTACATCCCTCTAATTCCTACTAATCATTCCGCTCTCTCTCCACACGTGAATGGAATGTCACTTGAATATTTAAAGGGAGTTATTACTTGCACAAGTTTTTCAAGTGATTGCACCCAATTTAAAGAGATTTGGTATTTTAGGACATATAATATGTAAAAATGCAATATGGGTCGTCTGAATTAAATTAATTTCATGATCAATAGATCTCTGGTACATAAAATTGAAGCAAAACATGATCCTTGTCATATGATCTATTGTCGTCAATTGTTGAATTATATAATAGCCTTTGACTCCATTTAATCAAATGATGAAATAATATTTTGTTTTAATCTTTTGCAATTGATATCTTCAAATCGTGGCCTTCAAATCAAATGGCTTAGATGGTGTTTTCACATGGTAAAGGTTGTCAAACTTGCAAGTCTTTCGGTGCAATCCGGTGCAATCACTTAAATTCGGTGCAATGCACTGGTGCAATCACTTAAAATGTGTATGCAAATAATGGCTCCCATATTTAAATTTAGGAAAAGTGGTATATACTTTATTACTAAGATACATGTAACTAATATTTTTGCCTCTCTCCCAACACATAAATGGCATGTGCAACCAAGGATCAAAATAGCGGTTTCGTTTTCGGTTTCGGGCATGATAGAAACCAAAAATTTGAATCGAAATTTCCGCCGATAATTTTCCCCCATATTATTTTTGACAGAAATTTCGGTTCAAAGTTTTGTTTCGGTGGGGACCAAAACCGAAACGTTTCGGCCGATAACTTTCCTAAATTTTGATCCATGTGTGCACCATTAGTATAATTAAATTTACAAAAAGTGGCATCCTTATTTCTTATAAATACTACTAAACAAAATTATGTGTTTACAAAAATTTATTCATGGTGAGGGTTAGCTTTAATTATAAAGTTTTTTTTATTTTTTTTGAAAAAAAGTATAAAACATTTCATTTAAGGATAATCAACAATTACAACTGAAGAAATAGATGTAGGATATGACTGTTATATAGGGTATGACTCTATCCACACGTGACATTCGTCATCACATAGGCCCTGTTTTGAGAGAGCATCAACCTCCATATTACAAGATCTAGGTTTGTAACAACAAGATGAGAATTCAAACTTTTTTAGTTCTTGTTTAACTTCAAGAATAAGGTTCTCAACCACAAATGAGTCGTCAGAATCGTCTCATTTATTGCAACAACAGCTTTTGCATCCCCTTCGATGATAATTCAACGTCCACCGATTTCAGTAGCTAGATGAATACCTTGCATAAAAGCTAGTATTTCAGTATGTTCCGCCGACGAAGCCCTATGGATCCCTTTGCACATTGAAGCCAAAATCTTGCCTTCATAATTTCTAATAACCACACCAAGACCGCCCCTTCTAGAACTCTTCTGTCACGCTCCATCTACATTCACTTTAATAACATCAGCTGACAAGGGCTCCCATTTAAGAAGAGGAGCATCGACCTCTCCAGATGGAGATGAAACATTAGCTCTATTGTTTGCTGCTAAGTAGTCGCCGAACTACTGTTCCGCATTCATAATATTATTTGGAATAGACACTACGTACCATTTCCCCATGACAGATCTTATTTATGAAATTTCATATAGCACAAGCGATTGTGAATACAGTATTTAAATCCAACCTGACTATCTCCATTGTTGCCCATTTAAGAAACTCATAGAATGAGGGGAAACCACACTGATGCACCCTGAATGCCTAGCGATGAACTAAACTATTGTTTAGTTGCCCATTCACAACTCCATTTTGCATGATCAATAGTCTTCGGGAGTTTGCCACAAAGATTGCACACATGATCCACCTGACATCCCTTTTGTTTCAAATTATATTTAACGGGAAGGATACCCTTACAAGCGTGCCGCGCAAATTTTTTAATTTTATTAGATGCTCCACAGTTCCAGATCTCCCTCCAAAGCAGATCAGTCCCCCTGATTGTTCCCCGTTGGTTTCAAAGTCGTGTCCTTATGGTGGTGAAGCACCACGTGATATGCCAATTTAACTATGAGTCGGTCTTTACTATGGTAAAACTCAAACCAATTTATTAGTCACCAGAAAAAAGGAAAGGAGAATTTCTAGGATAGTATTCACATCATCGAGGAGAAAAGAATGACAGATTACCTCCTCGTTTCGGAGCAACAGGTCATGTGTTAAGATGTTAGAAACATACTCAATTGATTGGGTGGATTTTGATGTGATATGTTTGAAAGTCGATTCTCTGGGTATCCATCTATTGCATCAAAACTTTAGAGAAGTGTCATCCCCTATACGCCATATTGAACCTTTCTCAACAATCGGGATGGTTGAGAAGATACTATGCCATGTATGCGAGGGCTTTCTACCTAGTTTTGCCTTGAAAATATATGAATTATTGAAGTATTCTACCTTGAGTATCCGAGCCACTAGCGAGTTTAGAGAAGAGATCTGTCGCCAACATTGTTTGGCTAGCATTGCACTATTGAAAGCGTGCAACTCCTTACGCCCAACACTCCCTAATCTTTAGGATAACATAAATTTTCCCAGCTTATCCAATGGACACCATTAGGGTGATTGTTATTTCCCCACCTGAATCGAACAATGAGTATAGAAATTGCATGGATTAGATTACCTGGAAGACGGAGGTAACTCATTGTGTATGTTGGGATTGCCTGCGGTACAACCTTGATGAGAGTTTCTTTTCTCGCCTTAGATATGAGTTTTTCTTTCCAACCTTGGTGCTTACGCCACACTACCCTATCCTTTACGATACCGAATGAGTTTATCTTTGATCTGCCAATAGTCGTCGAGAGGACCCAATGTTTTTCCTGAAACGACACCTAATGGATACCAAGAATACCAAGAATTTGAAGCATCCGAGCCCGTTTATCAGGTTGAACATTTGTGCCGATCAACGGGTGCATTTGAAAAGGGCCTTTTTTACCTCTTGAGGTGAAAAAGGAGTGGAGAGCCATCTATTCTGATCAACCGAAACTTTTTATTTAACATGATGGAGCGCCTCATCGATCCGGTGCAAACTAGCAAAGGTGAAAAGGGCTTTATATTGGTCATGGATCTCCTCCTCAATCTCCGTCCCCAACGTTGTCCAATTCTCGTCCGTGGTGAGAATGCCTTGAATTTTATCTATTCCTCTTAGGGCTGTGCATTTTTTGGACCGAACCGACCAAACCAACCGAACCGAACCGAATAGTCGGGTTTGGTCCGGTTTTGACGGGTACCGGTTTGGGAAAAAGGAAAATCGAAAAGTTTGGTTTGGTTTCGGTTCCAAGCCTCCCCAAGCTAAAACCGACCGAACCGAGCCAATTGTAGTTTGCAAGTAATTTTATATATATACATAAAGATAGATAGATAGGCGGGGCTTTTGATTAATTTTAAAGGGCATTTAAGTAAAATGCATATTTTTATATAAATCCCTACCCTTGTCTTTAGCCTATGCCTAAATTCTAAAGAAGAAAAGTAGAACTTACATGAAAACCGGTTGAGAAGTTGAGAAAATTTTGATATGCAAGTAGAACTTATAGGAAAACCGAAACCAATCCAACCAAACCAAACCGAATCAAATTGGGTTGGTTTGGTTTAAGAGTTGGACGGTTTGGTTTGGTTTGAAAATCTAGAAACCAATTAATTAAGGCCGGTTTGGTTTGTGGCTTTGGTCCAAAACCGACCAAACCGAACCGAATACACCCCTATTTCCTCTGTTGAGAAGCTTCGGCATGGAAGAACTTCGTGTTTTTATCCCCCTAGCTCCCAGAGCCAAAGGTCTTTCAATCTTGCTTCTACATGATTTTTGATTTTTCAAGGAGTTTGTTAATATCAGCTATGAGTCCCTTCTCAATTTGTCGATCCTGGGCGCTCTTGTAATTCCGCATCTGAATATGAGATAGCTCTTTCGACTTTTTTCGGAGGTCGTGGGTAACATTTTCGAACACAGTTTTGCCCTAATGACACAATACTCCCGACAAGTAGGAAATTTTAGATTGGATGTCAACGATTGACATGGAACGGTGAAAAGTTTAGTAATAGCCACCTAATATGTTACACCGTATAACTAAAACACTTAATTCTCACTACTCTTCATAGTCATGTTATGTATGACTGAAACACCCTAATGCTAACCATGGTTAATAGCTATACTGCTTGGGGGCACATACAAGCGGGGCCCTATTTTATTAGGGGATAGCTACGGCTCTCAACGGGACGGGCCGAATTTTGGCTCATACCCGGCCCCGAAAAAAGTAGTATTTTTTATCAAGCAAATCCGGCTCGACATCTGGATTGGGCTAAATATGTTACAACCCAGATCAATATAAGCGGGCTTGGGTTGAGTGCTCCAACACCCGACCTGGATATATATATATATATACTTATCCTTTTAAAGTTATAAAATAAAATTCCTTTTAATTAAATGCCCTGAGATTACATGTTGTCCGTTATAACCGTTGTGCAACCGTTGTCCGTCATAACCATTGTGCAACCGTTGCCCGTTATAATCATTGTGCAACAAACTACAATGAAATATTTGCATAAAAGTATATACCTGAGCCTCTATAATGTTAATATAATTATTTAACGTTCTAAGCCCAACCAACTTTTATTAGAAAAAACAGCCTAGAAAATAACCCCAAAAAAATAGCCAAACCAAATTTTATTAAAAAAAAATAGCCGAAAAAAATCCAAAGCCCGGCCCGATCGGGGCCGGTCTTGGGTTGAGTACATTGTAGTCCGAGATAGGGTCAGGCTGAAAATTTTGGAAACCCGGACCGGATAGGTTAGGGCCGGGTTGAACACCAGCCCGGCCCTAATCCGGCCATTGAAAGCCCTAGGGATAAGCTATAGTACTTGAGGGCACATACAAGCGGGGCCCTATTTTATTAGGGGATAATTGCTCTTAACGACATTTAAACACGGTGTTTAAATGATTTGACACAATTAAAATACCACTTTTTATCTCACATCATTGAATTGTGATTTACCGTTGTGTTCTGTGGCACACATCTATGATTAATTTAAATTGTCCAAGTGGCAATTCATCATTAGAACATGTCCTAGCCAATGGATCATGCTTATTAGTGGATGCAAATCATTCGATCGGTGAACTTTAATATCAGCCATCAAAATTAAGAACAACCGTTGATATTGGCGTGGGCAGATCGGATGGTTTCAATCTTCCAAAAAGCCAATCCGCTTCCAACAAGCATGATTTTTTTACCTATAGTCATTCACTTGATGATATATGATCACTTTGACAGTATGGATTTTCAATATAATAAGCCAATAAATGATATAATATCGTTTAAACGCCATTTCATCCTTAAATGATAGTCACAACAGTTTGAAACTTTTTCCTGTTTTTACTTTTTTTGAGACAGAGTCGGTTCCTTTTGATTGTTAGTTGCACAAAATGATAAAAGGTTATCGCCGACATTTAATTAAATAAGGTGTTCAAATGATCTTACACCTTTAAAATGTCACTTTTTATCTTACATTATTAAAGTGTGATTTATTATTATGTCATGTGACATATATTCATGATTAATCTAAATTGCTCAAGTAGCAATCTAGCATTGGAATATGCCTCAGGCTAATAAAACATACCGATAAGTGAATGTAAATCATCTAATTGACGAACTTTTATATTAGCCATTAAAACTAAAAACAATCGTTGATATTAGTCAACAAATCGGATGGTTTAAGTCTCCCGAAAATATTTTTGAGCCTATTATATACTTCAATTTATAATCTATTACTATGATGGTATAGATCACTCACATCTTAAATTATTGATGGTGTAAGTTTATTTAAATACCATATAAGATTTAAATGACTTTCATAAGAGTTTGATTCTTTTTAAATCATTAATGCACGTCGATGATAGGCGTAAGAAAAGTTGTAAAAGCGATCCATTAAAGGGCAGTATTGTTATTATAAAAGCATTTATTAAGAGACTTTTTGTCCAATGCAGCCTTTTATTCAAAGGGCTAATGGCTCCGACAAATATTTAAACGTCTAACTGTTGTTTAAATGCTTATAATTTTTCTTTAAGAAAATTTACCTGATCGGGCCTGTTAGATACAACTTTCACGTCAGAGGCCCTATAATTTCACTTTTACCCAAACCAACTAGCTCCAAGCCTAGTCGACCCTAAGGATAGCAAAAAGTCCAAATTACCCCCTTTTTTTAACGCACAAAAATATCATCTTCTTCCTCATTTTAATCTGGTACAGTTTTAAAAAGTCAAAGGTGGCGAAGGTGACTGCGTCTTCTCCTCAATCCAAACTATTCTGATCTGCTATTTGGATTGATCCAGATACACTTTTTTCATCAGAGACTGTAGCAGATTAGAATGAGGAAGAAGAGGATACACCTATATAATTTAAAATTTTAAATATTTACATTTTTCTATATTTACGCGATGTGAAACGAGATCTATGCCGTCAGATTTGAAGGCTACAATATAAAATCGATAATTCTAAAGATAGATATGAGAAAAAGGCGATATCGACTCTGTACACAGTCGATATCGACTCTGTACATAGTCGGTACCGATCATTTTAAGAGTCGTCATCGACTCTGTACAAAGTCGTCATCGACTCTATACAGAGTCGCCATCGATTATATTAAAAAAAAAAAAAAAATTATGTAATCGATGACGATTCTGTACCGAGTCGATGACGACTCTGTACTGAGTCGTCATCGATTACATAAAAAAAAATATATATTTTTTTTAATTTTTATTATTATTATTATTTTTTTTTATGTAATCGATGATGACTCAGTACAGAGTCGTCATCGATTACATATAAAAAAGAAAAAAAAATTAATTTTTTTTTTTTTTTTTGTAATCGATGACAACTCTGTACAGAATCGTCATCGATTACATAATTTTTATTTATTATTATTATTATTATTATTTTAATATAATCGATGGCGACTCTGTATAGAGTCGATGACGACTCTTAAAATGATCGGTGCCGACTATGTACAGAGTTGATATCGATGCATGTAAAAAGTCGTCATCGACTCTATACAGAGTCGCCATCGATTATATAAAAAATAAAAAAATAATAATAAAAAATAAAAATTATGTAATTGATGACGATTCTGTACCGAGTCGATGACGACTCTGTACTGAGTCGTCATCGATTACATAAAAAAAAATTAAATTATATATATATTTTTTTTATATGTAATCGATGACGATTTTGTACCGAGTCGATGACGACTCTGTACTGAGTCGTCATCGATTATATAAAAATAATAATAATAATAAAAAAACAAAATTAAATTTTTTTTTTTTTTTTTTTTTTTTTTTTTTTTGTAATCGATGACGACTCTGTACAGAATCGTCATCGATTACATAATTTTTATTTATTATTATTATTTTTTTATTTTTTATATAATCGATGGCGACTCTGTATAGAGTCGATGACGACTTTGTACAGAGTCGATGACGACTCTTAAAATGATCGGTACCGACTATGTACAGAGTCGATATCGACTGTGTACAGAGTCGATATCGCCTTTTTCTCATATCTATCTTTGGAACTATCGATTTTATATTGTAGCCTTCAAATCAGACGGTGTATTTGGGTCGATCCAAATAGCAGCTCAGAATAGTTTGGATCGGAATAAATCTCGTTTCACATCGCGTAAACATAGAAAAATGCAAATATTTAAAATTTTAAATTATATAGGTGTATCATCTTCTTCCTTATTCTAATCTGCTACAGTCTCTGACGAAAAATGTGTATCTGGGTCGATCCAAATAGCAGATCGGAATAATTTGGATTGAGGAGAAGACGCCGTCACCTTTGCCACCTCTGACTTTTAAAAACTGTACCAGATTAAAATGAGGAAGAAGATGATGTTTTTGTGCGTTAAAGAAAGGGGGTAATTTGGGCATTTTGCTAACCTAAGGGTCGGCTAGGCTTGGAGCTGGTTGGTTTGGGTAAAGGTGAAACTACAAGGCTTCTGACATAAAAGGCGTATCTGACAGGGCCGATCAGGTAAATTTCCCTTCTCTTTTTATCTCACAAGTCACACCACTGAAGCGTGATTTATCGTGATGGCATGTCGGTTATCTCACAAGTCACACCATTGAAGCGTGATTTATCATGAGGACATGTCGGCAATTCATCGTTGAAACATAAGGATATAAGTCATATGCCATAGAATTATGCTTCTAAGTGGATGGAGATCATCCGATCGGTGAACTTTCATATTGGCGATTAAAATTAAGAATCATCATTGGTATTTGAGTGCACAAATCGTACGATTAGAATCTCTCAAAAAATGTAATTTTTTTTACCTATAACCCTTTAATTGATTATATATCATTTTGACGAAATGAATTTATAAGATTATAAGTCAATAAATAGTGTAAGACTAATTAAACTCTATTTAGTGTTTAAATGACTGTTAGGAGAGTCTGTCCCTTTTTCAATATAATAGTAGAGATGCTATAATAAATATGTAAGATACATATTTGATTAAGATATGGATAGTGTTATATGCCAGGTAGGTTTTATACAGGCGCATGACGTGTCGCAACGTAATTGGCTGCAAGTGCAGTGATGCTCAAGCAATACAAGTCGGTGTAGCCAATCACGTCGTGCCATATCAGCCGTTTGCACAAAACCTACCTGTTGTTTGCAATTTCCCTTGAGATATATGGTGAACGCCTTTCTTCAAAGGCATGTCTTATTATAAAAGAAACATTGTCTACAAAGAAGTTGTAAGTAAATGATTACTACTCAATTTGTCAAAATCAGTATCGGACTCGGATGAAAAAAAAATATAAAAAAAATAGAGGTATCGGCCAATACCCTATACGTATCGGTCGATACCGACCAGTATCGGCCGATACCGAGTTGAGATACAAATACGTATCCGGGCTGATACATATTGATTTGACGAGAAATTAATACATATCGCCGATACGTGTCGCTATTGACCGATTTTTGATACCTTGCTAATGGCTAGAAACATATAAACTATTTTTATTATATCTTAAATCGTGGAAGTTTGAGATTGTTTATGATAAAAATTAATTGGTAAAGCTTAAGATTGTATATCATATGAAATTATATGTAAACATAATTGGCAATTGTTTACATATAAAATAAGAATATAATCTAAGAATTTGATATGACTCTTAGGATACAAGGAAACACAATAATTTGCTCATGGATATGAATTTAAAGGTGACAATTATTGGTCTTTTGCACAAACCCAATACATGGATTTACGGATTTGATAAATAATTTATTAAATAGTTATGAATTTGAGTTTATGATATGAATGATTTTAAAGTACGATTGTTATGGAAGCATGATGAGCTTAGAACGAAGACTTTATTGTGAGTTTAGAAGAAAGTAGGTGATTGCTTGTTGATTCCACCGTTCATCGTCGTGGGTAATATCAGTGATTGTTTGAAAAAATAATCAGGAGCACTTTGAATGGACAGATATTGGATTTGTTGGCCGATTTAAAGGTTTGATAGGATTGTTGTCGTGGGATACGTCACTCTGATAAATTTGCATATTATTCGGTACTTTTATAAGTCCTTGTTAACTTTCTTAATCGATTTGTTTATGTGATTTTTTCGGATTAAATTTTCCACGCTAAAAATTTTGTGCCTTATGTGATTGATTATTGTTGAGACTGTGTTTATTAATTGTTAATACATTAAATAATAGTCTATTCACCTCTCTCTAAACTAATCTATGCTTATCTAAGCCATAAACGGTCTTTCAATTAATTTGGGTAAGATTGATTAGATACCACACAAAAAAATTGAGTATGATCCAATTAATATATATCCAATTTTGATAATGTAGCTAAAGGTCCACAAAATTAATGCCTATGTTTATGAGGCGTCTCTTTATATGTGACCCGACTTCTAACCTTTTTCCAAACCCAATCCAACCTAATTATATGATGATTTACTAAGTTAGTCAGATGGGTTCCGGTTGAGGGTAGACCCTAATTAGGTCGGGTCAAGTAACCCTAATTAGTATCTTGCAAATCAATCGAGTCATATGCTTAATGTCTAAGTGCTTGAGTAGATACAATAAGAGCTAATAGAGAGCAGCCAACATCATCTCCTGCTAGGGATGCAAATTCGGTGTGCCGAACTGAACCGAAACTGATTTTTTCAGATTTTGGTTTGGTACCTACCACACCGAAACTCAACCGAAACCCATTCAGTACGGTTCTGTTCACTATTTTTTTTTTCCTGAAACCGAAACCGAGCGGTTCGATTCAGTATGGTGTGGGTAGTTTACCTAATTTTCTTATATTTTTAATGTGTTTTTCGGTTTTTTCATTTTTTTTTCAGTTTACTCATCCTATCCCACGATTTTCAGTTTTTGCCACCCTAAACCAAAACCGAACCGAATTGGGGTTGGTTCGGTTTCAGTCGGTTTTCGGTGCAGTTTGGTCTGGTGTCCTCGGTCTTCGGTTCGGGACCGATGTTCGGTTCAAGGCTTTCATCCCTATCTCCCGCATACGATGTGCAGTCATGCTTCATGTGACTTTATTAGATCTCTATTCTCTTAAAATTTGTGCACTTCTAAAGTCACTACAAAAAAGGGAACTTACGTCGACGGGTAATATAAGGAAGCCGTCGGCATAGGATGTAATTACAAAACCCGCCCGATCCACACGGCCCATTAAAGGGTATTCATGCAACTTTCCACATATTTAGAGGGTTGTCTTTTCTTCTTTTTATTCCCTATTTTCTTCCCTCGCCACCCACTCTTCTCACGAACTGTGCTAAATCCCTCTCGTCGTTCCCCCTTCTCGCCCAACCCTAAACTTCTCTCGCTCGACCCACCCTCTTGCCTAACCCTAATCTTTTCTCGCCCAATCCTAAATTCCTCTCCCTCAAACCCTAAATTTCTCTCCCTCAAAACTCTAACTGTTCTAAACGCATCAGATTTGATGCGATTCATCTTCTAACTCGGGGTAACCCTAGATTTGTGAAGCAGGCTGGATGATGGGTTTAGGAATGGGGAGACGCCGCTGGTAGATTTGATAGAGCAGGCTGGAGGCTGCGTTGTGATCGATGGAGGGTTCGCCACCCAGCTAGAGGCTCAGGGAGCCTCCATTGATGATCCTCTGTGGAGTACTTTGTGCTTGATCACCAACCCAGTTCTCATCAAACGAGTGAGAAATCAAACTTTTTAATGATTTTTAGTAGCATTGGGTATATGCCAATATATTATGGGTTTTCTGTATTAAAAAAAAAAGAGTGCGTTTTCTATCTTGTAGTTATTGTGCTGAATCTCTCTCTCTCTCTCTCTCTCTCGCTCTTATATACATATATAGCCAAAGAGTCCTTTCCCATTAAGGACTTTAATTTCTAATTATAGTGTGATTAGAAATTACAATCATACCTTAACTGAAAGACTCACCAATTAGTTGCCTATTCTCTTCAAACTCACCGGAATAGCAACTGTACATCTCAAGGTTGATCTTATACCATTCACCGGTCAACGGTTTGACCATAGTGATGGCCACCAAAATAGAAACTTCTAACAGTCTCTCACTTGGCCAAACTATGTCAATAAACTCCGATTACCAAATGTTAGCTAACTTTCTTTGAATGATAAGTTACAATCAATCTCAATCAAAGTCTTTATAATCAGTCTGGTCTAGTGAGAATTTCAACACAGAAGCAATGTAGTCAACATATCATGTCATCGATACATAACTGTTAATTAGTTACCGTATTAGAAGTCATCACCGACATGGATTAACTAGTATGATTTCACATAGATTGCAAGTTTACAAATTGAATGGTGATTACATGTAAACTCAATCTATTATTGGTCCTACTTTATTGCCATCTACTAGCACCATATGTTTCAAAATTTTATTTGCATAAAAATGGAAAAGCAAATAAAGAAGTTTTATTTATGAATCAATTAAACAAATGTATTCACTCGCATATATCCACTCTCAAAGGCTATCAAAATTATCCGTTAACCCCATGCGTGCAACATGCTCCAAAAAGAGCTTGGGAGGTAAACCTTTAGTGAGAGGGTCAGCCAACATGAGTGTCGTACTTATCTTTTCAACAGATACAATTTGATTATGAACTTTCTCCCTTACAACAAGATATTTTATATCAATATATTTGAAACCCCTACTAATCTTGTTGTTATTGGAGATAGCTATCGTAGCGAAATTATCACATAAGATTCTCAGCGGCCTTGAAAATTATCACCAACTCTAAGCCTTGAGATAAAATTTCTCAACTATATCGCCTCACATGTTGTCTCAAAATATACAACAAATTCTGCTTCCATAGTGGACGAAGTAGTCAGCATTTGTTTAACGCTCTTCCAAGATATAGGTCCACCTGTAAGCATAAAAATATAACCCGATGTGGACCTACGAGTGTCTTGACACCCAGCATAGTCAGCATCTGAACAACCAATAACTTCAGGGTTATTCGATCTTTTGTATGTGAGCATGTGTCCTTTAGTCCCTTGTAAATAGCGAAAAACCTTCTTGGCTGCTTTCCAATGATCCAAACTAGGATTACATTGGTACCTGCCAAGCATGCCAACTATATACGTTATATCTGAACGAGTACAAGCTTGTGCATACATGAGACTCCCAACTACTAATGCATAGGAAATTATCTCCATCTGCTTTCTCTCCAGATCGATCCTGGGACTCTGAAGTAGACTAAATTTATCACTCTTTATAGCTTGGCTAAAAGAAAGAGGATCTGATTTCTTTCCAAAATCAAACTCACTCTCATTGAGGTAAACTATATAGTCATCAGAAATGGCTGGCTTCTTTGCTCTCTCTGATCTACGTAATGGTTGATCATTGGCAGTCGCCATGGGAGCAAGAACCTCCTCAATGTGGGGTGTTGCATTAGGCATAGCCATAGGTGCATCAACAGTTGCTTGAATAACTGGTATTGGTGCCACTTTTTCTTGGATAAAAGGGATAGGTATTATAACCTGATTTTCTTCAAAAGTGATTTTCCTAGGCTCAACACTCCTACTGTTCTCACGATCCTCAAAGAATTTGGCATATCTAGTCTCTACGATCCGGATACTATGAGTGGGGCAATAAAATCGTTAGCCTTTTGACCTATCAGGGTAACCAATGAAATGACAACTTATAGTTTTAGGATCCAATTTTCCTAATTGTGAGTTGTACACCTTTGCTTCAGTCAAACAGCCCTAAATGTGTAAATATCCTAAAGTCAGTTTTCTTCCTACCCATAGCTCATAAGGAGTTTTGAGAACTGCCTTACTAGGAACTCGATTCAGAATATGCACCGCTGTTTTCAAAGCTTCTCCCATAAGAACATAGGTAACTTAGAGTTACATAACATGCTTCTCACCATATCCATAAGAGTACGATTTCGTCGTTCAGCTACATCGTTCTGTTCAGGTGTTCCCGGCATGGTGTATTGAGCGACAATGCCATGCTCTTATAGATATAGGGCGAATGGTCCTGGATTATGACCTGTTTCAGAGTATCTACCATAGTACTCTCTGCCTCTATCAGATCTCATAATTTTAATCTTCGAATTGAGTTGTAACTCAACTTCGGCTTTATAGATTTTAAACATATCCAGGGCCTCAGATTTCTCATGAATGAGAAATACATAGCCAAAACGAGAATAATCATCAGTGAAGGTAATAAAATACTTTTGACCACCAATAGCAGGAGTTAGAAACGGTCTACAAATATCAGTGTGGACTATTTCGAGTAAACTCGTGCTCCTGATAGTCCCTTTTCTTATTAGCTTTTATGAGTTTTCCTTTAACGCAATCTACACAAGTAGTGAAATCAGAGAAATCGAGCGTATCGAGTATATCATCTTTAATTAACCTCTCCATTCTATCCTTAGATACATGGCCTAAACGTTTATGCCATAAAATAGAGGAGTTGTCGATTGCTCGTTTTCGTTTTTTACTAATTTTATCATTCACATGCATAGAAACTAAAGATTGGGCGTAAGATGAATCCAAGTTCAACTGATAAAGATTGCCCACTAATGAGCCACCACCCACAATATCGGAATTAAATAATAGAGTAAACATATTATATCCGACTTTAAATTCAAAACCTAATGAATCCAATTTAGAAATTGAGATAAGGTTTCTAGTGATACTTGAAACATAAATAGTATAAACTAAATCTAAAATGAAATCACTGTCTAAAATGAGATGGAGAGTCCCAATGGCCTCCACGTCTGCTTCTACTCTATTTCCGAGTTTGATAGGACGTTCGCCTTTACTTAGCTTCCTGCTGGATCGAAATCCCTGCATTGAATTACTTATGTGAATAGTTACACCAGAATCTATCCACCAAGTATTGCATGGAGCATCAACATCAAGTGATTCAAGACACACAAAGGCTAGGTCATTACCTTTCTTAACTAGCTAATCTCTGTATTTCTGACAATTCTTCTTAATGTGTCCCTTCTTTTTACAGAAGTGACACTTGATGCCAGAAGTAGATCTGCTAGCTTCTCCTTGTTTGGCTTCCGGTGGAGGAGCTTTCACGCTCTTTCCTTTATATTAGCCCTTCTTTCGCTTAAAAGTTCCTTTCGATGGTCCAAGAGCGGTGTAATGGGCACTTTCAGGTTTTTCAGCCCGAAGTCTTTCTTCTTCTTGGACACAGTGAGCGATTAGCTCGTTCATCTTCCACTTCTCTTTCTGCGTGTTATACTTGATCTTGAACGGATCAAATTGTGCAGAAAGAGAAGTCATAATGAAGTGAACAAGATAACCCTCAGAAAAACTCATGTCCAGTTCTTTCAATTGAGTTGCCATGCCACTCATTTTCATAATGTGCTCCCGTACGCCGCTATGACCATCATATTTCATGGTTCCCATTTTAACAATTAGACTACTGGCAAGTGCTTTAGAAGTCCCTTGAAATTGTTCCTTAATGGTTTGCATGTATTCCTTTGCATTGTGCGAGTCAGGAATACCTTCCCGAATCGCATCAGTAATGAAACTCTTTATGATCATGAGGCTCATACGATTTGATCTATCCCATTTTTCTAAATCCGTATTGTTTACTGTCAGATCCTCAGCTGAGGCATCAGCGGTGAGCACCTTGGGTTTATTAGATTGTATAGCATAGTCAAGATCCATATAGCCTAGAACAATAGCAACTTGTTCCTTCCATTTGCCATAATTTGAGCCACTCAAAAGTTCAATTCCACCAATCATATTAGTTATAGAAGACGGGTTCAATGTTGCACAATAGTTAAAGGATTTTTTATGTCCACATATAATCGAAATAACTATCAATTCTACAAGGTTATAATGATAGTAGGTGACGCAAGAGTTAAAATATGTCAAGGAATATAAAAAATTAAAACCAATGTGGTTTTATTGAGAAACAATTTGTGTCATTATGACCCTCCGTTGGGTCGAATCATAACACACTAGCTGCTTTCTCAATCTCTCTTAATGATTATGCATGGTACTAATTGCATCATTATGACCATCCGTTGGGTCGAGTCACAACAAGCTAGCAGTACTCACATACAAAAAAAAGATGAATAGTGAAACATAACCATCATACAACATTAAGTGATTCATCACCGTTAGGCAGAAGAACCGCTTATGTTGTGACGTCAACGTTCACTACACACTTTTACTGAGTTGGTAACATGGTCTTGGACAAAATTAAACCTTACTATGAAAACCACGACAATAGGAAGGATCATCACCGTTGGGTAGAAGAATCTTTCCAAACCATATTTTCTATGTAGGTTTGATAATATTTTATCGTAAAAGTGATATTAAAAGAATAAGTCAAGTCCAATTCGTGTTATGAGGAAGTGTCAAAATTGACAATAAACTAGTATTATAATGTGTAAGTACCAGCCATGGTGGTGGAGCACAACCCTCACTACCCAATTCTAATTAATGATATTCAAATTTTTTTTTTTTTAATTCCCAATTAAAAATTGAAAAAATAACATCAGGTCATGAAAACATCACAACAGAGAGCTTATTGTCAAAAATAGACCTCAAAAAAGGGTCCAGAATGCCCGAGAAAGTCAAAATTCATAAATACTGTCTGAAAATTGGACATATAAATAGCCCAGAAAAGGCCCGAGAAGATTAGGAAATAGTATGGGCATAATTGGACCGGGTACCGGGCCGGGCCATGGGCCAAAAGGGTCAGACGGGCCAAAATAGGCCAGGCGGGTTGGGTGGGCCAAGGGCCCAATGGGTCGGGCCAAAAAGGCCAGACGAGTCAGGTTAGGGTCCAAATGGGCCAGACGGGCCAGGTAGGTCGGGCCAAGATCCAAATGGGCCGTACGGGTCAGACCGGTCGAGGACGGACCCGATCCGTCAAGAAAACCCTAAACCTCCCCTTTTCTTTTACTGTTCATCGTCTTTTTTTTTTATTTTTTTGAAGAAGTTGCAGATGCAACAGCCGCCCCTTAATGCATATCCGCACCCCACACCGGTGATCGATCGGTGTCGGCAGTCGGTCCGGCCTGGTCACGGCCCGGACTTCGCCGATGCTACCGTGGCGGAAAACTTCACCGGCGCTGGACCGTCGGCCCAAAGAACCCCAATTTTTTTTTTTAAGTTGCGGGTCGGTAATGTGCCCCAAAGGGCTTTAACTCAAAAAAGCCACCGGACCCGGTCGGTGTGCCGTCGATCGATCTGGCGCCCGTCGAGAGATGCCGGATGGGCAGCCTCAAATTTTTTTTTTTTTTGCATTCCAAAAACAACCATTATAAACCCTCTACGCCACAGAAATCCGTGCACAGTGCACTACTATCCGATTTAAAACATGACAACGCAAGCACGTCAAGAGATGGTAAGGCAAACATGCCATCGCCCACATCAATTTTGTTTTACTCTAAAACCTATATATTAATGTTTTGACCGATCAAACACCAGTCATGGCTCTGATACCAATTGATGGAATCTAATTATGAATCCATCGAAATTAAGTCATAGGATCTAGGTGCATGATCAATGAAAAATAATAAAACTTATAATCCATAAATATGCGCACCTTGAGTGTGAGCCATCAATGGTTGGTCGCCGATCTTCAACGATCTTCTCGCGTTCAATATCTCCTAGCACAATGGGGATGCTTTCGCCAATAGAGAGGATTGAATTATATCGAGTAATCGTTGGGACCAGACACCCCTTATATTTATAGCCAAAGAGTCCTTTCCCATTAAGGACTTTAATTTCTAATTATAGTGTGATTAGAAATCACAATCATACCTTAACTGAAAGACTCAACAATTAGTTGCCTATTATCTTCAAACTCACCGGAATAGCAATTGTACATCTCAAGACTGATCTTACACCATTCAAAGGTCAAAGGTTTGACCATAGTGATGGCCACCAAAATAGAAACTTCTAACATTGGGTATATGCCAATAGATTATGGGTTTTCTGTATTAAAAAAAAAAAAAGAGTGCGTTTTCTATCTTGTAGTTATTGTGTTGAATCTCTCTCTCTCTCTCTCTCTCTCTCTCTCTTTCTCGCTCTTATATACATATATATGTTTTAATCTACAAATTGGTCAAAACTAGTATTGCGTCCAATTTATAGGCTAACTAGATTTTGGGTTTTTTCTGTATTGGAAAAAGATGATTATTTCTGGGTTTTCTATTTTGCAGTTATTGTGCTGAATCTCTCTCTGTTGACTTCAAATGCCAATAGTTTCTGGGGATTTTTCAGTATTGAAAAAATATGATTATGGGTTTTCTGTTTTGTAATCATTGTGCTGAATTTCTCTCTTTAAAAAAAAAAATGTTTTAATCTAAAAGTTGAATGCTTCTAGGCCCTTTTGAAATGAACTTTTGGAATATTTTGAATTCTCATTTTGTCGATTTTATAGGTGAATAGATTTGGTTTATTTTTGTGATTGTGATTGTTCTTTTTATTATTTACATTATTATATTATTAGTACGATCATCAATTTCCCTGATATTTCAAGAATTTTAGTTGTTTTGCCTTAAGTGAGGGATTACTGCCAAAATACCACACATAAATCTAGTTACTTTGGACATTTGTGGAAGTTTGCTGATAGTTCAATTTTAATCATTTTCTTTGGGTCAGTTTTATGTTTACCATTTTGAATACCGTAAATCTCTTTTATCAGTTCTGTTATAAATGATTTTAGGGGTATTTCTTTCCAAAATAAATAGGTTTTGTATGAACTTTCTCGCTTATGTTTTAGGCAGAGCGTGATGGCTCTAATGAGTATACTAATTATCAATCGGCTCTTTTATGACCACATACCAACTTCTCAAGGGCTTGGATAACATTGATAAAGTTTTCCATATAGGAGATATAACATATGCGAATGGATATATCTCTTAGTGGGATCAGTTTACGTCACAGGTAGAGCCCATTGCATCAGCGGTGCCATATATGATTGCAAGGTTTTCTCCATTTTTATTATCATTGTTGTGATCGTCATCATCACCGTCTTAGTTCTCCACTCATTCCTTTTTGGGTTTGAACTCTATATTACTCCTCAATCGCTGTTTGTGGATGTCGCTGGATAAAGAGGGGGCAGTGAGGGGACTCTCTCCAATAAGACCCGGGCTAGGTTGGGGGCTTTTCCCCATTCCCCCCCGGAGAGTTTTCCCTCGTCTTTTTCTGCCCTTTGGTTTGACTTGCAGCCTGTTTTTGCTTTGGTTGATTTTATTTTCATTTGTCTCGGGTCGGTGTGGCCTTTTTTATTATTTTCGTCCTGTTTTTATAATAAAATTATGAGTACTCACCGATAATATATATATACATATATATATATATATATATATATATATATATATATATATATATATATATATATATTACTCCTCAATCTTAATCTCGCTTTGCAGTAAGTCTGTATTGGTTTTCCCCTTCATGTTCCTTTCCTTTCCCTATCTATACTATATATAATGGAAAGGAAGGTGTGGTTTTGCCGAAACCTAGTTAACTATTTTAGGTTCTAACTTTTTCTCTAGGAACAAAAGTTACAATATTGACACAATTACATTTAATGTGAAATACTCTAAAGCCCTTCCCTAGCATTGATAAAGAGGCTTTAGGGGAATACTTGAAAAATTAAAAATTACCTTTCATATTAAGAAAGTATAGAGAGCGTAGGCCTATTACTAAAGTGTAACTCAACCACCTCTATATGCACAAGCCTCAAGTTCTCATTGTTAGGACTTGAACATGACAAGCCACCACATCAATGGGCCTTGAGACAAAAACATTTGTTGATTAGTTGATCATATCCATCCAACCAATGATCTTTTACATGTCAAATATCTGTCATCTTTTTGAACTGTCTACTGGTAGGTGCTCTCTGATAGTCAACATTACCTGCTTGGGGTGATTTATAGGATTTTTCTCATCTACTTGTTGCCTGCCATATGTTGTGATGTGGATTGATGCCTTGGTCCTTGGCCCCATACTACTTGTTGCCTACCATGTGTGGTGATGTGGATCGATGCCTTGGTCCTTGGCCCCATATTCACTATTTTTAGTATATATTGGATATTCAACTATTTTCTAAATGGGAAAATATCTTCATTTCATATGTTGTGTTAGCTGCTAATTGTGTTGCATGTGTTGTGTTTGAATGCATCATGCACAACATTCATGTGTTCGAATGTATCATGCACCACTTAGTTTCTTTTTTCCATAGGGCATGTTGGCATTGCACCCCAAATAGGACTTGCATCCATTGCATTCATTTCATAGTCATGTTTTGTGTAGTATAGCACGCTATAGTCTCATGTCTTTCCTGTTTGTGAACTATGTTTGACCATCACACATGCCTTTTACTGGCATCTATAATGTGAAAAGTTGATAATATGATCACGGGTCTTAACTTTTTTTGGATTTTTTTTTTGTGCAGGGTAACCATGAGTGTGATTGGCCTGGAAGAGGATCCTTCTATAACACTATGGATTCGGGTGGGGAATGTGGCATACTAGCTGAGACCATGTTCTATGCTCCAGTTGAAAATAGAGCCAAGTTTTGGTAACCTCTTCTAGCTAGTTGAAAGCTAATATCATTTTAATTTCTGTTTGTTTCTTTTAAAATTTTGATGCAGAAGTATTTGCCTGCATAAATATAAAGCAAAATGCAAAATATAATAGGATGAGCTATAATTTGTTGCTTTCTATGCTCATCAATCTTGACAGTCCAATCAATAGGTCACCTCTTGTATGGAGCATAAACTGAAAACTGGACTGTTAATGAAGTTATAGGCACGTGTTTGCAATGTTGCAGTATTTATTCACAGTTTCTTTTATTCTTGGATTAGCACTCAAAGGAGAAAATGAATTAAAAAACTAGAGAGTAGCAAGGGAATCCAGGTAGAAACAACATTCATTTCTTATATATATATGCACATATGGTAACGATCCTCTCACTCAAGTCATGAAATATATTTTCATCTCTATACTCATTGGCTGTATATCACATCAAGTTAACTTTTTAAGTAATCTGATGTGACATGCAGCAATAGAAGCTCGAGTCATAAGCTTATGCCCTATGACTCGAGTCATATAATTTTTTTATTTTTTATTTTCTTCTAAACGATAACTTGATTAATAAGTGAAGTAGTGATGTCTCAGGTCTACATTTGGGGTGGTATCCAAATTAACACTACAAGGAACTAAGCTAATAATTACTAATTATGTCATCCCTAATAGAATTGGTTGGGACGTGTGGGGAAAGAGGCTTGCACTCCAATTAGGTTGAAAAGGATTCTAGGTGGCTTGGATTTGTTTTTTATTTGATTATTGTAATTCTCAATTAGGGGTTCATTCTATATTGGGTATCAACAACTGAAGATTTTGTTTAGTATTATAGGATAAATTCAAGACGGAGATTTTGGGTATCAACAACTGATGATTTTGTAATTCTCAATTAGGCTGCTCCCTCTGTTTAGATTAGTTTTATTTTCACTACAAAAAATAAGACTATTAGCGACAGTTTTTTTTAATAAAAAACTGCCGCTAGTATTTTTGTAGTGACAGTTTTTTGTAGCGTAGCGGCAGTTTTTTGTAGCGACAGTACTAATAGTGGCAGTTTTTTATAATAAAAAACTGTCGCTAATAGTCTTATTTTTTGTAGTGTTTCTTGGATTGTTGGGTAGCTCGCCCAGCCTCTTGTTTGCTCGTTTAAATGGTAGAAATTCAAGGATTATTATGTAGCTCAGATTTTCCCATGAAAAATCGAGAATATAACCAAAAAAAAATATATTTAAAAAGAAAACTTCACAGATATATCATAGAATAATAAATAACCGCAAAATTTTATTTTTTTTAAAAAGAAACAAAAAACTCCATTTTTAGGCTAGATCATTTAAGAAAATAGTCCTACTGAATGTCGGTAATGTATTAGTTATTGAAAATAATGAATTTTTTTTAGTATTATAGGATAAATTCTCCCTCCATTTATACATGATTTCATTTTCAGTTTTCAGAAAAGAGTGCCACTGAATGCTGGAAATGTCCTGGTTATTGAAGATGATGATAAACCAACAGCAAAATGGTTATCTCTAATCAACCACGCTCTTAACAAACTGCTACCCGTCAACCCCACTAGCAGCCCAAGTGCCCTATCTGACTACAGCACCTCATTTTCTTCCCAAGCCTCCAGTACAAGGACATTGGTTCCTTGAGAAGCAGAGACCCCGAGCAGTTGATTGGTCTTCTAAAAGCCCTCTCTTAAAACAATCAGTGAGAACTTCAAGACGGAGACTGGGAGGAGGCTCAAAACTTGTAACTGCCCCTCAGAATTGGAGAGGAAGTATAGTAAGAAATCATGTTTCGGCAGCCAACAGAAGGCTCACATTAGCGCGGATGACTCATCATCGGATGAGGATGATGGTTCTAGTAATTTCATAGTGGCTCAATTAGCTATACTACGAACCAGTAGAGATATAGCCAGCAAGCAATCAAATGGTTGGGATCTTCGTAACCGTTTGGGTGAGGAAGGAGCTCGTTCCTCACATAAGCCATTTGAGGCTTATGTGAGGCTGGTCATCAAGTTGGCCGCATAGTGTATGATTCGCATGCCATGTGCTGGTCATCAAGTTGGCCACTTGCTCTATAGTAGCTCAAAATTTAATTAATTTATTTTTAGTATGCTTTACTTTGAAGTGAAGCCCTAGCATTGAAAAAGAAAAAAAGTAAGCTACAAAAGTGGGGCGGAAAGCATGCAATAAGCATTACATTTAGGGCACCTTTATTTTCAACCCAAGATTTCTTGCTTATCGACTCTGCCTCATGTGCTTAAACTATTTTGTAGAAATAGTTTTTTATCCTAATCTTTGACACAAGATATTTAGATCATGGGCCTATCATAAGAAGGTTAGATTTTGATTTCACATAGCATACACCCAAAAGACTGAACATGATTATACGCATACATCAAATGTTGTTCTTGGATCACTTTTTGGGATGTGTATCTTGTGGAATCAAAATCTAACCATACGATGGCATGAACATGATTTCAACATCTATTGTATTGAAAATTCAAACGAAAAATGATCTCATATTCAAAGCAATCAACAATTTAAACATGTGAAACTTGTGTTGAAAAGAAAGAATCTTAGGTTGAAATTAAAGATACTTTACATTTAAATAAAGATTCAGCACATTAACAAAGATAAGAAAAGCAAATCTATTCGTACACTAGCTTTTATTAGAGTATCTTAAATTCACCCATCCAATCTTTAAGTTGACCCAAGTAAACTCATTGACTGCTTTAAATCATACGATGAGATCATTTTTTGTTACAATCTTCACACGATGATCTTGATATCATGGGTGTACCATCATATGGTCAATTTTTTTTAATTTCACGTAATATACATTCCAGAAGTGACCTTAAAATTAGGTTTGGGTGTGACGAGTTTCTCGTAATGTGAAGGTCACTTTTCTGGGATGTGTGTCACGTGAAATAAAAAATTGAATGGCCTGATAGCACACTCATAATTTCAAGATCCATCATGTTATATTGAGACAAAAATGATCTCAAAGCAATCAACGGGTTTTCAACATTGGTGAACCAAGAGATTCGAATTCGATTAGTGAATTTAAAGAAACCCGTTTTAATTGCCTACTCGATTAGTCAATTGTACATAGCATGCACTTGCAGTGCTACACGGACCTTGAGATGGATACATTCTTTAAAGGCTTAGAGATTTTTCATGCATCTCAGAGCACATGCCATACATGGTTGCTGCACCGAATACCAACTCATGGGTACCTCTGTTTGTGCCCACGTATTCTGTGAAAGTGCCGACTTCTTAAACTCTTTGAAAACTATTGAGTGTTTCGAATAAGATGATGGAGATTGTGTTTTATCTTAATCTTTCACGTAATAGATCTAGATATCATGGTGCACCTATCAGATGGTCAGTTTTTTATTCCATATGCCACAGATACCTAAAAAATGTCCCTAAAATCATATGACTCACAACACTCTCAAATGTGAATTTAGGGCCATTTTTTTTGGAGATTTGTGACACATGGAATGAAAAACTTACCGTTTGATAGGTCGCCATGATCTCTAGATCTATTGCGTGGAAGATCAAGATAAAACACAATCTCCATCATCTTATTTGAAACAATCAATAGTTTTCAAGGGGTCTAGGACGTAGGCTCTTTAAGAGAATGTGTCATTTAGAGCATGTTTGATTGCCCGTAGCCCCCTAAACATGTTACCAATGTATTGATAATACAACTACATAGTCAACAAAGTGGACTTTCAAATGGTTGTTTGATTCAACCAACTTCTAACTCCAATACATTACTTATGTGTCAAATGGTTGTTTGATAACCATTGTTGTTTTCTTTGTAAGTATTATAAGTTAAGTGAAGGTGGTTGAACCGTCCATATCATGGATGGCATCCGAGACCACTAGCTTCTCTAATTTACCTAAAAATTTGACAGGTTACAATCCATATGGGGTTAAACAATTGTAACCACAATTGATCGTATGGTGTTTGACCAACTTTGGATTTATCATTGTCTATCACTACTAATGAACCATCTAATTTGTGACTGCAATTAGGGCCTATGGGATTCTCCGATTTGCATAAAATTTTAGGAGATCGCAGTCCAAAGTGGGCTAAACAATTGTAATAGATTCCTTTTCTGTACGAATAAGTGATTACATAGTTTTTTCGTTTGGATTTGATATCTATGGCCAATTGGGTATCTCTATTTGCGCCCACATCCTAGAACCGTTTAAAACCTTTGATTGGTTCAGATAAGATGATGAGATTGTGTTTCACCCCTATCTTCCACACAATAGATCTTGAGATCATGGCGTACTTGTGAGAAGGTCAATTTTTTTTCCATGTGTCAGATTCCCAAAAAATAGCCATATGGCACGCATCATGCTGAAACGTGAAGTTTGGGCCATTTTTTCAAACAGAGGTACCATTTCAATTATGTTATCAAACGTATCCACCTGTTTCAATTGAAAATAATCTCAAGCAATTCGAATCACTTATAATTTAACACAAAAAAAGCAGCGGGTACCACTTTCCAAATAGTTGACTTGAGCTGAATATAACCTGTTTAGATTTAAATTTTGAATTATAAACTAGATTTTCAAACAACACCCAATTCAGTTTATATATGCGGTTTAAAGTACCCAGCCACTGACATAACCGATATCATATATTTCTAACATAATGATACTAGGGGAAAATAAATAAATCAACACATCAAGTTTTTTAAGGAGAAAATTGTACGTTACGCGAGCCACATATAACGGCCCGCTACTTACATATACCAAAATAGAATTGTCCCATCTAAATGCTCAAATTAAAGTGACTAACAACTGTCACCTGCATGTGTCCTCAACCACATCCTTACCCTCATCTTCATTGTCAGCATAGGGTGTTGCATCCCTTCTTGTATATGCAGCATCACATACAGGTCACGTTTCTGCCATCACCGGTGTTGTCATTGAAGATAAGGCCAAGACCATACCAATGGGCTAACTTCTTGTTCTTGTAGGCCCCAACCCATAGATTGCGCTGCAACAGTTGGCAAGGATTGTGTTAACACGCTTCATTTTAAGCCAAAGTTATTAGTCAAACTTAAATTACTGTTGGGGTCAAAGAGTTGGTCTAATCTTCTCAAATGCAAGCCACACTTGTGTTGTGGTCTCACCCGAACCCGCTTAACTTTAGGATGATACTCATTGCTTGGTAGTGCTTCCTTATCACCCTCAACCGATTGTACATGTGTTTTGTAATCAACTCTACACCCGTTGCTTAAAATTTAGGAAGATTGCTTAAATTGACACCCATTTCTACCCAAGCAATAAGGCTGAATTTCCCAGCTCCTGACCTTCGCTCTTGCAAACACTAAACGTTCAATTCCCCTATGAAGAGTTTTTCGAGCTTCTCCGTCTAATTAAAGTTTTGGGCTTGTGGGGAAAGGGATGAATTAGAGGTGTGTGCAAAAGAGGCAACTGCCATCTATATTAACCAATAGTTAAATGGTTTTATATAAGTAAGCTACTAGAGTTTACTTGGATTCTTAAATTATCCAAGAGGCCATTTAAATAAAAAACGATCACTAGAAATGGCCCTACTTATGAAATATGCTATGTAGCTGAAAAAATAAATAAAGGCATTGGTTAAGTTGTTTTGGGTGTGGCTGCTTAGCTTGCACTGAATACGATATGGTACATAGTTGTCTTGGTTGAGTTGAAATAAAAATGGTACATAATTGCTTGAGTTGAGCTGAAATACCATATTGTACATAACTGAAACACTTGTACCATAAGAAATAGAGGCCTTGACTTTAATGGATTTGAGTGAGGACCATCTCAAGGTTAAACCACAGGTCATTGAGTGCAGCAGTTTGGGCCACCTTAGTCTGTCTTAGAATTGCTGTCATGGAGGAATCCCAAAGTTCATTGGTGCTAGTTCTATAGGCATAAAAAGTAATTTATGCAACAAATACATACGACCTACTTGCAAGCTGATATATGTGGGACGCGCCTAAGTCCATTGAGTTCTAGGCTGAGCTTATGTATAATAGGTAACTCGTTTGGGTGCGCGATTGAAGCTTAATCAACACAACAGAAACACGATAGTCACACATATCAATTTGCACTACAAGAACTGTCCATTAAATGAAACAGAATTTCAAGTTTGGGCAAACATAATTTAATGGCTACTCTGTTTTCTCACAGCCTTTTCTACTCTAAACAAAAGAGTGAAAATATAAGGAAATGCCTTATAGAAACTCATCTGAGTGTACATTGAGATTTTTATTTTTAATAACATACATATTTCTTCTAATTTTAAAACGGATTCCAATGCGTTGTGTGTGAGCTGAAAGGGTAGTTTTGAGGGTGCTGACTCTGAAGAAGCTGAAGAGAACATTCTTAGGTTGGATTTTTGTGTCTATTAGATTGATGTTGTTGCATAGCCCACTTGTTCTTTGTTTGAAGAATGTTGATGTGGTACTTGGTTGGGGGTGTTTTCTAATGACTTGTTCAAGTGGGTTTTGGTTTTTGATGAAGATGTTTTTTTTTTTTGAGTGATGATTTGGGTTATATTTTATTCATTTGGCAGGCTCTTACTTTTTAGTTTCTTTTTACTTTTTCGTTTTTGTTTACTTTTTTGTTTCTGTTTGGTGGGCTTTTACTATTTAACTTCTGTTTACTTTTTCTACGCGATTTTGGTTGAGTTTTTTTTCAGTTTTTGATGGGTTTAAGTTTTTCATCATGATGCTTCATGGTCTATTTGGTAATTGAGATTTGGGTTTGCTCTTTTTTTATTTTTAATATCATTTTCTGCACAATTATTGTTCTATTTGGATTATGGAATGGCAGCGGATTGCTCGATGATTGAGGTTTGAGATTGTTTGTTCTTTGTTAGTTGTTTTTAATTTTTTTGACTTCAAGCTTGAGATTATACAAGTAGTTCGATTTTCTTCCATAAAATTGTCTACTTTATCAGTTACTGGTGCACCCCACCCATGGGTCAAAATATCATCCGATACCAATACGTATCGTTCGATACGTATCGGTTTTGGATCTCACCGATACGATAAATAGGCCTATTCTCAGATACCCTCCAAAATAATCAATTTATCGTCCGATACAGGCAAATTATCGCTCGTATCGGACGATAGATTGAAATTATTGGACATTTATCGTCCAATAATATGGTGAAAATATGGTGCACCCCAAAACAGTCAAATTATCGAATGATACGGGTAAATTATCACCCGTATCGTCTGATAATTTCAAATATTGGCTGTGGGGCCCAGCCACTTAAAGGGCACGGGTTTGGGGGGCTTTTTAGCCGAAAAACCCTTTTTTTCCTCCCATTTCTTTCTCCTTCGCAGGTCATCCTTCTTTCTCTTCACTTCTTAGTTACCAGGAGACCCAAAATTTCACTATTAACCATCCGGAAAGCTTGGGATCGCCGCCGAATCGCTGAAGAATGTGGAGAAGGTACGTGTTTTACTATTTTAGGCCATTTTTCTCTCATTTTCTTATAGTTTAGGGGTTAAAATTTCAAGATCTGCCCTTAAATATGGTAGATCTATTCTTAACCTTTAAGATCTACCCTTAAAATTTTAAGATCTACCCCTAAAATTTCAAGATTAACCCTTAAAATTTAAAATCTACCCTTAAATTATTTATAAAAATTAACTTAAAATGAGACATGGGACATGAGTGACACATGTGTGTGTGTGTGTATGTATATATATATATATATATATATTATATGTGTGTGTGTGCGACATATGTCATGAGATATGTAACACATCAATTACATGTATGACATATCAATTACACATATGACACATCAATTATGCATGTGCCACATATGTTGCGACATATGTAATTGATGTGGCACATACCCCATGACACATCAATTACACATGTGTCGCATGTGGCATGAGGTATGTGACACATCAATTACACATGTCACACATACCCCATGATGTATGTGACATATCAATTTTAAATAAATATGATTTTTAAATATTTTAAAAATTAGAATAATATGATTTTATAATATTTTTAAAATTAGAATAATATCAACTAAATACTATTTTCAAATGTAATCTAAAATTTTTAAATTTTTTAGAATAATATAAAATAAATATGGTAAAATATAATTTAATATTTAAAAAATAAGAATAATATCAAATAAATTTTTAAATGTCATCTATATTTTTTAAAAATTACAATAATGTCAAATAAATTTGGTAAAATATAATCTAATGTTTTAAAAATAGGAATAATATCAAATAAAAATTTAAAAATTAAAATAATTTTAAATAAATTTGGTAAAATATAATCTAATATTTAAAAAATAAGAATAATATAAAATAAATTTTCAAATGTAATATAAATTTTTTTAAAATTAGAATAATATCAAATAAATTTGATAAAATATAATCTAATATTTTAAAAATAAGAATAATATAAAATAAATTTTCAAATATAATCTAAATTTTTTAAAAATTAGAATAATATCAAATAAATTTTATTTTCAAGTATAATCTAATTTTTTAATTTAATCCGATCGTTTGCTCATTCATGTAGGTGAAATAAATAAATATGATACATGGACAAGATCCAGCCTGACAATTCAGCATAATAATAGATTATGAGAAACTCTGAATAGAATGCAAACTTTGTGAAAAAAAAATTACTGGAAGAAGGTATTACATAGTTGAAGGAGCATTTAGCTCATGTTAAGGGAGAGACAAAAGGAAGTGCTAATATACCCAGAGAGATGAGAGAAGCTGTCAGAGCCAGTTTACATGCGGCAAAGGAAAAGAAAAAAGCAGAAGCATATCGAAATAGAGAAATGTATGAGAGAATAAGAAGGGGAGATCCAGAGTTTCCTATACCTAGACCTGAAGATCATAAGGATGGTGATGAAGATGAAGATGAGCAGACAGTGAGAGCCATGAGGGAGAGTTCTAGAGAAGCACGACAACTACGAGATCAGGAAGAAGTCGATTATTGGTTTCGATCTAGGTTGAGGGGCTGATCCATGCCTGCTGCTGGTGATGGATCTAGTCATAAGCCACATATTGTTGATGATGATGAGGATGTTCAGGAGATTGTCGGGTTCCGTAGGTCAACATTCATGAGGGAGACCAGGTCGTATTACAGGTCCCATGGATCCGTTCATGTATTAGACAAAAAGCTCCAAACAAACTAAATTGAGTGCAATATCATTGAAAAAATTGGGGAAGAAGCTTGAAAAATTTATTACAAAGTTTCTGATATACAACCACATTTCAAGTCAGGTTGTGGAGCCGTCGTACTTTAAAAGTACGATTAATACAAGTATAGAAGCTGGTCTAAGAGTTAAAAAACCTTCTGCATACGAGGTATCTGGGCCCTTATTAGATGATGAGTATAAGGAGATAGGAGCTTATGTGGATAACTTTCACGAAGTATGGGATGAAAGAGGTTGCACAATTATGTGAGATGGATGGATCGGTCTCACAAGAAAGAGTTTGATCAACTTTTTGGTCTACAACAATGTCAGGATAGTATTTTTAAAATCAGTTGATACTTCTAAACATGCGAAGATGGTAAATTACCTCTTCCAACTAATAGACAATGCCGTTAATTACAAAGTCGCAGGAAGACAGTTAATGTTAAAGAGACGTCACTTGTACTGGACTCCGTGTGCCGCCTATTGCGTGGACTTCATTCTTGAGGATTTAGGAAAGAGAAGCAATGCACAAGTAACTATTCAGAAGGGAAAAGTGATTACTTCCTAGTTGTACAACAGTAATAAGTTGGTGAATCTAATGAGAGACTTCACTAAGAACAAGCTGCTCCAGCCTGCGATTACACGATTTGTAATATAATTTTTAGTCCTATAAAGCTTGGCTAGATATAGTCGTGAGCTAAAAAATATGATCAACTTCGAAGCATAGAGAAAATATGAGTTAGAACTCTCACGATTAAAGAGACCTGCTTTGAATGAAGTTGGTGATCTGATTTACAACCCCCAATTTTTGGCAGATGTTGAGCACCTGATTGCCGTCACTATCCCGTTGGTGCAAGTATTGAGGTTGGTAGACGGTGATGAGAAACTAACGATGGGTATATTTACGAGTCAATAAATAAGGTAAAATTAGTTATTAAAATCAAATGCCTTATAAAATATAGACGATATTTGATGATTATTGATAAGAGGTGGGGTGCATAATTCCACCAGTACTTGCATGCCGTAGGTATAATATGTTAAACTACTTATGTTGTAATTTTCATTTATTTATTATAATATAATATTATTCACTGTTTTCATATATTGATGAGATTGCTCATATTTGATGTATAGCACACTACTTGAATCCGGCCTTCTAGTATACGCGACGCTTCGATTTGAGTGAGACCAATGAAGTGTACAACGATTTACTCAATGTGATCGAACGAATGCTCCCTATTCTTGATTTTTATGTTGTTCTAATTAAGTCAACCTATTGCAAGCACACAATGGAAATTATAATGCTCGTATAGGATAGTTCCCACGAGGAAGTGATTTACCTATTTATTTATTTTTTTAAAACTTATATTTATCTTTTAAGATCCTAAACTAGAGAAATATAAATAAAAGAATGATTTTTAAAACTAAAGTGCAGAAAATAAATCCTAATCTTCAAACTTCAGGATTCTGGTCGTCAATCAGTTTCCTTCTGTTATCAGATATTTATGAAATTAAAAGTACTGTTATACTATATATCAAGTCTCCTAGTATTGGTTGTCAATAAAAACTAGAATCCTATCAATACAGATTTAATCTAATCAACAATCTCCTAAAACTTGGGCGTCAATCAAATTCTAAAAAATTGAAGATGGAAAATAAAATACCGTTTCACTAATCTGCAAATTTCAATCTGAGTCGTCAATTCAAATCAAAACTTAAAGATGTTTACAAAGCAAGAAATGTGCAATAAAATAAATCTAAACTAGAAAGTAAAAGTAGAACCATCCAAAGGGTTGATCTTTTAGCTCCCTCGGCCTTGGTTATCAGGGAAGACCTTAGAGAACTGTGGACAATTTTACTTGATAAATCTAATATACAACAGTGATCAGAAGAAAACCCAGACCTCAGTCATCAATTAATGTTGAGAAATTCTTCGATAAATTATTTCTATGCCGAACTCTCTTATTTATAAATCATAAGGAGTCGATTTACAGTGATCTAATTCTAATAAAAGAAAATACTAAAAACAAAATATTCTTATTATAACTCTAAGTCTAATTCTAGCTTTCTTTGCTTTGAATAGTTGATGCATTTAGGACTTTTTCCTTAATTTCAGTAATCGAGATCTTTAGGAGTCTATTTTCATCAATCTTCTTAGATCCATGATTCACCAAACTTTTAATTCAAGTGTTCTTCTAAATTGGTATATGGCGGTGTAAATCTTCACTCGATCAGCAATGTAAGAGTCCTTCTGTTTGTAAAATCGTAAATTACGATTTTCCTTCTCACATAGCTTTCTCTATGAACGATTCTGAATCACGAAAGATCATTTTATTCTTTGTATCACCTTCTGAAGAATCGTAAATTATAATTTTATAAATTTCTCTGTATAGCGCTCCATCGTCTTTTACGATTTCTTATTCTTTCAGCAGCGCCCGATCATCTTTTTCCTTCAATCATCTTTCTTACTGCTTTTTGAGTTTATTTTGACAAAAATTAACACTTTGATTCTCTTTTACTGATTATACTTAATATCTGCATCACTAACTTATTAGTACAAATTGGGGTTTAGCAGTACTAAGTTAAGGGTGATAAAATGGTATATTCTGTTACTAATCACTCCTTGAGTTGGCGAACCAAGGTCAAGCCATCCGAGATGTGAGTAATCTTATAACTAATAAGTCAAATATCATATGATCTGTTTATTGATATGTGGATTATTGTATTCCATATTTGTAGGTTGACATGTTTCGCAAGAGACATGGGTTATTTGGCGTAATCTCAAATCAAGCATGATAAATCCGCTGATTGGTGGATGCACTATGGAGGTGATGGTCCGATACTGAGGCGGTTTGCAATGAGGGTTTTATCACAAACATGTTCATTGTCGAACTGTGAGCGGAATTGAAATACCTTCTCTCATTCACACAAAGACAATGAATAGGCTAACTATATAATGATTGGAAAAGTAAGTCTATTGTCACTACAATACGTGATTATGGGTCAGAAGCAGATGACCAATCGTGGTAAATAATTATATGAAGTCTTAGTTTATATAATTTTTATTTGTTGTAATTGATGAGACATATACTAATTCATTTATCATATTCTACCTTACAGATAGTGAATGTTTTGATCCCATCCAGTTGGATTATATATTCATGGAGGATGACCCTTTGAATCAGTGGATCGAAGAGAGAAGAGCAAGCGTTGGATACTGAGGGCACCACATGGCTAGACAATGCTGAAAGAGTAGAAAAAAAGTAGGCTTCCTAATTATCGAGGCCGAAAAGAAGATTGAATCGCCATTTAGTAGTTGGATCTGATGACGAAACGCAATCCAATAGTGATAATGATGATAATGGGAGTGATGGTGGAAGCACTGAAACCCAAGTTCGCACTAGTAGTGGAGGGGATGATGTTATTCCCTCTTATTCTTTCTTCGGTATTGCCACATGAGATTATGAGCCGGTAACAATGTATGACACTCCTACATTTAGAGGTGGAGGGGTTGAAGGAAGAGGAATGTCAGAATCTTATCAAACACCACTACCACCACAAGGTACACAAGATGATGTGGGTTATATGACTTCTAGCTTCAGGAGATTTAGTTTGTAAAACACTGAAGATTCAGTAACCAGTAACCCATACTATCGGCCTCAACCAACCTATCTCGGGCCATATGACTTTGTTGGTCAAATTTTTGGAGAACCAACCTTTACGTATTACACTGAGCCATATTCATTGTTAATGCCTTAGTTTCAAGGGGGCACATATGATCATGGGTATCAATATGGCCAACATTATAGGAAAAGCTCGCGCACCGATGATGATGATCACGAGGGCCAAGAACCATTATGAAATTCAATGTGGCTTTAAAGTAAAATTTTCATGTATAATATACCTTTTAATTTATATCATGAGTCATGTACAATGTAATTTAGATTCTGCATTGATAAAATTATGAAATATGTATCAAATAAGCCTTAAATAAATTTAAAAGAAGTTGAAAAAAATAAAAAATTATTAAATGTAATTTTCTTGATTTTTTTAGTATTTTTCAGGATTAAAAAAATAAAATAAAATTTCAGTGTATGAAACCGACATATTCAATGTATCGCCGATACATTGAATGTATCAGACGATACCCGATATGTATCATCCTGGAGGTCAGGACGATACCTTTCGGTTTTCCAGTATTTTGACCCATGACCCCACCATCAATTTCTAGGATTAGTAGTTCCCCCTTGGTTAAAGGAAAATGACAGTTGAGCCAAACCCTTTAATCAAAATATTCAAAGGCCAATTTTCTTTTTTAGTGTTTGATGGCAACTAAATTTCTAGAGCTCTCTGTTTATGACTTAGAAAAGGGTCATTTTCCTTAACAGTTCCTCAATAGAACTAAAAAAAAAAAAGTAGCTATTTAATCAAATTGATGCACCAAACTTTAGAAATAGAAAATTTTAATTTCACCAATTTAAAACTAAAGCAATCAAGCTAATACTTATTATACCCATAATGAAAAGAAAATAAATACCCTTTCTAGGTTAACAAATTTTATAAATCAGAATCTCTCAAACCCAAACTACTTCTTTTTAACATGAGAAATCAATAAAACCTATTCATTAACAGTGTTTCCTCAGTCATATTTTTGAAACCAGTTTGGTTAACAGCTCTATTCTGCAGTCAAACAGTGATATTGTTATAGGCAGGGATGTGTAGTTACCAATATTAAGGTCATTATGTGAAACATTTTTCTACTGTACATTATAAATTATGTAGTTTCACTCTTCTCATAGGCATCATAAGGTTATTAAAGTTATAAAGCACATTTTAGCTAATGAATCCTCCACAAGCTGATTTTGTAGACATCATTCAAGCCCAAATCCAATACCCACCAAGTGTTTGTTGGCCTTAGTTAAGCTGTTTACCCACCTTTGTTCATTTTTCATAATATCAAACCGACCCTTAATTTTGCTTTGGATGGGCTTAGTGGTGGGTATGGGAATATGGAAGGAGTTCAAGAGGGTGGTGGGGGGAGACTGCTATTTCCTTTTGAGGATTTGAGACAAGCTTCAAGCAATGAATTTGAGGAGAATGGAGGACAAGGGAATTCATCTGGGTATTGGAATGGAATGTTAGGAGGAGGGTCATGGTAGAAGTAGAAGAAGATGCGATTATTCGCAAATTTTTTGATTTTTCAACTTATATTTATGTTGGGTGACTGTGTTTGGAGCTATTCAGAACTAACAAATAGGGTATTTTATGTTGGCTTCAATAGGGTGGCGTCATGGAAAGAGTGAATTTTGACAGTGAATTTTGACCTTGATATAAAAGCGATCCGGGTGTTATGCTGTCCTCTAGATAAGACTCAGCCCAGACAACAATTTTATAGTGCATGGAGTCTAGGTTCTCACATCTTTGACACCCATTACAGAAGTATCTCTTTTTCAAAATAAATTATGGCCATATTTCCATCAATAAAAATGACAATACAATGGAGAAAATAGGATCTAGCAAAATGCTTTGCCAAGAAAGATAAAAAAGGAAAAATAAAAAAATAAAAAAATAAAAAATAAATAAATACCCAAATAGAAGACATTACAGAGATACTAGTACAACACAACACAGCACACCAACAATCTTGATCAAATTAAAATAAAGAAGAGATTTCAATCCCCAATAGCAGAAAATTAATGAGGCATACCTGTAGAGCTAGAAAGGTGGAGATCTGAAGGTCTTCTTTGGAATGGCGAAAGAGTAGCCTACCATCCAATAATAACAAAATCAAAATCCACAATTACAGCCATAATCTTACCACTATAATTTTAGGGTTTTATAAGATAGGGTTTTTAAGGAGTACATACCTGAAACAAAAGAAAGTTGGGAGAGATAGGAGGAGGCTTCTCTTGATGTACCTAGCAAAGAAATTGGTTAGGTTAAAGCCCTACAAGCCTAGATTGGAGGAGATCGCTCCATTCACTGCAGATTCTTCTGGGGTCTACTGATAGCTCTTACCGTCTTCTCTCTCGAGACCCCATCCGAATCTCTCTGCAAAACAATGCTTTGAATGTCTTCTTATGCAAGCTAGGTGTTCTGCAAGGTAGCTGTAGTGGTAGGAGTCCTTAGAGCAGAGGAAGAAAGAAGCAGCGTTCAAAAGAAAGAAGTTAAGGCCCCGACAAATTCTTCCGTTGGGGTGAAACACATTGTTACGATGGGTTACGAGCCTCTGCCCTCGTACTCACTTTTTCGTCTTGCATATACGAAAGGTAAGAAAACGTGTATTTGCAAACGGCTATCAAACACGCTCTCATGGTCAGCAACACGTGAGAAGGGATTTAATGTGTAAGTTACTATTCCATTCGGTGATTCAAATGTGCCCTTAGAATTGGATGCTTGCGTTACATAGACCAAGCTTAATCTGCTTGCACGATTAAGCCTTACGGCACACAAATTTCTAACATCCATAGACTTCATATGAGTCGGGTATCCTGCCAAACTTGTAGATGAACAGAGAATTAGGCCAGGTACTATCGTCAGTATATATACTAACAAATATCAGTCTAGCACCATGGTTAAACAAACCTTTTGGCATCCCAAATGTCTAATAGGGCTATATCACTGGGCCATGCTTCAGCCCGAGCCTGGCCCGGCTCATCCAACTTCGGTGGTGTCTGGCTTAAAATAATAAACCCGAGCCCGAATACAAAGAAAGGTCAAAGTTGGCATTCGAGGAAATGCACAAATACTTCTGACCATCAAATTAAGGCCTTGTTCAGGTGTTTCCTGGCTTTTCCCATAAAAGCTTTGAATCTTGACAACTCAGATTCCTGCTGATTCCTAGCATACTGTGATTCTTGAATTTTCTCGTAACCTTTCTTAAATTGCCCTGATTCTTGGTTTTTCTTAGAAAAGCTAGTTTCTCAATTGTTCTTAAGTTATTCTTTGAAATGCTCAGAATCGGATGAATCTATGGTTTTGTTACCATCATACGAATATTAATCATTGGACTACTTGTCGTACTCAGATTTGACTAAAACTTTTCAGGCGATCAATCCATACGAGGTTGGACTTATGTGACGGATTTATTTTTGAATATAATTTCTCAAGACATACTTATAACACCAAAAATATTATATATATATATATATATATATATATATATATATATATATATATATATATATATATATATATATATAAGAAATTATAAACTCATGAAAGTGTCTTGGTTTTCCACAAATTTGAAAACAATCATTAAAGCCATCAAACAACTTGCAATTAGTTATTTAAACCAGCCCAAACCCAACCTACAAAATGCCAAAAAGTGATTTGCAATTGGTTGCTCCCTTTGCCTAAATTGGATTCAGTCTTGCGACTACATTGAAAATCATACTCAACCAACCTCTATTGTTAAAGCAGTTTTGAACATTCACATGCAATTTTTTGCTCTTTCAGTCTCCTTATTATAAGATAGATATGATTTATTATTATTTTTCTGCTGGATAAAAAGAGGATTCATTAATAAGAGAGGGAGAATAAAAAACACATGCTATGCAAGATGCTACAGCACAAGGCAAACCAAAGTTACAGCAGAGGGAAAGCATCGCCCAAATTCATTGGAATGGAGGCAGAGAACCCCTTTTGTTTGCAAGAGAAATTGAGTTATGGTTGAGAGATCGAGGTAATGTGTAAAAGTAAAAAACCCAACAGCCACTGATGAAGTCCCTAATTCCCCAAATATTTTGACAAGGCCACTGTGACAACCGTTGTAGATATGATTTCTCAATGCAGTTGTAGACCTGAATCCGATCTAGATCATCAACCTGTGCACCAGACCACAAGGTGCTAAAACAATGCCCCCCTAAAAAAATTGATGGCCATGTCACCACCATTGGTGAGCACTTCTTTGAAGATGTTAAGGATATAGTCATGAGTACCTTTAAATCCACCCACCAAATTTTTGAGTTCACCCAAGCTGAAACACATTGATTATATTAAATCGGACAATGGAGATTGTTTATCATCCCAATCTTTCACACGATGGATCTTGAGAATATGATCGTACCATTAGACGGTCGGTTTTTTATTTCATGTGGTATACACCCAAAAAAGTGACCTTAAAATCAATTTTGAGCGTGATGTTAAGGTCATTTTTATGAGATGTGTGCCACGAGAAATGAAACACTAATAGTCTGATTGTAGGCCCATGATCTCAAGATCCATCGAGTGAAAGATTGGGAGGATAAACGATCTCCATCATTTGATTCTACCAAGTTAATGTGTTTCAGCGTGAGTGGATTTAAAGGTACTCTATAGTCATATGTGTAAGAAGTTTCTATTTTGGTGGCCATCACTATGATCAATCCGTTGACCAGTGAGATCAATCTTGAGGTGTAATAGTTGTTAATTCAGTGAATTTGAAAAGAATAAGTAACTAATAATTAAGTCATTTAGTCCAGGTATGATTGTGATTTTTGATTACAATATAATTAGTAATTTAAGTCCTTAATGGGAAAGGGCTCATTGGCTATAAATAGAAGAGATGCTTGGTCCCAATGATTGCTTGACGCACTTCAACCCTCCTTATTAGTAAAAATATCCCCATTATGCTAGGAATTAATTGAGAATGAGGAGATCGTTGAAGATCCAAGTGGCAACCCATCTTTCATGGCTCACACCCAAGGTGAGTTAGAGATATTTTATTTTAAAGCTTTTGGAAAAATCATAACTATCACGATCTTCGCGATAAGGTATGCACATATATTTCAATTTATGGATTGTTGATTTATTATTTTGATTGATCACACGCCTAGATCCTAGTGCAAATATTTGAGTACTCGGATCAATAGATTCATCAATTGGTATTAGAGCTATGTATTGGCTTTGATCAATTGGGACAATGAAAGATATGCGTGTATTACATATAATCATAACCTAGAGAGAGGATCTATCTCGTGAGACTTTGTGCCTCGTCTAGTCCATGGACATTAATAAACGACAATCAATGAACTTGAAAGTCGAAACCTGGTACCGGCGAACCAGCCATGTTGTTGATTGCCGCTAGTGAACACCCTATCTCGTTGGGTTTTTGGTGAGTTTTATTGGCCAATATTTATTTTTTCCTTCTCGTTTCGTTGGATTGCTTAAAGTAGTGATGGAAATAGAATTGCATGCTAGTCTATCATTGGAACATACATACGGAATTCATGTTGTTCCTTTAATGTTATAAGCAATATGTATTTTATGTTATTTTTGTCCCATCACAGATCATATGCTAAGGTGCTCTAAGCCATTTGACTTATCATACATACTTATGTGGTTTTCTTAGAGAGTAATTATGTATGTTTCTGATGAGGTGGGTGAAGAGGAATTAGTTTAGATACATCACCAGGGTTGGCATTTTACCTCTTTACATCTCCTTTTACAAAAAAAAAATGACCGTCTGATGCTCACCTTGTAATGAATTGGATTTATTTTATTTCTATATTTAAATTATCGGTTGAAATAGAAAACATGAATTGGAAGGATTCTTCTGCCCAACGGTGAGGGTCTTTTCTAGTGCTATGATTTTCTTATTGAGGTTTAGTTTTTGTCCAAGACCATGTTACAAATTTAGTGAAAGTGTGTAGTAAACGTTGACATTATATCTTAAGGGATTACTTCTGTCCAACGGTGATGAATGATTTAATGTGTGTGATGATTGTATTTTACTATTTATTATTTTCTATGTGGGTACTGCTCGCGTATTGTGACTCGGCCCAACAGACGATTATAACGATGTAATTAGTACCACAATCATTAATGTAAACTGAGGAAGCAACTAGTGTGTTATGATTCGATCCAATAGAGAGTTATTGATGCCAATTATTTCTCAATAAAATCACATTGGTTTTAATTTTTATTATATTCCTTGACATAATTTAACTATTGCATCAAATACTATAAATATAACCTTATGAAATTGATAGTTAGTACAATTGTATATGACCATAATAAATCTCTTAATTATTGTATAACATTGAACCCGTCTTATATTACTAATATGATAAGTGAAATTGAATATTTGAGTAGCTCAAATTATGGCAAATGGAAGGAGCAAGTCCAAATTGTTCTAGGTTGCATGAATCTTGACTATGCTATATGATTTGATAAACCCAAGGTGTTCACTGTTGATGCCTCAGCTGAGGATTCGAAAGTGAACAATACAGATCTGAAAAAGTGGGATAGATCAAATTCTATGAGCCTTATGATCATAAAGAGTTTCATTATTGATGCGATCCGAGGAGGTATTCCTGATTCACATAATGCAAAGGAATATATGCAAGCCATTCAGGATCAATTTCAGAGGACTTCTAAGGCACTTGTGATGAGGGCATGCGGCGTGGTCATCCTAGTCAGCCCTCGGGCCATTTTTCTTTTCCGCATTAGAGCATCTTTGGTGCATCACAAGCCATGAGGGTTGCGCCAAGTGTATTTGTCATGGGTCACAAGGACATCGCGACACAATGGTATGAAGGGTTGAGACATGGGCGTGACATGGTCACGACACGATCAAGTGGGGGTCGATGTGGGGTGTTGCGGGCGTATTGGTGAGGAGGATGTGTGTCATGTGGGCAGTATGTCAAACTAATATGTTTGAGGTTCTTCCGTTATTTTCCCATAATTGCTGTTTTACCCTTATATAGGGAGACATGAGCAGGAGTCCCCCGACCCAACACGTGCACTAGCCTTGTGGGCTTGAGTGCGTGTGTCCGAGCCTTTCTTAGTACTTGGTCGCTCTAATTACGTCGTGTACTAGGGCCATTGTTTGGGGTAGTCTCCAGCCACTCCCACGGTGCGGGTCTACCCCTAAAGCGGGGCTGCCCCTCTAATTGTCGCTGCCTATCGTATGCTTAGTTGCCTTCGGGAATTCGCACAAGACTTCCCTCACTTGTTGTGTTGCTTCGCAGGGTTGTGGGTTAAAGTTGGCTGACTTAACGCATCGAGCGTTAGGTGTCGTACGGGCTGACACTGTTAGACGAGTGACCACGTGACAGTTAGTATCAAAGCCAAGTTGTGAGGGCTGAGGCGGAAGGAATAAGTGAAGATACGAGATGGTGTTCAATGAGAGAATGGTTAGAGGACCTGGACGCTCATACGAAACAGTTGGATTTGGTGGTGGCAATTGTAACATCCCAAGGGGATCGACTGAATAGGCATGAGAGAAGTTATGCCACCTTAACTGAGATCGTAGAGCAATTGTCTGCAGAAATGCGAGAGATAAAAGTCACATTGGAGGAGATGAGTGACGACATGAGTTTGTTGAAGAAGCTCATTCTTACAATGCCTGCAGGGACACCGACGCCCTGGTTCAAGCTCCTCGAGCCAGATACATTTAAGGGCTTTCGCGAGGTGAAAGACCTCGAGAACTTTATTTGGGACGTAGGGGAATACCTTGAATCTTTGGGGGACCTCGATGGGAAAGTCAAGCTGAGGATTGCATCGAGATACTTGGTTGGAGATACCAAGTTGTGGTGGAGGCATCGTGTGTTAGAGGCATGTCTAAAGAATGGGGTAGTTGATTCTTGGGCCGATTTGAAGGAGCTGCGAGTTCAATTTCTACCTACCAATGTCAAATGGACAGTATGAAAGGCATTATTAACATTGAAACACACAGGACCGTTGCTTGAGTATATCAAGACCTGCACGAGCCCGATGTTAGACATTGACGATATGAGCGAGAAGGATTGGGTATTCTACTTCATTGACGGCTTGGCGCCATGGGTGCAACATGAGTTGACTCGTAGAGGACTGAACAAGATGGATAAGACGTTGACTGTTACCGAGTGACTAACCTAGCATCGTCAAGAGAGAGAGAGAAGGTGGACCAGGCGCCCATAGACGATGTTGACAAGTAGGTGAGGAAGCTGAAAGAGTACGGTATGAGTGGTTCGATCAGGAGAGGGGTAGATATGAAAGGAAGAGAGAGGACAAGCCGAGGACGAAGGGTTGCTTCTTGTGTGGTGGGCCACATCTAGTGCGGGAGTGCCCATAGAAGGTTGCCCCTGAATGCGATGATCGCAGAGAATGTGAAGAGTAAAGAGAAGGAAGTTAATGAGGAGGAGGTCGTTGCTATGATAGGTGTGATCCAGCTGATCAACTATTGAGGAGTGGGACACCTCGGTCTTGTTGGCGTGGGCCATGGGAAGACTTAGACACCAATCATGTACAAAGTTTAAAGGGTACTATTTTATGTATGGCTTTGCTACTCAGAGTGAAGGCTTGGGTTGTTGAGGGACTGTGGGCGTGTTTTGAGATTAATACTCCAGGTGAAAGCTTCATTGGATGAGGGACTAAGGCAGCATTATTCAGCTTGCGAGTGCCTTGGTGTCAACGAGGACATTGATGGTTTTGAGTAGGGGAGGATGTGATGGGGGCATGCAGGTGGCCATTCGGGTCAGTCGTAGGGTCATTTTTCTTCTCCGCGTTAGAGTATCTTTGGTGTATCACAAGCCATGAGAGTTGCGCCAAGTGTGTTGGTCGTGGGCCACGAGGGCATCGCTACACAATGGTATGAAGGGTTGAGACATGGGCGCGATATGGTCACGACACGGTCGCGACATAGTCGAGACACTGTTGTGACATGGTCGTGTGGGGGTCGATGCGGGACGTTGTGGGCTTATTGGTGCGGAGGATGTGTGCCATGTGGGCAGTATGTTAAACCAATATGTTTGAGGTTCTTTCGTTATTTCCCCATAATTGCTATTTTACCCTTATATAGGGGGACATGAGCTAGAGTCCCTCGACCCAACACGTGCACTAGCCTTGTGGGCTTGAGTGCATGCGTCCGGGCCTTGCTTGGTGCTTGGTCGCTTTAGTTACATCTTGTACTAGGGCCATCCTGTTTGGAGTAGTTTTTAGCCACCCCTGCGGTGCGGGTCTACCCCTAAAGTGGGGTTGTCCCTCTAACCTTCGTTGCCTATCGCATTCTTAGTTGCCTTTGGGAATCCGTACAAAACTTCTCTAACCTGTTGAGTTGCTTCACAGGATTGTGAGTTGAAGTAGGGTGACTTAGTGCTTCGGGTGTTAGGTACCGCACGGGCTGACACTGCTGGATGAGTGGCCCTGTGACAGCTTGCAAGTAGTCTTATTGTTAAAATAGGAACCATGAAATATGATGGCCATAGTAGCGTACGGGAGCACATTATGAGAATGAGTGGTATGATGACTCAATTGAAAGAAATGGACATGGACTTTTCTAAGGGTTATCTTGTTCACTTCATCATGGCTTCTCTTCCTGTATAATTTTGCCTGTTCAAAATTAATTACAACACACAGAAAGAGAAATGGAAGATGAACGAGCTAATCTCTCACTGTGTCCAAGAAGAAGAAAGACTTAGGGCTGAAAAACTTGAAAGTTCTCATTACGTCGCTCTTGGACCATCGAAAAGAAATTTTATGAGAAAGAAGGGATCATGTAAATGAAAGAACGTGAAAGCTTTTCCATCGAAAACCAAACAAGGAGAAGCTACTGGATCTACTTCTGGCATTAAGTGTCACTTCTGTAAGAAGAAGGGACACATCAAGAAAGATTGTCAGAAATACAAAGATTGGCTAGTTAAAAAAGGTAATGACCTAGTCTTTGTGTGTTTTGAATCACTTTATGTTGATGCTCCACGCAATACCTAGTGGATAGATTATGGTGCAACTATTCACATAAGTAATTCAATGCAGAGATTTCAATCCAGCAGGAATCTAAGTAAAGGTGAACGAACCATCAAACTCGAAAATAAAGTAGAAGCAGACGTAGAGGCCATTGGGACTCTCCGTCTTATTTTAGATAGTGGTTTTATTTTGGATTTAGTTGATACTATTTACATTTCAAGTATCACTAGAAACCTTATATCAATTTCTAAATTGAATTTATTAGGTTTTGAATTTAAATTTGGACATAATATTTTTACTCTATTATTTGATTCTGATATTGTGGGTGGTGGCTCACTAGTGGGCAATCTTTATAAATTAAACTTGGATTCATCTTATGCCCAATCTTTAGTTTCTATGCATGTGGATGATAAAGTTAGTAAGAAACGAAAATAAGCAATCGATAACTTCTCTATTTTATGGCATAAACGTTTAGGCTATATATCTGAAGATAGAATAGAGAAATTAATTAAAGATGATATAATCGATGAGCTTGATTTATCTAACTTCAATACTTGTGTAGATTGCGTTAAAGGAAAACCCATGAAGATTAATAAGAAAAGAGCTACCAGGAGCACGAGTTTGCTAGAAATAGTCCATACTGATATTTGTGGACCGTTTCTAACTCCTGTTATTGGTGGTCAAAAGTATTTTTCTACCTTCACTAATGATTATTTTCGTTTTGGTTATATATTTCTCATTCATGAGAAATATGAGGCCCTTGATATATTTAAAATCTATAAAGCCGAACTTGAGTTACAACTAAATTCGAAAATTAAAATTGTGAGAGACAGAGAGTACTATGGTAGATACCTTTGAAACGGGTCGCAATTCAGGACCATTCGCCCTGTATCTACAAGTGCATGACATTGTTGCACAATACACCATGTCGAGAATACCTGAACAAAATGGTGTAGTTGAGCGACGCAATTGCACTCTTATGGATAGTGAGAAGCATGTTATGCAACTCTAAAAAAAAAAAGCCTATGTTCTTGTGAGGAGAAGCCTTGAAAACAACAGTGCATATCCTAAATTGAGTTCCTTTATATGCTATTATACTGTATATAACTGATGACTATCCGTAGCCTATTGTATTTTTTGTGTTACTACCCCAGCACTTTATGTTACTACCCCACCACTTTTTGTTACTACCCATTTTGAACATAACCACATAAACACAATTCTTAAAAAGCAATCGACCAATAGCCAATTAAAAAAAATGAAAAGGACAAGAACAAGTTGTGGATCAAATCCCCACCACCTAGTTATTTACTGTGTTCTAGCAAGAAAGATTTGGGATCATTTCGTAGTGTCACGGCCCAGAATCCTTACCCGATCTCAAGAGCCTAAAATTTCGTGTTAGAATACCGCACGCTTGTTAATGCGATAAGCGGACATACACATAATCTATAAATTGGATTAGCATACGGAACAAGGCATTTAAAATATTTCATTTAATGATAAATGACTCATAAAATAACAAAAAAAAATATAAATGACAAGACAAAGGTAAATCCTAACCATGCATCTAAGATAGAAAATAAACCAAGTTTTACGCAGGGTAAAATGGTCTCAAGTGTAAACTCACAAAAGTATAAATGATTAGAATATGTTGTTGACACTCCCATTTTGCCTTCTCGGAATATATTTTTTATTCGGTCAACCTTTGACCTTTTAAACCCTGATATGGGAACCATGCACTGAAAAATAGTACATGACTGAACACAGGTTGAAGTAATAGCTCTGTAGCTCAGATCTCGAAGTAGGGAGACTATATACTGAAATAATAGTATATAGTCAAAATGCAGACTGAAACAATAGTCTTGCATTTAGACTAGAGACCAGACCCAGACAACCCTGAATTGAGCGCCTGAAAACTCGCGCATAATTCGATTGCATGCCACATCACAAGCGCGCAGTCAGTCCCCCTTTCAGACCAAACTTCCTTTCCCAGACCTATTCGAGACTCGATCATGCACCTGAAAGTAGACGCACGATCGGATTGAGCGCTACAACACCAGCACGCAATTGTCCTATGCCCGACCTTGCCTTACTGTCCTTGACCCCTAAGTTTCCTCAATTAAACTTTTCGGAAGAAATGCTTAATTGGATTATGCACGTACTACCAAGCGCACAATTAACCCTAACGCTATTAGGACTAGGAAACTCGCTGAGCAAGTCAGCCGGTCGCTCACTGAGTCGGTGACTGACTCAAAGAGATTAAGCGCCGATAAACCAACGTGTAATTCGATTAAACGCCTAGAAAATGGCGCGTAATTGAAGAAAAACCTATAAAGATTTTTTTTAATTTCAAAAAAGGAGAACACGAGGAGGCTGGCAAATTTTCGAGAGAGAACGGATTTCTTTGGGATTCCAAAACCTGAGAACTCCGAGGACAAGCCCATAGAGCACCTTAATCATGATTTCGAGATTCAAGCTTCTAATCTTCGAGATTTCTCTCCGCAGCCCCGACCTTTAGGTAATAATTTAATTTTTAGTTCCGACCATAATTTATAGCCTATAGATTTAGGATTTCTATTAGTTTTAATCATAGATTTTAATCTTCAGTCTTAGACCGTAGCACCCTTTTCGAACTGTAATTCTCTATATCTAGTTCCAGTTCTCTGTTTCTAGAACTAGTCATTAATTTGACGGTCTGATACACTGACCCTAGACTCTAATTTTGTTTTAAAATCTCGATTTACAGTCCTATCATTAATTTCTGGTTCTAATCCTTCGATTCAGAACCAGTCCTTATTCATACGGCCTGATTTTTTTATTTCGGATCCGAATTCAATCATAAAAATTTAGTTTTTTAATTTTAATTTCTTAGTTAATAACTCCAAAAATCTTAAATATTAATTCTAGTTTTTATAATCTTAGTTTACAATTTAATTCATAATTATTATTCCGAAAGCAATTCTGAAAAATCTAAAATACTGTTGTACGGTCTAAAATCCAATTTCTCTTTAATCTCAACCATCCGATTTGCTCAAGGGAGCTTACGGAGGGTACTCGGGAATGAGGCCAATCCTCCTTAGCATAGCAGGCCCAAACCCCTTTTCTTTTAGGAATTTTAGAATTAATTAATTGCTTTCATTTTATCCTTTTAGTATAATTAATTATTAGGTTTATTTTATTTTAGTATATTTAATTAATTAAGTGCATTAGATTTTAGTATGATTGATTAATCTCTTCAAATCAAATATTAATTGGTTAATTCCTTGCTTTAACTAGAATTTAGTATGATTAATTTCATGGCTTTAATTAGATTTTAGTATAGTTAGTTCCTTGCTTTAATTAGAACTTTAATAGAATTAGTTTATTTATTTTAATTAGATTTTTAATAAAAATTAGTTTATTTGTTTTAATTAGATTTTAATAAAATTAATTCCTTTGCTTAAATTAGAGTTTCAGTAAAATTAGTTTTCTCCTTTAATTAGGATTCTAATAGGGCTGTTACAATTGCTTTAATTAGAATTTCGATTGAATTATTATGCCTGATTTAATTAGAATTCTAGTACAATTAGCATGCTTGAATTAATTAGAGTTTCGCCGGAACTATTACATGTGCACTTCTAGTATGATTAGGATGCTAAATTAATTAGACTGTTGATGGAATTAGAAGACTAAAATTGATTGGACTCCTAGTATGATTAGGAAGCTAAATTAATTAGACTCCTGATGGAATTAGGAGACTAAAATTGATTGGACTCCTAGTAGCATTAGGACACCAAATTAATTAGAATCCTAATAAGATTAGGAAGCTAAATTAATCATACTCCTAGTAGAATTATAATATTTGAATAGATCCACTTACTCTAACAAATTCACAACCAAACTCACAATAGAACCATGGAAGTCTAAACTGACCAGAATGATAACTAACAAGGGAAATAAAAGGAAATTAAACTATCTAAATTAAGGAAATGACATTGTTGCTGACGTTCGCAGGTGGACGATTCAGTATAGAAGTAACCCATACCCGCTCTTAAGTATGATCATTGGCGTGTTGCAGCGTCGATAAATATCTGCAGCTGGCGATCACAACAAACTAGGAACCTTCCTAGAAACCCCTTTATTTTTAACATTCCAAACGCCGCATCGCTAGAGTCCACTAGGACAGAATTGGAAGCCACTGATTCAATGGGAACCGAGAGGAACCCAGAAAAAGCGCGCACCAACAGACTGGCTATCACGGTGGGACTCTTTTTCTAGATAGTTAGTTTCCATCTTATCTACCTATTTCCTTCCTTCCCATCGTGTCGTTTAGATTCTCTTATATATATATGAGTCTTCGTCAAAGACTCGAGATATCTGGTATACGAAGAGTGAGTTTAGGAGACCCACCATTGTGGAGATATCATGACAACCCCATGTATGGAGAAGAACCACTTCACGGTTCTAGCCCACGACAACCTGAGATTAATATGGCTAGTGAGTAAGAGAATCCCTTCTCTACCCCACACGTCGGGAACAATCATGATGGGAGAGATGGTGGCATCGAACAAAACCTTACTGCCCAATAAATCGTAGAGCTCAGTATCCAAAGAATACAAAGAGGAGATGACGACTCCGAAGAATTGCTTCGAGGGTTGGCCACCGCATATGAAACCATTAGATCACGATATTTTTTAAAAGAACAAGAGAGACAAGAGAGACCACCTCCCACCCCAAGCATGATGTCGACCCGTGCTACCTCATTGAGACAACCTGCCCACACATTCTTCAATGATGATCCTCTGGACAAGGTTTGCTCACGGGTCGTTCCAAAGGACAGCACCATTAAAATCGAAGATCTCCCTAAGATGCTTGATGAGTATATGGCCAAGAGAGAGCGTCCCGGTCACTCATTTGGATTCGACAAATTTTGCCGAGACGTCGAGTTTAACTTGCCAATAGGATGTAAGCCACCAAAGTTTACCAAATATAATGATACCGAAAATCCGAATCATCACTTGGCTCTCTTCTATAATGATTGTCGACCCATACGTGACAACCAAAGACTTCTCATTCACTATTTCCAATGCTCATTAGAAGGAGAAGCTTTAGATTGGTTTGCGGGACTCCCGCTTTATAAGATAGAAACTTTCGATGAATTAGTCGGTCAATTCCTAGATCAATACAAACAATCGATCCAAGAGACAGTTAGTCTCAGCGACCTAATGGCAACCAAGCAAGGACCTGATGAAGAATTTATCGACATCGTCGCTAGATGGAGAAAACTCACTGCCAGGACCGACACTTCAATGAAAGAGAAGGATTCGGTAGACATTATCATTGACAATACTAAGGAACCATTAAAGAGCACACTCGTCATAAGTGATTGCCCTGACTTTACTGCACTCCACTCTCGGGCATCCAACTAGCGCGGCATATTAAAGGAAGAGATCTCGCGTTATCCATAGTCACGTCAAAACTAGGCTCTTTCAGCGAATCGAAATCGAAAAATAGTAAAAAAGCCTCAGGAACTGAGTAAGTTAACACCGTTGTAAACTAAGGACAAAGCTCTAGTAGCGGAAACTTCCAACCGTGAAATTTCGGACAGAGTCAAAACCAATAATGGTATACCAACAAAAATCAAAGTGCTAGTCAGTAAAGATACGTAAATCAAAACGAAGGCCAGAATCAAAATTAAGGCCAATACCAAAATAGGAACCAGTACCCTAATACCTATCAGAATTAGAACATGACATGGGGTCAACTGGCCCATGTGCTGAATTATAATAACGTACTCCCACCGCAGAACTTTAACCCAGCCAGAGGCCCTTACCAACTAAGGCCGAAACACTATCCTCCTTTACCGAATAAAATTCCCAATATTTTCCGTCTTCTTAACACTCAGAATCTCCTCTAATTCTCATAGGAGAAACCTCACCCATGGCCTGCAAATATAGACTATAGTAAATACTGTGCCTTCCATCGATATGCGGGGCACAACTTAGAAGACTGTTGGGTCCTTAGGGACGTGATCTATGATATGAACGATTGAAATCAAATTGATTGAGAAGCGCTTAGAAATCCCAACCCTAATAATAACCAACCCCAAGAAAATTTAGCGATCATAAATAACCCCATGCCTAACCACAACCAAGCAACACCGGCCCAGGTCACTACCGTAAATCTCCCGGGTCAACCTTCCTTCCACCCCTCTACTTTAATCACTAGCATCCAACCATCTGCCGCTTCCACCACACCAGTAAGAACTTCCTCACCCCTACATCCCTCGGCCCTGATCACTCACATCGCCCCGCCGAGCCCGCCTCCATATCTAAAGTTCACTCAGATATGAGTCTATTCCTTTAGGGTCAGGAGACCATTCCTCCATCGTCACCCACCAGAACCTTCAACCCCTCTAAATCTTGAACCAACACCCTTACCATTCCCTTCATCCGATTTTGAACCCGAGTATGGAGAGCTCGTTCTCCAGACTGTAGCCTAAGTTGCCTCATGGGTAGAAAGTGTCACCCGTAAGACTCCAGGTCAAGAGAGTGAAACAAAGATTGAGTGTTTATTGAACATAGGAGAAAGTGAGCAAGAAGAACTCCCCAACCCGTGTGAGACACAGATCTCTGCTTTCATAGAAGAGGAGGATTACACGTAATATCTCCCACCTTGGAATAGTGTCGTGCAGGCACATGCTATGACCTCCAATTTCACTCGCTTCACAAACACATGAAATTCGAGTCATCTCGAGTTTGGTCAATAGCCGACTTACCCGATTCTCAAATTAGGAACCAATTACCCACCTCCTCCTTTCTCTCAGAGTAAGGATTTCATGAGCGCACAACCACCAGAAGGAAATGTGAGAGAAAGAGAAGTTAACTTGCCTCCCCTGCCTCATATCATCCCTCCACCAATCCCTGCACCTCAACCACTCCAACCACCTGCACTCAAGGCTCACTGGCTAGGCAAAGAAGTGACACTCGAGCCAGGATAAGAATACGACCTTCTGCGAAACCTCCAGAAGATCCTGGCCCAGATATCCATACTAGAACTCATCAAGAAATCGCCTGATCATCACCGGTTGTTGATAAGGACACTCGGAGACACGCAAGTGGACGAGGACACGATCCTAGATGAGCTTCATCAAATCACTTCGGTCATGGAGCAACCTCCGGCGCTCACTTTTACAGATGCAGACATGCCTAAAGAGTCACTCCGTGAAAGTGCGGCCCCCATATATCTCACGGTCATAATTAGAGGACTCTTTGTACCCCATGCATTGATTGATTCAGGAGAGAGACTCAATATTTGGTCTCTCATAATGTTAAAGACTCTCGAATACACAGAGCAAGATGTCAGGCCCTTTGCACTGTCACTTATAGCCTATGATGGCACGCGTCGTTTCGTGAAAGGAACTATTAAACTCCAGGTTCGCCTCGGACCTGTGACGAAAGACGTTACTTTCCATGTTTTCGATTCCGCTAGTACATACAATCTTATCTTAGAAAGGAAATGGCTAGAGTTGATGAAGGCTGTCCCGTCCATATATCATCAATGCATCAAATTCCCATATGAGGACTTTATCGTCTGTATATATGTCGATGCACCCCTCCAGGAGATAGATATTGATTCCGCGACAAGCATACCAACCGCTCACGATTACGTGTTAAACACAAGTCACATTTAAAAGACCCAAATCCCTGACGAAACAACCATTGCAAAAATCTGTCCCCCTGTCCGTCCTAGTTCTCCCCTAACGTGTTTAGTGAGGAGAGAGGTCGGTCTAGACCTCGCCAAACTTTATGACATCAACCCCACCGCGACGCAAGGGTGGGATCTTATGTACCAATTTGGATACGTCCCCACACCAGACTCGATAAGAATAAGCAAAGTCACATAGGACTTGTCGTCCCAACAAAAATATGCAAACACATAGGGTTAGGTTATCAATCGGATGGCTCACAAGCCGACTTATGCCCTACCTCACCGAAATGGTCTCTATATGTCCACTTTGTCTATGGGACCACCAAGAAAGTGAATGTACCGAGGTAGAGGGAAGTGTCCCTCCCTAAATCCCAAGAAACAAAAATTGAACAAATGGCCAAAGCATTCAATGATTTGACAAGTCTCAACGACGATATTGATGAACCGCTCGAAGGAGTCAAGCCCATGTTTGACACTAAGAAGTTTGCGGAAGAGAGGAGAGAAGAACCTCCAGAACTCGACCCTCGAGTAGAAAATTGGGAATCCACTAACAACGAAGATTTTCACATAGCAGCCTTGCAAGATGACGAAGAGCACCTGCCCTCAACATGGGAAGAGGATGAAACCCCATAAGAGAATCTTAACTCGTATAACATCCACCTCGACCTTGGCCTTGGAGAGTGGGAATGCCCGTGGGATTCCCCTTATATCATTTACCCTTACCAGCCTCGTTGTAGGGCATGCACTACAGCGGCGTTCTACGACGGAGGAATCAGACCATTCCAACCCCGCGACGACAGAAATTGGCAATGACATACTAGCTCAGCTATCGGCACAAGAAGCGAAAAAAACCGACGGTCATTTGGTTGACTCAGGGGGAAACACTCACACTGCCCTCATAGAGTTTGAGGAGGAACTCGAACTAGACACTTCTACTTCCCCTAATTCACCGCAGCTCCAAATATTTTGGAAGTTTCTCGAAGAAGAATGACAACCTCCCCTGAGTGATGACAAAGACTACTGGATAGATCTCCCTGCGCTTGAGTTAGCAGAGCGAGCCAATTTAGGACTTCAAGCATTATCAGATCAAGAAAGTGAGTTTGATATCATCTTTGACTCTAACTTTGAAGGATGGGAATGCCCTTGGGAATCCCCCTACATTCTTCACCATTATCAACCTCGCTGCCGAGCATTCGCCCTCATCCTAACATATCATGAAGATCAAGGGAAAGAACTTGCTACCACTGAGGATCCTTTGGGAGATCCCCCTCAGTGGGAAGAACAACCATATTACGACTCAGAAGTGGATAGTTCGATCGACTATGATCTCCAGAGTTTCTTCGATGAAGAGGCCATTAACATGATAGAGGAAATCCGAACGTTGGTGCCATTATCGCCTGCGTCACTCATTCAAAAGGTCTCATTAGCTGAGGACTCCAAAAAATAATGCCAAATTCACAACAAGCCCGTGTTTCCCGAAGAATCACCCGAACGGCTCCAGTAGCCGTCTCACTCCCTCAACTAAAGGAAACAATTCTCACGGTGCCCCTTGAGGTGACCGACCCTGTACCATATTTATTGTCAAAAATATAAAAAATATAAAAAATAGAAAGCCCTAAAAATTTAGAAATATAAAATCCAAAAAAACCAGAAAAACCTATAAAAGAAAGGGAACTCTTTGTCCAAAACCAAATTTGTGTCCGACAAGGAGACTTTTCTCCTAAGGTTTCTATCCCATTCCTCGGACAAGGACGTAAAGCATCCCGACTAGACAGTAAGCCAGTGATTATATCGGATGAGATACTTCGTGACTTTGAGAGAAGAAACAGTAGTCTTGACCTTCACCTTACCAAAGATCTCACAATCATAGATTGTGCCGATGAAGGGTCACCTTTCGCAAACTCAGATCCCCAGTATAGTAATTTTGCAGTATACGAGCTTACCGAGGATAAAGAAAGAGCACCAGTTGCCGAGGAGGCACTAGACTTCCAACAAGTTATCAAGCGTTTCGATGAGCAAACCCAAGCTATCGCAGAACCCACGAAAGAACTTAACTTTGACATTGAAGAGAAACCTAAGAAGCTATTGATTAGCGCAACGCTTAACTCAAACAAACGCCAACAAATTGCACAAGTCTTGCAAGAACACCTCGATTCCTTTGCATGGTCCTACGAGGACATGCCCGGTTTAGACCCAAGTTTAGTAGAACCTCGCATCGTCTCAGAACCCGATGCGAAGCCTGTTAAACAGAAACTCCGTAGGATGCACCCACAAACCGCCCTTCAAGTTAAAGAGGAAGTTGACAAGTTACATAAAGCCAAATTTATTTAAGTCGTTCTTTACCCTAAGTGTGTCGCCAACATAGTACCTGTCTCCAAGAAAGACGGCAGAGTACGGGTTTGCATCGACTTCCGAAACCTCAACCATGCATGCCCAAAAGATGACTTCCCACTCCCACACATTGATACTCTAGTTGATAATATTGCCGGACATGAGATGCTATCCTTTATGGACGGTTTCTCTGGATATAATCAGATCAAATTGGCAGAGTCCGACCAAGAGAAGACTTCCTTCATCACATCATAGGGGACTTACTGTTACGTCATCATGCCTTTTGGGCTCAAGAATGCAGGAGCCACGTATCAACATGCCATGATGGCTATCTTTCACGACATGATGTATAAGTGTGTAGAAGTCTATGTCGATGACATATTAGTGAAGTCCCAAACGCGAGTAGGACATGTGAAAGCACTCCGACTGGTGTTGCAGAGAGCTAAGAAATACCAGCTAAAGATGAACCCAAAGAATGCGTATTTGGAGTTACCTCTGAAAAATTACTTGGTTTTATAGTTAGCAAGCAAGAGATTGAAGTTGACCCTGAAAAAGTCAGAGCCATCCTCGAGATGCCGCCTCCCAATAATATCAAAGAGTTATGAGGCCTGATAGGAAGATTGCAATTCATCAGAAGATTTATCTCCCAACATTCAGACAGATGCGATCCTTTCTATAGACTACTTAAAGGAGGAGATGAGTACAAATGGGATGACTAGTGTCAGCAAGCCTTTGACAACATCAAGAAATACTTCCTTAACCTGCCGATATTGTCGCCACCCGTCCCCAGAAGACCCCTAATTCTATACCTCTCAGCGAACGACAAACCCATGGGAGTAATTCTGGGACAATATGAAGAGGACGACAAGAGAGAAAAGGCTATCTACTACCTCAATAGGACGATGGTCGAATACGAATGAAAATATACTTCAATGGAGAAGACTTGCCTCATATTGGTGTGGGCCTCTACCAAATTATGACGAGTGAACAAGTCAATGAGCTCAGGGAAGCATAAGCAGGCCATGAGGACATCTCTGGTAATTTCACTAGAAGTGTATAAGAAAGTTGCAAGGGCACCTCTGATGCCCCCATACTACTAGATGTCATTATAAGGTGGCAGGAGGAGGATAAACTCTTGCTAAATATAGAATATAACATTTTGATGGTGTCGAAACATGATGAAGAGCTTGATTATGGAATCCCATATCCCTATGAGAAAAAGATTGTTACCTACCCCTTTTAGAAAGCATTAGATACAAACTATCCCCTATATCATTGAGCCTTACCCCCCTCTGCTATTTTTATTTTGGACGATAAATCAGAAGCCTTACAAGATATTCTTAGAAATGAAATCGAAAACTGATGAATGATGACTGATGCAATCACCTACTATACCTACCATACTTCTCCCTAATAACCACGGGATAGGATGACCACCACCCCAAAATAGACCCCCGTATACAACTAACCTAAGCAAAGAGACCTCCCTGGTTCGGTGACAGTACCGATCAACCTTTTCTTCAAAACTAACTCACCAAATATCCATGACTGCTTATAGATCCAAAGTGCTCATCTTGAAATCCAGAAAAGCTCCATTGCATCTTGACGCTGGGGCATTTTTTTTTTTTGATTAGAAGAAGAATCATATCAGAAGCGCCGACTTGTCCATAAAGAAGACAAGAAACGACAAAGTTATCATCCGGAAAGTGCTACCAAAGATACCATATTGTCAATCCTATCACGCCTACACTTGGGCATTTTTATTTTTTATTGTTTTGTTATTATTTCTATTTTAGCTATTTGTTTTTCTTGTTGCATTATTTTTATTTCAAAAAAAAAAGAAAAAAAAAGAAAGAAAAAAGAGAAAAAGAGAAAAAGAAAAGAAAAGAAGAGAGCACATATCCATCTTTTGCTACCAGACTTCGGTTTGAGACGCTTACCCCCCTTGACAACTAGCAAGGGAGAGAACAAAACTACTGACAACATTACTCTCACATGTGCAGATACGAAGTAGCCTTCAACCAGCACTAGGCCAGCTCAGAAAGCATCCAAGTCCCAATGACGGTCGATGGCACTAAAGCAACTAAAAAGAAGCAAAAGTACACATGAGAGATAACTAAAAGAAAAGGACCCAATCAGGTACATCTAAAATAAGAAATCTCTTTATATACATATGTCAAAATCTTTTGTTCTTTTTACACTTGTCACCGGGGCCATCCCCTCATATATACAACACACACACACTATAGATACAAAAACACACACACGCTATGGATACAAAAACACACACACCCTCTAGATACATAAACACATACACACCTACTCCCTATGTTGTCGCTGGGGCGGTCGAGCACTGCTATCCCTAGTATCATAAGCTCGGAGGTCTGTAGACTGATCCTCTGAAAATACAATCTCGACACCTGGAGTCGGTGGAACCTCTAAATGATGAGGCCCCGCCATAGATCCTTCCTCACTCATCTGGCTAATAGACCGCCTCGATCGAGAATGAGGAGGAGATCTCACAAGAACCTCATGAACCACGGGATCCTCGCGAACATCACCCCTTGCACGATCACGTGACGTGTGACGAGACTGCCCTGTTGAGGAGCCCGCAGCCCTCGAATCCAATCCACCAAACTGATGAGCTAGCCTATATATCCCTCGCTCACTCTTCATCAGACGATACTACAGCTGATCTAGGGACACTTGCATCTCTGCCCGCGTTGTCCTACGTGCCGCCTCTAATGCCTTAGTCTGAGTGCTTTGTGTAACCATCATCTCAATGAGCAAGTCCTTACTTTGCGTCTCCCTAAGGACTCGTCTCACCTGGGGGGTGGCGCGAGCTCGCGCCACCTCTAAACGCACCTCCTCTAGCTGACGAGCCTGCATAACCATGCCAAGCCAAAAGAAAACTAATATATATACATGAATCAAATAAGAAACTTTGAAAAAAAAGGGGAAACAGTCATACTAGATCCAACCTCTCCCCCAGAAGTCACTCGACCGTCTCAGCAGTCACTGGATCAGCAGGAGGCATAGAAAGAACAACAAACATAGGTGGTTGTAACAAGAATAAATAAATACATCAAAAATACTATAATGACAAATAAACCATGAACACAATAACTAAAACATACAAGAGTAGGGATAGGAATAGACTCCTGAGGAGGAGCCTCGGGAGCAGAGTCCGGAGCAGACTGCACAAAGAACCAAACAAACTAATACAAGACATTTCAGAATAAAATAAAGATAAAATAACTGAAACAGAATTATGCCACACCAAAAAAAAAAACTATACCTGACTCTCCGGGCGTAGAGAGGCAGCAGTCGCCTCCCTCTCCTGAAGATCCTCGACAATCTGACGCTAAAATACCACATGATATTAGTAAACTACTAAGAAAGCAAAACAATGGCATCCAACAAGCTAATGCAATGATGCAAACAAGATTGAATGGAACTTACCTAATGATCTAGCTCGGCCCGAAGCTGAGCCATCACCGAATCCTCCTGACTAGAGGAAGCAACTGAAGATGGATCAAATGCCAAAATGAAACCTCCGACAGCGAGCTTGGCTCTCTACGAATAACAATAAACATATCAGTTGACAAGCTCATGATGCTAACAATGCTAAATTGTAAAGACACTTACCAATCGATCAATCTTAGATCGTAAGCTGGTCTCCACCTCTCGGCTGGCCTACTGCTGACTACGTAATAACTCAATCATCATTGTCTGACGAGCGACCTCATCCTCCCTCGCAGACTGTCCAAAAGAAAATAAAATAAGACACCACAACCATGTTAGAGTGACCAGAAGACCAAGTCCACATAATATAAAAAAAAACATAAATTAACTCACTAGGAGCTGTCGAGTCTCTGCTAGCCGAGCCCCCAACTCATCCTCCGCTGCACTAGCCTGAGCAACCGAGGAGGCTAAAGACAGCAACTTCTCCTCATCCGGACGAGGAGCACACCCCATCCGCTCCATCACCCTATGGAGAGCATCTAATGCCCCCCATACGCTCGTGGTGAGATGGCTATGCTCTAACGTAGCCAACCTCTCCCTCAAAGCTGACGACGACTTCGGCCCACCAATCGCGAAAGAGCCACTCCCATGGAAGGGACGTGTGAAAAAGTGCCCGCCACCCAACGCACTAAACCACTGCGCATACTCCTTAGCATCCGCCTCGTCATGTGCCCCCCTAACCCTAGTCCCCCCGGCTCTAAAATTCGCTACCTGAAGCGCCATCTGCTCCGTAAAATTTTACCCAGGAGAACCGATCATCCTCTTCGCCACTCTGTGGCGAATCTCTGGAGGGACTCCCTGAGCGAGCCCCAGCTGCCGCACTACTCGTCAAGTGTGGATCCTCTCCACCCTCTCAAAATAATGGACCCATATGTCCACATCAAAGAAGGGCCGGCCAGACTGAATCACCGGCACCTCTGCATCCTCCTTGTTCGCATAAGGCCTCCAAATCACTTGCAACCAAATAAGCGAGCCGACCCCTCAATGAAGACCCAGATCCTAAAAGATCGAAACAAAAAAAGAATACACCCATGACAATCTATACCTATCCCGCGTGCATATCCTCAAAGAGACCACGTGCAGTCTAAGGATCTGAAGACCAATGGCGGCCCCTCAACGCCTCCCTCCACACGTGCATCCGCGGAAAGGTAGATCTCACCTCCAACGGAACTCCCGGACGAAGGAAAGCGAAATGATCATACGCCCAAAACTGAAAGGAAAAATAACAACAATAGCGACATACAAGGAGAAACATTTACCATTAAACGACCTAAAATTAACCAAACTAAGGACATCATGAAATTAGGTAACTAAAACTCACCTGGATGAACGAAAGGAAACCTTCGATCGATGCGATGCCCTGGCCTCAGTGGTAAAGTTGCTCATAGAGATGCGCCAATGCGGCTGCACCCCATGCGTAGGTGGGGACTCAATCCAAGTCCTCAAGTACCATAAAAAGCAACCCGATGACACATCCCTGAGTTGAGGAAGAGAAGAGCACTGCACCAAGAAAGTGCATAAAAAATGCTCGGAGCACTCTATCCGCAGCCAACCTCGGCTCCACCCTGGGCTCCCGACCCGCCACTACTGCACAACGCGCCTCATAGGTTGCCTTTGCCTCCGAATGGTGCCTCGAGGAGATGAAGCCACTCGCAAACATATCGAAAAACTAAGTGACCTGAACTACACCTGGCCTCGAGCCGCTCGACCTATATGGCACACCTAAGATCTCCTCACACACCTCTAGATAATATCCTGTCATCTGCCCTGTGATCGGCTCGTCCTCAAAACAAAGACCGATGATGCAGACCCAGTCCTCTGAAGTTAGTAGCATCATGCCAACTGGAAAGAGAAGCGCCTGATACTCCTCCCTCCACCTCTCCAAGATCGCTGCGATCAGGCCACGATCGACCTGAAAGGGCTCAAGCTCCAGGATAGGTCTGAAATTGAAAGACACCAGCCGTGCCTGCTGAAACTCCGGCAAGGCATGGTACCAAGTATGAGACTCGACCCATGCCGAGTTGATAGCCAGCTGCGGGGGCTCCTATTGAACAAAACATAAATAATGACAATAAGACTAACACATACCTACGACGGAAGACAAACGAGTTTAAGATTAAAAGCAAGTCAAATATGCCCCAGACACAATAATAATTTACAACAAACACACAAAATGTGATGAAAACAACTGAATAGAAACATGACCTACTTCTAGAGGCCATCATGACCAAGAGTAAGCATACAATCAATCATTAATGTAGGTTCGACATAAATTAAAAGGGTTTTCAGATCCTAATAAGCCTATGTCATAACCTAAGTGGCTAAGAAAATGGAAGAACTCTTGCTCATGAGTGCTTACCCGGCCTCGAGCGAAGAAATCTTCTAGCCGGAAGTGTTTGCGATCTCGATGATCCTCATCCTGGTGCTCCGCAGCGACACCCTCAGCTCCCGCACCCTCAACTCTCTCACCCTTAGGAATTGCACCCTTAACCCTCTCACCCTCATCCTCAACGATCCCCTGCTCGATCTCGAGCGCCTCATCCCTGACCCCCAACTGGTGAACCTTCCAATACCTCCTCCCCAACATTCGCCTCCCCGACAACATCAGTCCGAACCTCAGAAGTCTCACCTATCTCCGCCCCTAACATCCTCTCTAAACCAGAAAGGGTAATATCACGCCCACCAATACCCTTAGACTCCATCCAAGGACGAAGAGCTCAAAAAACTAAAGAAAATGGAAGAAACGATGTCTGAAACGGATGATCGGAGATATCACAAAAACATGAAAACTAGGGCACCAAGAAACAAGTAAACTAGAGAATCAAAGACTAACACGGATTGCACGACGAAAATGAAAAAATTTAAACCATTTATAAGACACGCCAAAATCGCGCACTTAAATTCTCGCGCTCAAACAAATCCCGCGTCACTATATCTGCGCATAATTCGGATTACGTGACCAACCTTGGGAGCGTAATCTAATCGTCGCCCGCCCAGACTAACCAGACCATCTGGTTGCGCGCATCCTATTGGGCGCGTAATCATTTCAAGTGCCCATACAGTGGCACGTGAATGCCAATGGTTGCCCGTACAGTGACCAGCCACTGCCTTAATCGCGCGCTCAGTACCCTGCATTTAATTCAGTTAAACGACTTGGAAATGGCGTGTAGTTATCTTCTGATGCACGAAATGTGCGCTCCCTCCAGTGTGCAATTAACTTATGCGTTCGGAGTGAAGCACGTAATTCCCCAGAAACATAAAAAAAGAAGAAAAGAAAATGCCCAGGACAGCACATTCACAACCCTGAATTTAGTAATCTCCGACACTAATTATCAGCCTAAACCACGCCTCGGTAAATCCGATCCAAAACATTCCAAGTCCAAAGGAATATCCACCCCGATAACTAAAAGAAACTGTACCAAACTGAAACCAAAAATCCCCCAACATCACCTATGCACTATAATTAATACTAAACCAAAAAAAACTAAACCAAAAAGAATGCCCCCTATCATCCATTCATTTGAAGCGAAACTAAACAAAAAACAACAAAAAAATAAACTCTGCTAACACGTCCCGATCCAAAATAAATAAATTAAATAAGTAAATCGCTCACTTAAAATAAATCAAATGAGGTACAAAACAAACTAAACTTGAATTTACGAATGAAATAAAAAAAGTATAATCTCTTCATAAATAAATAAAATAATTACAAAATACACAGAGGGCATATCCTCTGAGTATACAACTTAAAACAAGAAACTTAAGATCCGCACGTTCAGACAATCTCTGAATCAAGATTTACTCGAGAAACTAGAAATCTCGGAGAAACCCAGAGAAAGGGGGCGCCCTGAATGAACTCTAGCCGTAATAACCTCTTCCCCTTACCCCGAGCCAGCAGAAAAGAAAGAGTGGCTCACGGAAAGTCACCCAGGACCTGCGGGATCCGCCCTTAGAAGCTCGCCTTGGAAACACTAAAAAGGAAGAGCAACTAATACGAGATCTGCAGAGCCTACCGAGGAAATATAGGCATCGGTCACGAGAATTTTGACCCTGTCTTTTCCTTGAGTTTCCTTTCTACCACCTTTTTTTCCTCCCTCTTTCCTTAGCATGACAGCAATTCGACCGCTACCTTGCATTCCCAATTTCGTCCATTCTCAAGAATCCACACCATAAACATAATTCTTCGGGTCCAACACTCGGGATACAAAAGAGAGAAGAAGAAAGGACATTAATAATAAAAAATACCCTAAATCACAAGAAAACGCCCCAAAACTTTTAATTCTAAACTTGGAATAAAATTCAAAATAATAAGAACTCAAAACTTTTAACTCACACATTTATAAACCATACTCCCTAAACCATAGAATGACAAGTGTCACACCTTTAAACCCTTCTAATCTAATCTAATCTAAACCAAACACCTACTCCCTTTGAAAGACCATAATCTATGACAAACCTAGATGGACCAATAATCAAATCAAACACATACCCCCTAAGAAACACCAATCTCCCCAAGTCTAGATAAACCAATAGGATTTAAACACCCACAACCAATCTAGAACCTTTTGAAAACTCACACTTTTTTTAAGTCTCATGTAGAATTAAACAAAAGACTAAAAATAAAGTTAAATCAAACCAGACACAAAAGAAGAAAAAAAAAGGAGACAAAAAAAAACTCTCTAAAATGAGACCCAAACCTATTTGGGACCAGAAAAATGCCCCCAACTAACCAAACAGAACCAAGTAAACTCTCTAAACAAACCCCATAAAAACAAACTGAACTTCAAGCTAAACTAAGTCTTAAAATCTGTCAAACAAACCAGATGAATCCAACTAATCCATTAATAAGCTTAAACGAATAAACAAGCATGACAAAAAAAAAAAATGCCCCTTTATTTATAATTTAAAATTTTACAAGTATCACCGGAGGCATACCTCCCCAATTTACAACCCAAAACAAAAACCTACAACTTTAACTTATAACTCAAAACGAAGACTGGGTCTAAAACTGAGGCGAAGCGAGGAGCAGATTTCGCATGGAGCATCCAATCAGAGACTTCAGGGAGCATTGATTGGGAAACACATCCCTCCACTTTTTACTCCTGCTCTTCCGCTATCTTCGCCTCCTCCACCACCGCCGCTTCAACACTGCCTTCACTGCCCCCTAAAAAAGATCGATGTAAAGACAAGTGCACTCATTCCCAATATCGCCCATTCTCAGAACAATACCATCCACAAGCATCACCTCGGGACGAAGATCACTCGAAATAACAAATATAGGAAGAAACAACATCCCAATTGGACGGTTAGATCACTTGATATCACTAAAATATAAATTTTAGAACACAAGATATACAGAAAAGGTCAAAACTCGAGGCTAAATCAGAGAATGAAAAACAAATGGACCTCTGTCGCTTATATAGAGTACGAACTCAATCACGCGCCTGAACACATGGGCTTAATTTTATCATGTGCCATGCACGCGATGCACAATGCAAAACACGCGCTCTGATTCGAGCGCGTAATAAAACCATCACCCGCGCCAACGGCGTGACGCTCCGATCACGCGCAGTTCATCAACCGCGCAAATTGATCAAACGACCCACTTTAGACGCGTAATACAAAAGGTTACCTGTAACTGACCGTATACTAACCAGGTGACGCCTCGATCACGCACCATGATTATGGTGCATAATCAAATTGCACGCACACATACATGCGCGTAAACGACCCCGTAAAGTCTGAGATCGCACGCCTGAACGCAGGTGTGCAATCACATTGAGCGCTTGAAAACAGGCGCGTAATACTCGATTTTGGATGAAATTTACTCCCTCAAGACTTTTTATCCCATTGCGATCAAGACTGTCTTGTCCCATCATGTAGCCTCACGAGCTGTCCCGATGGAAAAGAAAGACCTCTTCACCTGTCCTATAGCGTCGATCATCCCCTAGTCTCGTCGCAGCGAGGTTAAGTCCCTTATCGCAATACCCTCACGATCCCACCAGAGAAGGAGGACCCCACCGCGATAATGTGCACACATGCGGCATCACCTCAATACCCAGTCCCATCAGAATAAATTAACCATACCCTCATGTCCCATCGCGAAAAGCCAAAAATAAATTGCCCAAAGACGAAGCCAATCACGATACAACCACAACGTAATCTCTTTTATAACCTAAGATCTACCAAAGAAAAAACACCAATGTCCCATCACGCTAATATCCCACCAACACGCCATCGCTAACTACGCTCAGTTGACATCCCACCGTGAACATCACTACCTGGGAAAAGAAAGCTCAAACAGCACATGCCACGCCGTATGACGAAAAGAGGGAAAGCTCGATCATGTCCCATCGCTAAGGCAAAGGACTCTCTCTCTCCTAAATTGATCCCTATGTCCCATTAGGACTCACCCAACACGCAACCAAAGAAAGGGAGAACCCCTAAGTCCTAGCGTAATATCATTTCTCCCAAGACATCACATCACAACTGCCAAGCCCTGCCACACAGACCCGGAGAGAAGAAATAGCCACAAAGTCCCATCGTGACACTACGGTGCCACCAGACCGTACAAGCTATGCACAATTTAGGTAAGTATCACCCTCAAGTAAGTACTACCCACTTTTTAATTACTCGATATTACAAATATATGGTTAGCTATCATTAAATCAAATATTTTAAAAACCCGTCTCTCTCAACTCTCAAATCACTGTAATCCTCCCATAAGAGACAATCATCAGTATTCGTCGAGAAGGTTAGACGGAGTATTCGGCATGCCAAGTGTCATCTTGACAACCACAATAATGGTCGGGTCTACAAATCTAGTACCGGTGGATCTGCTCAGTGACATCTCGGATGCCACGTTTTCTGTTGTTTTACCACCGAATTGATCTTAAGTTAAAACCCCTAAAATTTTAAAATTTCAAAACCTCCCTTTATTTCACAAAAATAAAAAAAACCTTTACTTCACAAAACAAACAAAGAGAAAAAAGGGAGAAGAAAAGAAAAGTAAAGCAACAAGATAAATAAACCTAACTCACCTTTCTTTGAATACAAAAAAAAAATTGATTAAGCGCTCCATCACCCACACATAATAAATTACGCTTAAGCTCGACCCGCAACTCCTAAGATCGCCTATGTAATATCTCGAAAAATTGACCGTTTAACTTTCACTTCGGGATCCATGCTCGATTGGTCATGGGTTTCACCAAGTGATGGTCAAACATTGAAAGTCATGAAGTTATGTACTAATGTGAGACTAGCGTGACCTAAGTGTAGAGTATTGTGCTAAGTTACAGTCACATACACCTGTCTCTGGTGTATGTGTTTGACACACAAGCAGGAGAGAGAATAAAAGGGTTTTAATAACCCTAGTTTCTTTTTGCTTTGATTATTGAAGAGAGAGTTAAGAGGAGAGAGAGAGGAGTAAAGAGGAGTTGTTGAGGAACAGGTGAATGCAAATCTACGGGGTAGATAAGTGCATTCATTGATTGATTCAAAGCGATTAGGATCGTAAAGCAAATGATGGAACCCTAGCCATTATACCCAACAAATAAATTCCTTGAAGGGATTCTTGAGGTGAGTTTTAAATTGAAGTTAATGCATAGATTGTAGGTGTTTAAATTCAGTCAAATATACTTAAAAAGGGTAGATTAAAGGCATAGAAAAAGAAAGGAGAAAGATTTGGAAGAACAGCCCGGAAGGGGGCTGAATCTGGCTAAATCGATTAATCGAAATTGGATTTCGATTAATCGATTTTGGCCCAGAAGTTGAAAAGTCAAGTAAGCCCGATTTCGATTAATTGAAATTGATTTTGATTAATCGATTTGGATTTTGATTAGTTGATTTAGGAATCGACTAATCGACTAAGCATCTCCAGTGGCTGGAGAACAAGACCTGGGGAAATCGACTAATCAATTTGAGAAATCCATTAATCAATTTTAGATTTTGATTAATCGATTTGGGATCGACTAATCGATTTTGGACTTCGACTACTCGATTTAAGAATCGACTACTTTATGTTGGAGACTTCGATTAATCGATTTGGGATCGATTAATCGAATTTGAATCTCGATTAATCGATTTGGGTTTCGATTAATCGATTTTGGGAATCGATTAATCGAATTGTATTTCGATTAATCGATTTTAGGAATCGATTAATCGACTTTGACAGTTTCGCTTAACTTTATAATTTTTATTTGAGATTCATGGAGGGTCTAGGACCTTCCTTATTACATCTTTAGTGATGTATTACATGTGTTATAATGTACCATAGGTGGTACGTGTGAAAGCGATCACAAGGAGTCGCGTGGGACCTTGATGCTTGGACCATCAGAGAAGTGAGGTAGGGAACACCTTGAACATGTACTTTAATTTTAAGAGCATGTATGTAGTGATATAATTATCCGATTTAAAGTTGTTTTAACTATGAAAAGCTTTGTGAAAATGGGTGCGTGTGTGATGCCAAGAATGTGATAAAGGCATCTGTGTGATGCAAGTAATTAAGAACAAGTAATCTAATGAGATTGAGACATCCCTAGGGGATGAGAAAGTAAAAAAGGCATCAGGTGTGATGCGGGTATGTATACATCCCAGGGATGTATATGTATATATATGATTGAATAATTACTATTGAGGCCTAACTGATATAAGATAGCACACTTACACGGTGAACAACTATATGTAAAGCACATGTTATTTTTGTTATTTGAGGTTTGATAGGATACCCTACCGACGTGGCGGGATACTCACGACTGATACGGCAGGATATCCGTGACCGGTACGGCGGTGAATTCGTACACCAGTATGGAGGTTTATCTGTAACCGTAAGTATATCCCAGGGATGTTGTATGATATTTAACCCCATCGCCTAGTGAGAAAGGGGCTTGGGGAATACATTTTTACAACTGTCTAATTAGATGACGATGAATGGTATCTCATCGGGGCTCGATGCTATATTGCTCGGGGATTACTTAAGTTGAAGATTTAAGTTTTGCTTTAGGCCTGTTCAGTGTCATTCATGATAAATCAACAGTAAAGTAAGACATGCTAACTACCAGTAAACTTGAATGAAATTTATCAGATTTAAACTGTTTTTCTTTTAAAAGCATAGACAAATCATGCTTAGAGTATTATGGAATATATGTGAGTTTTAACTTATATGTTCATTATGTTTGTTTCCTATTGAGCTAGGATGTAGCTCACCCTTTAGACTATACGTCGCAGGTCCATTGATAGCAGCTGTAGAGGCTTCGGGAGATGTAGATCCGGGTGACTCGGATTACGTGCCTGGAGACGAGTTGGAGCCTCCACCTGAGGACTTCTTCTAGGTGACTCTGCTGTGTACTTTGACAGAGAGTAGTTTTGAGAGCTAGTTGTATGGCTTGGTATGCCAAGCCTTTATTTTGTTGAACATGTAATTAAATTGAATTACTCTTTTGGCGAACCATCTGGGGTGATCTGTATATCATCGATGGATCCGGTCAGTTCTCTGTTCATGTGATGGCATGAAAGTAGAACTGTCTTTTGCATATGCCAGTTGGGCATATTAACTATTTTCGCTTTATGAGATAATTGCTTTAATTATTTAGTTTGTGCTTGATATACCAATGTTCTGTGCACAGTTTTGGAGTACGGTCTGGAGGATCGTGCTGATGGCATGGGTTTCGGGGTGTCAAAATCTGGGCTGTCACAGTTGGTATCAGAGCCTTTTCTTTTAGAAACTTTGGCAATCATTCTTTTGTCAGAGCATAGGGACTTCTGCTAATGGAAACTTTGTTTTCACGTGTAGACCGTTATGTCATCTAGAGGAAGGGGCTGACCCAGGGGCGGCCATAGTAGAAGCTTACGTAGTCGAGATGATTTTATGTCGGACGTAAATAGAGAACCTATAGGGGATGGAGGGACTTTTGGCAATGGTGGCCAAAGGAGCCAAGATCGGGAAGAGAACCATGATTGAGATCGTCAGGATCAAGATTAGAGAGAGCAAGAAAGAGTTAGAGAGTGAAATGAGGATAGAGAAGAGCGTAAGAGGATGATGCACACCATGGAGACCATGACAGCTGCTATGGCTCAATAGGCAGCATCTTTGGCAGCTCACACGGCTCATGAGCAGCATCAGCCACCGACACCTCCAGTGGCTCTGACACCGCCAACATCATCTGCTTTTACTGAGTTTAGGAGGATGAGACCTCCTAGTTTCTCTGGACAGGGAGAGGCCATAGTGGCAGAGCACTGGTTGAGTGAGATGGAGAAAGTTTTTAGTGTATTGACGTGCACGGAGGACGAGAGCGTCCGTTGGGCAGCCTGCATGATAGACTGAGAGGCTGGGCATTGGTGGAAGTCCGTTTCACGGACTAGGGCTCAGGAGACTCCAGATTTGCCCTGGATTTGGGATGAGTTCGTCGAGGAATTCAATAAACAGTACTTCCCCGAGGTGGTGAGGAACCAAATGGAAATCTAATTTCTACAGCTTACTTAGGGAAAGATGACAGTGAGAGACTATGGAGTGGAGTTTATGCGATTCGCTCGCTTTGCGCCTAACTATGTCATCACCGATATGATGAAAGCAAAGAGGTTTCAGCAAGGTTTAAAGCCTGACGTGAGGGGAGGAGTAGCACCATTCCAATTGAGGACCTATGGTGAGGTCATGAGCAAAGCGCTCGTAGTGGAAGAGGAGAATAACAATAAATATCGCCAGAGAGAGCAACAAGGAAAGTGGAGCACTGATCAGAGTAGAACGGAGAATTATGAATCGGTGAACAAAAAGTCGAGATTCATACCAAGCAATCAGAAACCATCGGTTCAAGGAGGCTATGGAAGACCGACGCAGCAGAGCAACTAGCAGAGATTTCCATTGCTCGTGTCTGGGAGACCGATACGCTACGAGAGCCATGCTATTACTACCGGTGCTACAGTCACACAGGGGGCTTCTCGAGCAGCTTCTTCCACACCTCGTGAGACTTGTGCCAAGTGTGGCAAGCCTCACAAGACAATGGACTGTAGGGTAGGCACTCGGGGTTGCTTTCGATGTGGCAAGGTGGGCCACTTGATCAGGGAGTGCCCTGAGATGAACAAAGGGAAGATGGCTTCAGCACCTATTCCACGACCTATACAAGCGAGGAAGCCGATCGTCCAAGGGAGAGCCTACGCAGTCACAGCTCAAGAGGCTCAGAACATGAACGATGTCATTCAAGGTGAGCTTTCTTTTAAATAAAGAATTTCAATTCTTGAAATTTTTAGATAGAAAAGGTGCATCTATATTTAGAAAATATAAGAAAAGGCTTGCATGTCATAAATTTTGGTATGATAATAAATAATATATATGTGTATGCATGAGTAGGTATGTTACAAATATACAAGAAGGGAAGCGATGTGACATACGAAGCTCGAGTGTTGATAGACTCAGGGTCTACCCACTCATTTATTACACCTCGCTTCACAAAGAAGATGAAAGTCAACCCAGAGGAGTTAGACTTCGTTTTAACCGTGACTGTTCCTACTGGGAAAGCGGTTGATACTGAGAAGGGTTGCAACTCCGTGATCGTGAGGGTCATGGATGGAGATGTCTTTGAGCTACCGGCGAACTTGTTTCTGTTACACATGCAAGGATTCGACGTGATCCTTGGCATGGATTGGTTATCAACCCATTGTGCGACGGTAGATTGCAAGAATAAGGTCGTCATCTTCAGACCCAGCACGAGGAGATCGTTTAGATTTTGAGGAGAGAGGTCGACACACCTACCACTTATCTCGGTAGTCAGGGCCGAGCGATTGATCAGAAAAAGGTGTAGTGGATACTTAGCATTTTTGAAGGAGCACAAAGAGGAGAAGAATGTTATCTCTGAGATAGCATTTGTGCGAGATTTTGCTGATGTATTTTCGGAGGAGTTACCTGAATTACCTCCAGAGAGAGAAATAGAATTCGCCATCGACTTAGCACCAAGAATGGAGCTTGTTTCTAAAGCACCATACAGAATGGCTCCTGTTGAGTTGAAGGAGTTCAAAGAGCAGCTACAAGAGTTAATGGACAAGGGGTTTGTTAGACCGAGCATGTCTCCATGGGGAGCACAGGTCTTGTTTGTAAAGAAGAAAGATGGGTCAATGCGTCTGTGCATTGACTATCGACAATTGAACAAACTTATCATAAAGAACCGATACCCTTTGCCTAGGATAGATACTTGTTTGATCAATTGCAAGGAGCGAAGTATTTCTCAAAGATCGATATGAGATCGGGATACCATCAGTTGAGAGTTAAGGCAGAGGATGTTCAGAAGACTGCATTCAGGACTCGATACGGACACTATGAGTTCCTAGTGATGCCGTTTGGGTTGACAAATGCCCCGGCGTCATTCATGGATCTGATGAATAGGGTGTTTAATCCACACCTAGACTCTTGTGTCATAGTGTTTGTTGATGACATCCTGATCTATTCAAAATCAGAGGAAGAGCATGAAAAGCATTTGAGAATAGCCCTACAGACTCTACGCGAACACCAACTATATGCCAAGCTCAGAAAATATGAGTTTTGGTTAGAAGAAGTTAGCTTTTTGGGACATATTGTCTCAAAGCTTGGTGTCATTGTAGATTCAGCAAAGATTGAAGCAGTAGTGAATTGGGAGCAACCAAAGACAGTGACTGACATCCGCAGTTTCCTTGGATTAGTAGGTTACTATCGGCATTTCGTTGAGGGTTTTTCGAAAATATTAGGACCACTCATGAGACTTACACGGAAAGATGCAAGATTTGAATGGAGTGAGGCATGCGAGAAGTGTTTTCAAGAACTCAAGAAGAGACTCACTTCAGCTCTAGTACTAGCAATACCTTTAGGCAATGGAGGGTTTGCAGTGTATAGCGATGCTTCGTATATTGGTTTGGGCTGTGTGCTTAATCAGCACAAACAGGTGATAGCGTATGGGTCGAGACAGTTGAAAGAGCATGAGAAGAATTATCCGACACATGACCTGGAATTAGAAGCGGTCATTTTTGCGCTTAAGATTTGGAGACATTATTTGTATGGTGAGACGTTTGAGATCTTCACCGATCATAAGAGCCTCAGGTATTTGATTACACAGAAGGAACTAAACATGAGGAAGCGCTGATGGATGGAGTTTCTCAAGGACTATGACTGTTCCATACAGTACCATCCAGGCAAGGCTAATGTGGTAGTTGATGCCTTGAGTCGGAAGAGTTCAACTTAATTGGCTAGTTTAATTTTGGGTATGCACAGATGGAAGCTGTTTGAAGATCTGGCCCTATACGATGCAAACATTGAGTCTCAAGCTACAGGAGCCTTCTTAGCTAATATCTCAGTGAGACTGATGATATTTGAGCATATCTATGAACTACAGATGAAAGACCCGGTGCTAACAAAGATTCGTGAAGATGTAACTGAAGGCATTACATCTGAGTTTTCAATCAAGGAGGATGGTTCCTTATTGTTCAAGGGCCGCCTCTGTATTCCGGACAATGCCGATTTACGACGAAGATTTTTGGATGAATCACACAAATCAAGCTATGCTATCCACCTAGGAAGCACAAAGATGTATCAAGATTTGAAAAAGAATTAATGGTGGAGAGGCTTGAAACAAGATGTGGCAGAGTACGTGTCGCGGTGTTTGACGTGTCAGTAAGTCAAGATCGATCATAAACACCCTGCAGGATTATTGCAGCCTCTACCTATACCAGGATGGAAGTGGGAATCGATCTCTATGGATTTCATCGTTGGACTCCCGCGTACTGCGAAGAAGTACAACGCCATTTGGGTAGTGGTCGATCGATTGACCAAGTCAGCGTACTTCTTGCCTTACAACACGATGTACACGGTGGGAAGACTGGCAGAGCTCTATATGAAAGAGATTGTCCATTTGCATGGGATTTCGAGTAGCATTGTTTTAGACCGTGACCCATTGTATACATCAAAGTTTTGGAAGAAATTTCAAGATGGAATGGGAACGCGACTAGATTTCAGTACGACATTCCATCCACAAACTGACGGACATACTGAGAGGGTCAATCAGATCATTGAGGACATGCGTAGGGCATGTATGTTAGAGTTACAAGGATCATGGGATCAACACCTACCCTTGATCGAGTTTGCATATAACAACAGTTTTCAGACGAGCATTGGGATGGCACCATATGAAGCTCTTTACGGACGGCGATGTAGATCGCCCATCAATTGGGAAGAAACGGGTGAGAAGTTTGTTTTGGGGCCCGAAATACTTAAAGATAATGCTACCTATGTTCGGATGATAAGGGCAAAACTCAAAGCAGCTCAGAGCAGACAGAAAAGCTACGCCGATATCAAGCGGACGAATGTAGACTTCAAAGTGGGTGAACACGTGTTTGTGAAAGTGTCACCTATGAAGGGGGTGAGGAGGTTTGGAAAGAGAGGGAAGCTAAGTCCCCGCTACCTAGGACCTTTTGAAATTTTGGGTCGAGTAGGAGAAGTTGCTTACCACATTGAATTGCCACCGCTATTCGATCCAGTACATAATGTCTTCCACGTATCTATGCTCAGGAAGTATCTTAATGACCCTGATCATGTGTTGAGCGGTCAATCATTTGAGATGCATGAAGATATGACGATGATCGAAGAGCCGGTGGAGATTTTGGATCGAAAAGAATAAGTGTTGCGAACAAAAGTGATTCCATTAGTACTTGTCCGATGGAAGCATCATCCGACCGAGGAAGCTACATGGGAATGAGAGGCCGAGGTGTAAGAACAATATCCGGCCTTGTTTCCAACAACTTGAGAGTCAATTATAGCCCCGCAAGCATGTTTGTGGATTTGAATCACGTGTGTAATTCAACGCCGATCTTATGATCAAATTATAAAAAGGACAATATTATCCACATGGAGTCTAAATTACAGTGTTGAATGTGAAGTTGGGATTCATCATGGCCACGACGTGGCCGTGATAATGTGTTTTGAAGAACCAATGACCAATTGGTATCATGGTTTACCAAGAAGAAAAATCAAACAGACATGAAAACTTTTAAATCTGGAAAAATCTGATCAAAACCGATTAATCAATTTTCAAATCGATTAATCGATTTGGAAATTCGATTAATCGATTTTGTTCGATTAGTCGACTGGCATGTGCCAGTGACTGGAAATTTGATGAGGATTTAGGAAATGAAAGAAGGGAAATTTCAATTAATCGATTTTGGATTTCGATTAATCGATCTGGAGGTTCGATTAATCGAATGACTTCAGAAATTTTGAAGAATTTGAAGAATTTTATGTGATTTCGATTAATCGAAGAACAAGTCGATTAATCGATTTGGAATTTCGATTAATCGAACTAGAAGTTCGACTAATCAAGTTACTACTAAATTTGGAAAAAAATTTGAAGGACTGCACGATTTCGATTAATCGAAGTGAATCTCGATTAATCGATTTTGAAATTTTGATTAATCAAATTGGATTTCGATTAATCGACTGGCTCACACCAGTGAGCTCTAAAACTTGAAATTTTTAACGGATATGATTTCGATTAATCAATTTTGACTTTCGACTAATCGATTAATCAATTTTGTGCGGCTTAACCTAGTTTTGAATCTCGATTAATCGACTTTGGAAATCGATTAATCGAGCCGAAGCCTATATATATAAATCGATGGGTTTTTTCATTCGAAATCATTTGGACTTTTCGTATTTGCGCGCCTTCTTCTTCTTCTTCCTTCAACCATCCGAGCTACTTAGGGTTTGCGATTTCAGATCGGGATCGCATGGCATTGGATCAAAACCTAAGGTAAACCCTAGTTTTGTTAAATTTGAGCTATTAAACCCTAGATCCAAGTTATTTTCATAATTTCAAGCTATAAAAACCCTAGTTTGAGCTATTTTCACCAACCATGCAGCCCAAAACCCGGTTATCTTCGAAGAAGGCAACCTCCAAACTCTCGGTTTAGCGTAAGAACGTCGCACCGCCACCACCTACCCCATCACCGGTGAGGACTCCATCACCGTCGGCATCGGAGACCACCTCCGGTTCGACTAGCGCGTCTTCTCGCGAGTCTTCACGCGAGTCTACCCCCATGCCGCCACCACCCACTAACGTACTTCAACCCAATGAGTGGTGGGAGGCAAAGACCTTTGAGATCGAGTACATTATCGATCCAACCCTATTCACCAACCCCGATGTACTGGGCGAGACCCAATGGGCTCGCAATTATCTCCAAAATGCCGGTCTCGACAATATTTTGAAACCAATCCGGGGTTCCTACTACCCTAGGTTGGTTAGACTATTCTACCAAGGTCTCGTGGACGGACCTACCGACGACGTAGTCAAGACCACCATTGAGGGTCGCGCCTACACATTCACCCGTCACCACATACACCAGGTCCTTGAGTGCTACCTCGATTTCGTACCCGAGACCACCCTTCTTCCACCCTTCGAGGAAGAGGTGAAATTTGAAGAGATCGTGACCCGTATGACCAACGGGAAGACGGGGTCGGGATCCTCCATTAGGAGGGTCGACCTTCCCCACTACATGTGGATGCTTGATTCAATAATCAAGTGCAATCTTTACCCGTACGCCACGACACAGAGCGCGTAGAGAAAGTGCAACAGGCACTTTACGTGACCTTCTGTGGCCATTGGTTTGATGCGACCATGCTCATCCTAGAGGGGATGAGGTACATAAAGGGCAAATTGATGAAGGGCAATCTAAGGCCCAAGGAGAAGATGCCATATGCTCGGCTCATCTCGAGCATGTTGGAGTGTTAATTCGACGCTTCCGAGTATGCGGTATTGCCCCATGAGGTGAGGGCTACGGACCAAGTGAAGACGTTCTTAAAGTCTTCATGGGGCCGTAGCTATAATTTACTCAAACGGACCACCACCACCCCCACCACCCAGCAGCAGCAGTAGCACCACCACCACCCCCACCACCACATCAGGACCCACCCGTGGGTGGGGTACACCTGGTTGAGCCACCGGCGGAGGGGGCACCCTCCCATACCACCGCTTCACCTATGCCGCCAGCGCAGTCCGCGATAGCTACACCTACTTCTTCCCACCATCGGCGAGCAGCTCGTCAGGCTCCGACGATCGAGGACGTGTTGGCTAGGATGAGGCCAACAACGAGCGGATGAACCGGCGGGTGGATTTTTTGATGTTCCACACTATGCGCCACATCTATTCGCTGGACTATCAGCAGCGCCTAGCTTAGGAGGAGGAGTGGACAGCAGGTTGGACTGCCTTCCATAGGGGTCCAGTCATCCATCTGAGCATCATTCACTTTGCATCGGGCTCGGCATCCACAATGAAGCGGCCTATGGCGCCCGACCACCACCCGAGCCACCGATTCGGTCGAGCAGCACCGCATCGAGACCAGGCCGAGGAGAGGGGACGGCGTGAGACTGAGACGAGGGTGTTTTGTGTATGACAATTTTTGCGAGTTTTGATGTACTTAAAACGATGTAATTCCACAAGTTGTAAATTTTTGGAAATTAATGAAATACAGAAAAAAATTTATGTATCTACTTCAATTAATTGTCTTTACTTGCTCAGTATAATGCCTCCGTCAACTTTTGTGTGTGTGGGTATGCGACACCCCAGTGTACGGGGTTATTCTCGAGGACGAAAATTCCCAAGGTGGGGAGAATGTAATATCCTAAAAAATTGACCGTTTAACTTTGACCTCGGGATCTGTGCCCGATTGATCATGGGTTTGACCAAGTGATGGTCAAACATTGAAAGTCATGAAGTTATGTACTAATGTGAGACTAGCGTGACCTAAGTGTAGAGTATTGTGCTCAGTTACAGTCACATACACCTATCTCTGGTGTATGTGTTTAACACACAAGCAGGAGAGAGAATAAAAAAGGGTTTTAATAACCCTAGTTTCTTTTTGCTTTGATTATTGAAGAGAGAGTTAAGAGGAGAGAGAGAGAGAGGAGTAAAGAGGAGTTGTTGAGGAAGAGGTGAATGCAAATCTAAGGGGTAGATAAGTGCATTCATTGACGGATTCAGAGCGATTAGGATCGTGAAGCAAATGATGGAACCCTAGCCATCATACCCAACAAATAAATTCCTTGAAGGGATTCTTGAGGTGAGTTTTAAATTGAAGTTAATGCATAGACGATTTTGGGAATCGATTAATCGACTTTGACAGTTTCGCTTAACTTTATAATTTTTCTTTGAGATTCATGGAGGGTCTAGGACCTTCTTTAGTGATGTATTGCATGCGTTATGATGTACCAAAGGTGGTACATGTGAAAATGAGCACAAGGAGCCACGTGGGACCTTGATGCTTAGACCATCAGAGAAGTGAGGTAGGGAACACCTTGAACATGCACTTTAATTTCAAGAGCATGTATGTAGTGATATAATTATCCGATTTAAAGTTGTTTTAACTATGAAAAGCTTTGTGAAAATGGGTGCGTGTGTGACGCCAAGAATGTGAAAAGACATCTGTGTGATGCAAGTAATTAAGAACAAGTAATCTAATGAGATTGAGACATCCCTAGGAGATGAGAAAGTAATAAAGGCATCAGGTGTGATGCGGGTATGTATACATCCCAGGGATGTATATATATATATATATATATATATATATATATATATATATGATTGAATAATTACTGTTGAGGCCTAACTGATATAAGATAGCACACTTATACGGTGAATAACTATATGTAAAGCACATGTTATTTTTGTTATTTGAGGTTTGATAGGATACCCCACTGACGTGGCGGGATACCCATGACTGACGCGGCAGGATATCCGTGACTGGTAAGGCGGCGAATCCGTACACCAGTATGAAGGTTTATCCGTAACCGTAAGTTCATCCCAGGGATGTTGTGTGATATTTAACCCCGCCGCCTAGTGAGAAAGGGGCTTGGGTCGTATTCCCAGGGAATACATTTTTACAACTGTCTAATTAGATGAAGATGAAGGATATCTCATCGGGGCTCGATGCTATATTGCTCGGGGATTGCTTAAGTTGAAGATTTAAGTTTTGCTTTAGGCCTGTTCAGTGTCATTCATGATAAATCAACAGTAAAGTAAGACATGCTAACTACCAGTAAACTTGAATGAAATTCATCAGATTTAAACTATTTTTCTTTCAAAACATAGACACATCATGCTTAGAGTATCATGGAATATATGTGAGTTTTAACTTATATATTCATTGTGTTTGTTCCCTATTGAGCTAGGATTTAGCTCACCCTTTAGACTATACGTCGCAGGTCCATTGATAGCAGCTGTAGAGGCTTCGGGAGACATAGATCCGGGTGACTTGAATTACGTGCCTAGAGACGAGTTCGAGCCTCCACCTGAGGACTTCTTTTAGGTGACTCTGCTATGTACTTTGACAGAGAGTAGCTTTGAGAGCTAGTTGTACGGCTTGGTATGTCAAGCCTTTATTTTGTTGAACATATAATTAAATTGAATTACTCTTTTGGCAAATCATCTGGGGTGATCTATATATCATCGATGGTTCGAGTCGGTTCTCTGTTCATGCGATGGCATGAAAGTAGAACTGTCTTTTGCATATGCCAGTTGGGCGTATTAATTATTTTCGCTTTATGAGATAATTGCTTTAATTATTTAGTTTGTGCTTGATATACCAATGTTTCGTGCACAGTTTTAGGGCACGGTCTGATCGTGCTGATGGCACGAGTTTCGGGGTGTCGAAATCCAGGCTGTCACAGCCTGAGCTCGCGATCGAGCACATACTCCATTGCGTAGAATAATTTGTTCAGACACATTAGGATTAGAATTCCCAACTTAGAGGCTGACTCCAGATGAAACAAGCGCATGCGCCACTGCGCATAATTCAACTGAGCACACCTCACAAGGAACACCTGACAAGCATTGGTGTGAGCAATGATGCGCCCAGTCTGACATGATTTGCAAACGCCTTTGATATTATATGATACCTCATTTTATTATTATCAGTCCCTAGACCTTGTTTTGGATATTTGATTGACGCCTCAGTACCTCAATTGCGTAAAATCTTTCTATTAGCTTGCGCCATGCGAAAGGATGCCCCATGCACCCACAAACCCGGAATGTGTCCTTCGATAACTACCATTTGCCCTTCAAATGCTTTATTTTAGCTTGCGCTGATAGATAAGAAAGCCAAGTATGTCATGTCAGCATCACCAATTCACATTTGTGAATTCCTAAGAGAAACGAGAAGGCACCTCGAATGAGGGGTGCTTACTTCTTCGACGTGTTCTTACTTCGCAAGAGCGCGCCGAAGAGGGGCATCTATAGACACTCCCATTTTTCCTTTTCGAAATATACTTTTTATTTGGTCAAGCTTTGACCTTTTTAACCCTCATATAGGATCCATGTACTAAAACAATAGTACATAGTTGAACACAGGCTAAAATAATAGCTTTGTAGCTCAGATCCCAAAGTAGGGAGACTATATACTGAAATAATAGTATATAGTCGAAATGCAGACTGAAACAATAGTCTTGCATTTCAGACTAGAGACCAGACCCAGACAACCCCGAATTAAGCGCTTGAAAACCCACGCATAATTCGATTACACGCCACATCATAAGCGTGCAATCAGTCCCCCTTTCAGACCAAACTTCCTTTCCCAGTCCTATTCGAGACTCGATCACGCGCCTGAAAGCAGACACGCGATTGGATTGAGTGCTACAACACCAACACGCAATTGGCCTATGCCCGACCTAGCCTTACTGTCCTTGACCCCTAAGTTTCCTCAATTAAACGCTTCGAAAGAAACGCTTTATTGGATTGTGCACGTACTACCAAGCGCACAATTAGCCCTAACGCTATTAGGGCTAGGAAACTTGTTGAGCAAGTCAGCCAGTCGCTCACTGAGTCGGTGATCGACTCAAAGAGATTCAGCGCCGATAAACCAGCGCGTAATTCGATTAAACACCTAGAAAATGGAGCGTAATTGAAGACAAACCTATAAATTTTATTTTTTTTATAATTTCGAAAAAAGGAGAACACGAGAAGGCTGACAAATTTTTGAGAGAGAACGGATTTCTTTAGGATTCCGAAATCAGAGAACTCCGAGGACAAACCCATAGAGCACCTTAATCATGGTTTCAAGATTTAAGCTTCTAATCTTCGAGATTTCTCTCCGCAGCCTCGGTCCTTAGGTAATAATTTAAGTTTTAGTTCCGACCATAATTTCTAGCTATAGATTTAGGATTTCTATTAGTTTTAATCATAGATTTTAATCTTCAGTCTTAGACCGTAGCACCCTTTTCAGATCGTAATTCTCTAGATCTAGTTCTAGTTCTCTATTTCTAGAACCAGTCCTTAATTTGACGGTCCGATACACCGACCCTAGGCTCTAATTCTGTTCTAAAATCTCGATTTATAGTCCTATCATTAATTTTTGGTTATAATCCTTCGATTCAGAACCAGTCCTTAATTATACGGCCTGATTTTCTGATTTCGAACTCGAATTCAGTCCTAAAAATTTAGTTTTTTAATTTTAATTTCTTAGTTTAATAACTCCAAAAATCCTAAATATTAATTCTAGTTTTTATAATCTTAGTTTACAATTTAATTCATAATTATTATTTCGAAAGTAATTTCGAAAAATCTAAAATACTGTTTTACGGTCTAAAATCTAATTTATCTTTAATTTCAGCCATTCGATTTACCCAAAGGAGCTTACGGAGGGTACTCGGGAACGAGGCCAATCCTCCTTAGCATAGCGGGCCCAAACCCCCTTTTTTTTAGGAATTTTAGAATTAATTAATTGCTTTCGTTTTATCCTTTTAGTATAATTAATCAGTAGGTTTATTTTATTTCAGTATATTTAATTACTTAAGTGCATTAGATTTTAGTATGATTGATTAATCTCTTCAAATCAAATATTAATTGGTTAATTCCTTGCTTTAACTAGAATTTAGTTTGATTAATTTCATGGCTTTAATTAGATTTTAGTATAGTTAATTCCTTGCTTTAATTGGAACTTTAATAGAATTAGTTTATTTATTTTAATTAGATTTTTAATAAAAATTAGTTTATTTATTTTAATTAGATTTTAATAAAATTAATTCCTTTGCTTAAATTAGAGTTTCAGTAAAATTAGTTTTCTCCTTTAATTAGAATTCTAATAGAACTGTTATAATTGCTTTAATTAGAATTTTGAAAGAATTATTATTCCTGATTTAATTAGAATTCTAGTACGATTAGCATGCTTGAATTAATTAAAGTTTCACCAGAACTATTACATGTGCACTCCTAGTACGATTAGGAAGCTAAATTAATTAGACTCTTGATGGAATTAGGAGACTAAAATTGACTGGACTCCTAATACGATTAGGAAGCTAAATTAATTAGACTCCTAATGGAATTAGGAGACTAAAATTGATTGGACTCCTAGTAGCATTAGGACACTAAATTAATTAGAATCCTAATAAGATTAGGAAGCTAAATTAATCAGACTCCTGATGGAATTATAATATTAGAATAGATCCACTCACTCTAACAAATTCACAGCCAAACTCACAATAGAACCAGGGAAGTCTAAACTGACCAAAATTATAACTAAAAAGGGAAATAAAAGGAAATTAAATTATCTAAATTAAGGAAAAGAAAATGCTGCTGACGTTTGCAAGTGGGCGATTCAGTATAGAAGTAACCCATACCCGCTCTTAAGCGTGATCATTGACGTATTGTAACGTCGATAAATATCTGCAGCTGGCGATCGCAATAAATTAGGAACCTTCCTAGAAACCCCTTTATTTTTAATATTCCAAACGCCGCATCGCTAGAGTCCATTAGGAGAAAATTGGAAGCCACTGATTCAACGGGAACCGAGAGGAACCCAGGAAAAGCGGGCACCAACATGTCTCTCAAAGAAATAAAGTCTAAAGTAAAAGGGCTCTCAATACTCGTAGAAATCAGCCGAATCTATGCTATCATCCGGGTGGTAACTAATGTCCTCCTATTCGTATGTCACCTCTAGCACAACTGTCTCTACGTCATCATAAGTGGGATGATCGGAGTCTTCACCTAAAACTGTTAGATTTTGGAGGGGGGTGAGTTTATTCAGTCGCATAAACTTTATGGTTTGCACAATCCATCCACCATAACTTACCCATGTGATCGTGTGTATAATCGCTTGAGTTGTGGTATATTTTGAAAATAAAACCAGTATTTTAATAAGATGATAAAACTATTCATAACTCATAACATATCATAATCAAAACTAAAAAGAATAATATAAAATAAAGAGTGCATGGTTCTTCTACTTCTTATTTCTTTTCCTATTCATCTTATCAACTTATCATACGTGATATATCGTAAGTTTTATTATTACTCCATACGCCTACATAACGTACTTCGTATCTTACTTATCTTGTTTAAATGATCTATGCCAAGATCGCTAGTCGAGCCTACCACGCGAGGTTCATGTGTAGATAACCACCTAACTTCCATATCATAACATAAACCACCATCCAGTCATATGAGGTTGCTGGCATAGTAACCACAATGTCCCCTTAGTTTGAGACAAAACTATAATATCCTTAAGACTCATCTCAGTTGCAAACGTTGGACTCTTACAGTGGCTCATAAGGTAAGGCACGTGTAGAACTTAATTCATGTTTAGCTGACCTTCACATCGTATCTTAACATATCATATCATTATTCGGTTATGGCCTTAGGTCTCCGCCCTGATTTCATATTTGTATGGGCTAAGGTGGCCTTGGATTTATTTGTCACACATAGCCAATAATTCCCTAATCAAAGGGATTATGAGGTAAAAATTCTTAAGTTGCCTAAGACAACAAATTTGGGTGATTCGGTGCCAACTAAGGTGGCCGAATCTTATTTTGGCACCGAATCCTATTCAAAAACCTTCCTTTCTATTGTGGTGTGGGTTGGGGTATTGTGTGGAGCATACACATGGAATTCTATGCTCCACTGCATCTCACGCTATCGAATGACCCTCCTAAGATCCGGGTCATAACATTCTTCACCCTAAAAAAGAAATTTGTCCCCGAAAATTACGTACCGGCTATTCAAAAAGTTCTAGATAATTTGCTTTGATGTCGGCTTCATCCTCCTAGGTTGCTTTGTTTGGTGTGTGATGTTGCCATTGGACCAACACTAATGTGATCATCTTATTCTCTAAAACGAGAATCCTGATGGGCTTTACAATTATAGTGAGATCTTCTTTGATATTGATGGGCTCGATCTCCACTACGTTGGAGGGGTCATATATGTATCGTCTCAATATAAACACGTGGAATACATCATGGATCCCCGAGTATTGTGGTGGTAGAGTAAATTTATAAGTAACCTCGTCAACACATTTGGTGACATCGAAAGGCCTTACATATCTGGGGCTTAGCTTCCCGTGTTTTCCAAAGCGCGTAACTCCTTTGGTTGGGGAGACGCGAATGAATACTCGTTCGCCAACCTGTTAAACAGATTTTAGTTCTCAATCAAGAGTAAAATTGAAATAAAATTCATAGTTTAAAATTTAAACGGGTTACCTTGAACTCTAAGTTACAACGGTAGGGGTTGGCGTACTTTTTCTGGCCATCCTGAGCTATCTTAAGTCGTTCGCATATCAGTTTGACTTTTTCAGTCATAGTTTAGACTAGTTCAGGTCCAAGCATCTTCTTAATACTAATTTCGTCTAAATACAATGACATTCTGCAACTTTTGCCGTATAAAGCTTCGAAAGGGGACATTTCGATACTTGACTGATAGCTATTATTGTAAGAGAATTTGATCAGTGGGAGGTGATCGTCTCAGTTCTCTCCAAAGTTGAGCATACACGCTCGTAACATATCTTCAACCATTTAATTTACTCTTTTAGTCTGGTCGTCCGTTTGAGGGTGGAAGGCAGTACTAAGTCTAATTGAGTGCCCAGAGCTTCTTGAAAGGTTGTCCAGTATTTAAAAGTAAATTTTGAGTCTCGATCAGAGACAATGCTGACTGGAACTCTATGTAGTTTTACAATTTCTTTCAGATATGTTTTAGCAAGCTTGTTCTCATCTGTGGTAGTCTTGAATGGTAAGTAATGAGCTGACTTGGTTAATTTGTCAACTATCACCCAGATAGCATCGTTCTTCTTCATCGTCTTTGGTAGACCTACTTTGAAGTCCATATATATGTTTTCCCACTTTCATTTTGGGATAGGTAAGGGTTGTATAAGTTCGACCAGTTTCTGATGTTCTGCCTTGACTTGTTGGCACACTAAGCCCTTCGACACGTATTCGGCTATTTCTCGCTTCATATTCAGCCACCAATACCAATTTCTCATATTCCGATACATCTTAGTGTTGTTTGGATGTACTGAATATCCTGATTTGTGACCTTCATCAAGTATCTCCTTTTTAACTTGGGGGTCATTGGGTACGCACAGTCTTTACCCGATGAGCAACATCCCATCTGTCCTGAGGCTAAAATCAGGTTTCAATCCTACGGTGTCAATATTTTGAAGATTTTCGATTCTGTAACTTGTAAATCCTTGATTTTATCCAAAATGAACAGAATCATGGCAATTCTTGTCAAATATACACCCTCTTCGATATCTTGGAGGTAAATGTCTTTATCGGCGAGTTCATCGAAGGGCTTCCACGTTGTTAATCTAGCTAACATTGCCGAAGATTTTCTATTGAGTGCATCAGTGACGACATTTGATTTTCCAAGATGGTAATTTATGGATCAATCATAATCTTTCATGTACTCCATCCATCTACGCTATCTCAAATTCAAGTCCTTTTGTAAGAAAAGATACTTTAGACTTTTATGGTTTGTGTATATTTTGAACGTTTCGTTGTAGAGATAATGTTGCCATAGTTTAAGGGCGAAGATGACTACAACCAGTTCTAAGTCATGAACTGGGTAGTTCTTTCCATATGGTTTGAGCTATCTTGACCCATAAGCAACAACTTTCTTACTTTGCTCAAGCACACAACCAAGTCCCTCGCGAGATGCATCCATGAATATTTCAAATTCTCTAGTGCCTGAAGTAGAAGGTAGGGTGAGGATTGGTGTAGTAGTAAGCATCTTCTTCAATTCTAGAAAACTTACTTCACATTCCTCGGTCCACATAAATTTGACATTCTTTCGTGTGAGGCGGGTGAGCGGTAGAGCAATGCATAACAATCTTTCAGCAAAGCGATGTTAGTAGCCCGCCAATATATATGAGAAAACACCCGATTTCGATAATACTCGTCGATGCTTTTCCTATTGTAACTACTTCAATTTTGGACGGATCGACGGTCACTCTATCTACTGATACCATGTGGCCAAGGAAGGTCACTTGTGTAAGACAAAACTCGCACTTACAATTGATGCTCGTGGAGTGTTTGGAGTGTAACGCAGAGGTGTTCTTCATGTTCTTCCTCCGAGCGAGAGTAAGTGAGGATATCATCTACGAAGGCGGTGATGAACTTGTCTAGATAGTCCTTAAAGACTCTATTCATTAAGTCCATGAAGACTGTCAGAGTGTTTGTGAGTCCGAATGGCATAACTAGAAACTTGTACAGTCCATGTCTACAGGCGAAAGCCATGTTCGGAATATCCTCTTCTCGAACCTTCAACTGATGATAGCCTGATCCAAGATCAATTTTTGAGAAACATTTGGCACCTTGAAGTTGGTCGAACAGATCGTCGATACGAGGTAGCGGGAACTGATTTCTTATGGTGACGTTGTTCAACTGACGATAATCGATGCATAGTCCCATAGAGCCACCTTTCTTCTTTACGAAGAGCACGGACGCTCTCCATGGTGACTTGCTACGTCGAATAAACCCCTTACTAGATAGCTCATTGAGTTACATTTCTAACTCTTAATTTCGTGGCAGTCAGTTGATATGATGCCTTAGAAATTGGTGCGGTCTCTGGGATCACATCGATTTTGAACTCGATTTCTCGGTCTGGTGGTACTTTCGATAAGTCTTTAAGGAATACGTCGAAGAAATCTCTGACAATTGAAATTATTGGTCGATTGTCTTGTCTTGTTCCTCGTCTAACGCCTACTAATAAAGGTACTCCCTTCCTTTTGATTCCCTGAAATCTAAATGGAGGCTCTCCAAGTGGTTGGGAGGTGATCACTTTAAAGAAATAGTCAACTGTGGCATGATATATGGCTAGCTAGTCCATGCCCAAAATGATATCGAAATCCTGAAATTCCAATACGATGAGATCTATCGAAAGATCATGACCTTTAATTGATTATCATGTCTGGATAGACTAAAGTTGTGACAGCCCTATTTTCCCATTTCCACAAAGTCCTTTACAATATTTAATTTTCTTCTTTAAACCAAATCCAACAGGAAAACAGGCCCGTCAGATCACACTTCACAATCTGAATACAGAAAATTTACTTGGTACCTCCACATATAAGTGAGGAAATCAAAGCAGATATCATACATGTGCGGAATTGAAAATTTAGATATCCCAAAGCAGATCTAAAACCTTCTACTTTATACACAACATCTAAAGGTACTCCCTCTCTGACAATTGAAATTATTGTAGGGTCGACCGTCTTGTCTTGTTCCTCGTCTAATGCCTACCAATAAAGGTACTCCCTTCCTTTTGATTCCCTGAAATCTGAATGGAGGCTCTCCAAGTGGTTGGGAGGTGATCACTTTAAAGAAACAGTCAACTGTGGCATGATATATGGCTAGCTAGTCCATGCCCAAAATGATATCGAAATCCTGAAATTCCAATACGATGAGATCTATCGAAAGATCATGACCTTTAATATTGATTATCATGTCTGGATAGACTAAAGTTGTGACAGCCCTATTTTCCCATTTCCACAAAGTCCTTTACAATATTTAATTTTCTTCTTTAAACCAAATCCAACAGGAAAACAGGCCCGTTAGATCACACTTCACAATCCGAATATAGAAATTTTACTTGGTACCTCCACATATAAGTGAGGAAATCAAAGCAGATATCATACATGTGCGGAATTGAAAATTTTGATATCCCAAAGCAGATCTAAAACCTTCTACTTTATACACAACATCTAACACATATAACAAGAGAGCCCAAAAGAAAACCACCGGTGATGGTCGACCATCACCCAAGCAGTGGGCTACAAACATACTTCCAAATTAATCATTTTAACGTCGAATTTAGTCATAGGACATACCAAGTCCAAATATCCAAAATTCCATAAAATCCACCATACAAACTTAAAACACGCCCAATCCAAGTCCTCACCTAGGGTAGAATTCCCCAAACAGGAGATCCTATACCTTTCTCCTGCTCCAGATCCAGATCAACACTTGTGCCTGTGACGTATAGTCGGGGTGAGCTAACATCCAAGCTCAATAGGGGGTATATCAAAAGCATTTATATTATCACAAAAACATAGATTCCATGACTAAGTTTTACGATTTAACACATTTCACATAAATCATCTTTTAAAAAGAAACATGAACTTACTCAAAATAGAATTTAACACACTTTCACAAAAACATCATTTGATTTTCTAACTTCTTATTTGCAACTTTAGATTTTTTTTCACATTCTTTCTTCATATCTTATTATACTTAAAGCAATAACTTAAATTATTGACCCAAGTCAATATAGCATTGGGAGCCACGTTACTATTATATCGATGGAAATCCTAACCATCATCGTTCAATGAACCTTATCATGAAATTACCGTTGGCCGGTAATTTCATGATACCGAAGCACAATGAACGGCTATCCCAATGTACCGGAGCACAATGAACAGATATCCCACTGTACCGGAATACAATGGATTCGTTATACTAAACCTTAAATAAATGTGCAAGTTCTAACTTATAGTTTCACATCGTGTAAAGTGATTTAATTTATAATTAGATTTAGGATTCATATACTTACTTATCACATTCATGTTCAAGTTTTCATGACTTACTTATCATGTCAACACATATTTCTTGTTTTACTGTTGGCTGGTAAGAAATGAACGGGTATCCTGCCATACCGGAGCACAATGATTGATGAGTTACTTGTCACGTTTACACATATTTTTCACACACACTTATCATGTTCAAACACACACATGCTTATGATTTTTCACATTTTAAATCACATGCTTTAAATCCCTGTACAAAGTTTAAACAAGACGAAAATCACATCCTTACTTATCACATCACAATTTATATGCAGTCATTCAATATAAATGATATAGAATATTCCCCTACCTCAAGTCACGCTTAGCATATTCCACATGTCATCCTCTTGCGAACTCTCACATAACCTCAACACTTTAATCCTACATTCAAAGTGTCTAAATACCCCTTATGAAATGCTTAACAAAACCTTAAGATACATATTTCTAAAGAATTCACACAAAAAGAGTCCAAATAAACTTGACTCTGTTTCTCGTGCGAGTGAGCCTTGGAGCTCGGGCGTGCGAGCCCTGAAGCCAGGTACGTAAGGTTTGAACCTCGGGCTACTGACTGGATTTTAACTTGCTGGAGCCAGGCACGCGAGGGCTTGCACGAGCGAGCTTTAAGTTCACATAAGTCCTCGCGTGAGCGAGTCTCAGAACATCAAATGCATTTATGTCTTCTGAAGGCCTGTCGCACGAGCGAGCATCGAAGCTCGGGCGTGCGAGAATCAGAGTTCTTCATATCTAATTTTTTTCTCAACTCGATCCTCTCACTTTTGTTCTCTAATTTCTCCCACACTTCTTACACATCTTATAAAACATGTTATTAACAAAATTGACATACTTTGAGTATCAATTTCTCACCTTTAATTCAACGATTCACTCGTAGATCTGATCATCTTCTTCCTTGCAAGCAAATGGGTTTCAAAACCCCCCTCCAGTCACAATCCACACTCCAAAATCGCCCCGTTGTCAAAATCGGATGGTGATCTTTCACATACGAATTTGCAGAAATCTAACGACGTTCTAGTGGCTCGGAGCACACAGATTCAAGCGAATCCTTCCTTCCCTTTCACAAACCCTTTCTCTCACTCTTTTGCAAAACCAAACAAAGCCAAATGTGGCTTGCGTGAAATGCCTTCCCCCACTTATCCCTAAAGTGTTTGCTTCCTTGTGAAGCACAAACACTAAATTGTGTGTTACTCTTATCCACTTCACTTTGCTTACATGTGAAGCATACACACACAATCATGTGTGTTTGTTCCTATCCACATAAATTGCTTGGTGTGAAGCACATACACACCACTTAGGTGTTCTAATTTTTACCCAATAGTATTTTGGCTTTGGTACAAAGCTTGTACACATAAATCAAGTGTTACTCATATTCGAGATGTCCTACTAAGCCCCAATATTGTCGGCCCAATTAGTCAACCCAACATAGTTGGCCCAAAAAGTCGGCATAAATAGTCCAACTAGTGTTAATCATTAATAAGCTTTCCGTTTTTTAGGGTTGTAACAAAAGTAGCCATCATGGTGTTCCAAGACGATGTCGAGGTAGTCAATCTCCTTCCTAATGATATAGGTTTAGCTTGAATTTCTAACATAAACCCTGGACTGATTAATGAATGTGTAAACCCTGAGTCTATAAGAACGAGAATTAAGTGTTTAATGTTGCACTTATGTTGATAAACTGAGAGGCTACCTGTTAGCATAAGGCATGTTAAAATATTTTTGAGTGTAAAAACAAAGGTTAGAGTTTTATCGAATTCATACGAGGGATTTCACAAAATAAAAGTTTATGAAAACAACACTTGAAATATATAAAGAAAGATAATTGTATTCGAAGTAGTAAAGGTACCTTGAATAACTTCGTCACTAGCCATAGTGTCCTGCTGCGACATTGTAAATTTTCGGCCCTGGCTCGTAGGCTTTGCTTGAATATTATACTGAGAGCCTGGTACAGGAGCTCTTTCGGGGCAATCCTTAACCATGTGTCCCTCTTGCCCACACTAAAAACATTTCTCGATACCTTGCATGCATACTCCGGGCATGTGCCTCTTGTTACATTTTACGTAAGGTTTGTAGGGTATGAACTCCCTCTACGACTGACGTGGCTGTGGAACAACATTTCTTTCTGAAAAGGTGGGAGCCACTTGGGTCTGCGGGGGTGTGAGATGGGGCCTTTTATTTTTTGAAAGGGCTGGAGAAGGTTGGGTCCTCTGAGTGAAAGTTGGCAGGGGTCTTTGTGGAATAAATGAGCCCCTTTGAATGGCCTTGCCCTTTTGGAACTCTAACCTAACATTTCTTCTGTTGAGCATTTCACCCGATTCCCTTTCTTGGATATGTGAACAATCCACTAGCTCTCCATATGTTTCTATCTTCATCATGACTAATTTCTCATGAAAGAATAGTCACAAGCCGTTCTGAAATGCGAAGAGCTTATCACCTTCGTTCGCAATCAGATTTCGAGCAAATCTAGATAGTTGGCCTAATTTGGCCTCGTACTTGGCCACAGTCATGCTCCCTTGCCGTAGGTCCATGAATTCTTTCTTCTTCTGAGCCCTAGTAGTTGCAGAGAAATATTTTGTGAAGTAAGCTTTCTTGAACTACTGCTCAGTCCATTGTTCCTCATTGTTTTGATTTGCAACTCTCTTTACTACTTTCCATCAGTTCTCTGCTTCTTGGTCCAGATAATACTCTGCCCACTTCACCTTTTCATGTTCTACAGGTGAAGAGATTTCGAAGAACTTCTCAATTTTACTTATCAAATCTTCAGCAGTGACTGGGTCGAGCTGACCATGGAAATATGGAGGTCGATCTCTGCTGAATGCCTGAAATCTGACAGGTGCTTATGGTAGATTTTCCTGTCAAGGTGTAGGCTGACGTTGATTGACAAGCTCTTGGATGGCTTGTCTTTGCTGCTCTCTTTGCACCTCCATCTCTTGCAGTAGTTGAGTCCTTTCTTACTGGTGTGACTGCGCCAGTTGAGTTATTGGCTAACTGAAAGTGGGCGCCATCTTATGCAATAGGCGCATCCCTTCAGATTCTTGAGGACCTTCATGTGATGAAATCTTGTTCACCTGAGAGCTATTTGTTTCTCTACGTCGTAGAGCCATCAAGTCCTGATTCTACAAAACATTGTTTGTTAATAAATTCATACGATATAGTCCCTAAAGGAAGTAAAGTATGAGCTCTGATACCATATCTGTCACAACCCAGAATCCTTACCTGATCTCAAAGGCCTAGAATTTCATGTTATGACACCGCACGCTTGTTAATGTGATAAGTGGACATACACATAATCTATAAATTGGCTTAGCATATAGACCAAGGCATTTAAAATACTACATTTAATGATAAATGACTCATAAAATAACAACGAAAAAAGTAAATGACAAGAAAAGGCAAATCCTAACCATGCATCTAAGATTGGAAATAAACCAAGTTTTACCTAGGATAAAATGGTCTCAAATGTAAACTCACAAAAGTATCAAATGACTAGAATATGGCTCTCAAAGAAATAAAGTCTAAAGCAAAAGGGATCTCACGGCTCGTAGAAATCTTCCGGATCTATGCTCTCATCCGAGTGGTAGCAAACATCCCCGTTTACGTATGCCGCCTCTGGCACAACTGTCTCTATGTCATCTTAAGCAGGATGATCTGAGTCTTCACCTGAAACTGTTAGATTTGGGACGGGGTGAGTTTATCCAGTCGCGTAAACTCAATGGGTTGCACAATCGATCCACAATTGATCCACCATAATAAGATAACAAAACTATCCATAACTCATAGCATATCATAATCAAAATTGAAAGACATCATATAAAATGAAGAGTACATGATTTTTTTATTTCTTATTTCTTTTCCTATTTGTCTTATCAACTTATTATACGTGACATATCGTAAGTTTTATTATTACTCCATATGCCTACATAACGTACTTTGTATCTTACTTATCTTTTTTAAAGGACATGTGTCAGGAACGCTGATCGAGCCTACTACGCGAGGTCCATGTGTAGATAACCACCTAACCTCTATATCATAACATAAATCATCATCCAGCCAGATGAGGTTGCCAGCACAATAACCACAATGTCTCCTTAGTTCGAGATAATGCTATAATGTCCTTAAGACCCGTCTCGACTATAAACATTGGACTCTTACGGTGGCCCGTAAGGTATGACACGTGTAGAACTTAATTCATATTTAGTTGACCTTTACAATGTATCTTAACATATCATATCATTATTCGGTTTTGGGCTTAGGTCCCCGACCCGATTTCATATTTGCGTGGGCTGAGGTGGCCTTGGATTTATTTGGCACACGGCCAATAGTTTCCTAATCAAAGGAGTTATGAGGTAAAAAAATTTAAGTTGCCTAAGGCAATAGATTTGGGTGATTTGGTGCCAACTAAGGTGGCTGAATCCTATTCAAAAACCTTTCTCTCTATTGTGGTGTGGGTTGGGGTATTGTGTGGTGCATACACATGGAGTTCGGTGCTCCACTGCATCTCACACTATCGAATGACCCTCCTAAAATACGGGTCATAACACCTAGATACAGAATAAAGATTTCACTAAAGGGCAAAAGAAAACCCATGGTCCCATACCCATCAACAAAAGCAGATCACCATATTCAAAATTCTATAAATATATAGAGAACAACTAATGTAACAACCCTAAAACTTAGGAAACCATGTAGACAAACTCAGTACATGTGTCGGTGTGGCGTAGTGTGCCGTGCCGAATTTGGCCTTAGTGTGAGTGAGAAAAGTCAAACACCTAAGTTATGTGTGAGTGGGTAACAAGTGAACTATGTTATGTGTGAAACACCCAAGTGTGGTGTTTATGTTTCACAAGGAAACCACCTAGGTTATAAGGAAAGAGTAAACCCCTTTGGGTTACTTTTGCCTTGCAAATTCTAAAGAGAGAGAGAGAGAGAGTGGGTTTGAGAATGAGGAGAGAAGGAAGAGGAAAAGTTCATGGAGAATGTATTCTTGAAATTGAGATCGTGAGAGATCTACCGTGTAAATCAATCCCCCATCTAACTTCATTCGATTTAAGAGGTGACCTAGGGAGATTCTTTGGGAGTGTGTGTTTGAAATTGTGAAGTGTGTGATGGATTCATGAGGAGATCGTCGTGAATCGTGAAGCGAGGTGTTTAGAAGGATTTGAGCGTGCGTAAGTTCTGATACAAGTATGAGAAGGTGAACGTCGAGCTTGTTCGATTCATGTGGAAGAGGCATCGAAAGATGTGTTCATTCGGCCACAAACCCATGTGAACTAAATGAGGTAAGAATCTTGTGGATTGTGTGAATAAAATGGTAGTTAGGTAGTGATAAATGGGGGCAATTAATGCCCTAAATGTTGTAGACAGCCAAAATTGGCCCAAGGCCTGATCGAAACATACTTCGAGAAGGGCGCTCCCCTGAGCTTTCGAAAGCATTCCCCAAACCCTTAGGAATCATCCCAAAACCCTTAGGAGTCATCTCAAAACCCTTAGGAATCATCCCAAACACTTAGGAATCAACCCTAGCCTTCCTCAACCCATTAGAACCATTCCCGGGCCAGTTTCAAACCATTCCTGAGCAGTGTTTAAAGATAGCAGTGCCAAAATTTACACAAACTGCTTATGAAGCTGAGTTATATACCATTAGAAAGAGGACTTCCCCAACTTTCCAACAAGCTAAAAATAGCCTCAATTGGAGTTATATAACGTAATGCTGATTTGTAAATCAAGCAGTTTTGTAAGATATTGCCTGCGCATGTAATACATGCGCCAAGCATACACAAAAACTCGCGAGATCTTTGCGACGAGTTCTGGACTTCTTGACACTGTAGTTATACTTGGCGCGTGTAATACATGCGCAAGGCTTAACTATTGTAACCTTTGGTTTTTGCTTGAAAATGGCTATTAGGGTTTGACTTGTTGACCATCTGGACGTTTAGGATGGGTTTCATTAGGACTGTTGCACCCTTGATTATCCTATTTCCAACCCTCTAGTCATTTGAAACTTCAACCTATCATCTACCATTGAACCCATTCTCACACCTTTCCAAGACCTTGAAAAACCCAAAAACCTTAGATTTCTATTACCTAAATGCTAACCCAATTAGCCCCCTTAACCCCTCACTAATCCTCCCTTCCTCTATAAATAGAGAGCCACCCCTCTTGTTTAAGGGTTGGAAAACTTTTAAAGAGAGAAAATTCTAGTGAGCTCCTTTTCCATTTGCCCCCACTAAACCCATATAATTTCATAAATGAGTTTCATCCTTGACACCTCATTCTATACCAACCATCCTTGAGATTTAGCTAGATCTATCCCCTAACCTTCTTCTCCTACCTCTTAGCTCCTTAGGCTTAGAGATTAGAACCCATCCCGCTACCCGTTTGCTTTCGAAAGCTCATCAAAGACGCTCTCGCACAAGGATCCACAGCCGTGCTACAAGGGCTCGAGAGCTCCGGCTATCCCCTCTACTCCTCAACCTTCTTTGCTTTTCCTCTATCCAAGGATTCAAGTTGTTATGCCATCAAAATTTTAGTGTTGGCGAAGAGCTTGATAGGATCGTAGGCCTTCGGGCAAGAGGAAGTGCTACCTATTTTCTTTTTCTTTTATATATATATATTATATTATATACACATCCAAACAGCCATAGTAGAGACCGCTTACGAGCGGGTTGATCGGGTGCCTAACACCTTCCTGATCGATAACCAAAGTCCCTACCCAAGAGCCTTTGGCGTAGACTGAAATCAGAGTCATATTTGGCACTTCGGTGCATTTAATATTGATTTGGGTTGGGACACCAAAAGGTCTGAGTGGCGACTCTATACTTTTCACATGAGCGCATTGTCGCGACGGGATCGTTAAAAATTCACAGTTGCAAAGATGGCGACTCTGTTAGGGATTGCTTGTAGAGCTTCCCCTTGAAGTTTTGGTCCTTTTTCTTTGTATATGTTTTTTTATTTTCACTACCTTTTTGTTCATTTCTTGCTTACTTACCCCTACGATTCCGTCAATTTTTTACTTACCCCTATTTTTTCGTCATATATACGCCTTAGCCCATTGGCTAGCTTACTTGAGCACTTTACCACCTCAGCCGATTGGCGGGTTACTTGATAGCTTAGTTTCTTTCTTGTCATTTAAATGCCTTAGCCAATTGGCGGGCTTACTTGTGCATTTATACGCCTTAGCCATTTGGCGGTCCTACTTGAGCTTTTACATTTTCGCAATCATATCCTTACAGTGGATGCCAGCCCGTAGAGGCAGCATGGGACCATCACCACCTGTTTTTAAACTTAAAAAAAAAACTCTTCTAAAATCTGAAATTAAAGCTGAACTAAGAGGGGACTTAATTGAAGTTTTTTTTTTTCGGGGGTAGATTTTCAAGGGTTGGGAATTTTTAGGCAAAAATAAAAATACTCGGTTCTTAGTACAGCGGTAGCCCCTAGTGGTGATGATCCTGAAAAGTACCACCCCACCTAGTTGTTTGTGTGCACTTTTTCTGGGTTTCTCTTGGTCCCAGTTGAATTAGTGGCTCCAATTCTATCTAAGTGGACTCTAGCGATGAGGCGTTTGGAGTGTTAAAAATAAAGGAGTTTTCTAGGAAGGTTCCTAGTTCGTTGCGATCGCCAGCTACAGATATTTGTCGACGCTGCAACACGCCAATAATCATGCTTTAGAGCGGGTATGGGTTACTTTTATGCTGAATCGTCCGCCTGCGAACGTCAGCAGCTATGTCTCTTTCTTATAATTTAGATAATTTAATTTTCCTTTTATTTCCCGTTATTGTTATAGTTCTGGTCAGTTTAGACTTCCTTGATTCTATTGTGAGTTTGGTTAGGTGGTAAAATATTGTAGTTTATTTAATTTAATATTCTAGTTCTATCAGGAGTCTAATTAAATTTTACTATTCTTATCCTTATTGAAAGTCTAATTAATTAAGTGTCCTAATCCTATTAGAAGTCTAATTAATTTTAGTCTCCTAATCCCTTTAGAAGTCTAATTATGATCAGGTCTCCTAATTATACTAGAATGCACATGTAGTAGTTCTGATGAAACTCTAATTAAATCGAGCATGCTAGTTATATTGAAATTCAAATTTGAGCAAGTATACTAGTTGTATTTGAATTCTAATCAAATCAAGTATAGCAATCTTACCAGAATTCTAATTGAAATAGAAGACTGATATTATTAAAACTCTAATTTAAAGCAAATGAATTAATTTTATTAAAATCTAATTAAAATAAATAAACTGATTATATTAAAAATCTAATTAAAATAAATAAACTAATTTTATTAAAATTCTAATTAAAGCAATGAATTAACTATACTAAAAATCTAACTAAAGCAATGAATTAATCATACTAAATTCTAATTAAAGCGAGAAATTAACCAATTAAGATCCGATTTAAAGAAATTAATCAATCATACTAAAATCTAATTAACTTAATTAATCAATTATGCTGAAATAAAATGAATCTACTAATTAATTATACTAAAGAGATAAAAAAAAGCAATTAATTAATTCTAAAATTCTTAAAAAAAATTTTTGGGCCCGCTATGCTAAGGAGGATTGGCCTCATTCCCAAGTACCCTCCGTAAGCTCCCTTAGGCAAATCAGGTGGTTGAGATTGAAGATAAATTAGATTTATGATGATAAAATAGTATTTTTTGGATTTTTCAGAGTCGATTTCGGAGTAATAATTATGAATTAAATTGTGAAACTAGAATTATAGAAACTGAAATTATATTTAGGATTTTTGGAGGTATTAAAATTAAAATTAAAATTTCTAGGACTGAATTTGGGTCTGAAATCAGAAAATTAGACCGTATGATTAAGGACTGGTTCTAGAGTCTACGGACTAGAACCAGAGAATAATGATAGGACTAGAGATTAAGATTTTAGAATGAAATTAAAGCCTAGGGTCGGTAAATTAGACCGTCGGATTAAGGACTGGTTCTGAATTCAAAGAATTAGAACCAGTCAGGGGTCTAAAAATGGTGCTACGATCTCGGACTGAAAATTAAAACCTATGATTAAAACTAAGAGAAATATCCTAAGTCTAAAACTAAGATTTTTACCTAGGATTGGGGCTGTGGAGAGAAATCTCGAGGATTCGGCGCTTGAATTTCGAAATCATGACTAGGTTGCTCTATGGGTTTGTCCTTGGAATTCTCTGGTTTCGGAATCCAAAAAAAAAGTCCCTTCTCTCTAAAAAATTACCAGCCTCTTCATGTTCTTTTTCTGGTCAAAATTAAAAAAAAAGCTTTTATAGGTTTTTCATCAATTAAACGCCCTGTTTTAGGCGTTTAATAGAATTGCACGCTGGTTTCTTAGTGCTTAATCGCTTTGAATCGGTCACCGACTCAGTGAGCGATCGGCTGACTTGCTCAGTGAGTTTCCTTGTCCTAATAGCGTTAGAACTAATTGGGCGTCAATTTTCGGGTGCGTAATCCAATTAAGCTTCACTCTCGAAGCGCTTAATCGAGGAAACTTAGGGGTCAAGGACTGTGAGGCTAGGCTGGGCGTGGGCCAATTGTGCGCCAGTGATGTGGCGCTCAATTCGATCGCGCATCTGATGTCAGGGGCGTGATCGAGTCTTGAGATGGTCTGGGAAAGAAAGTTTGGTCTGAAAGGGGGACTGATTGCGCATTTGTGGTCTGGCGTGTAATGGAATTACGTGCGGGGTTTCAGGCGCTTAATTTGGGGTTGTTTGGGTCTGATCTCTAATCTGAAATGCAAGACTGTTGTTTCAGTCTGTATTCTGACTATATACTATTATTTCAGTATATAGTCTCCCTATATTAGGATTTGAGCCACAGAGCTATTGTTTCAGCCTGTGTTCAGCCATGTACTATTGTTTCAGTGCATGATTCCCATGTACGGGTATGGGGCTTGATCCACAGAACTAATATTTCAGCCTGTATCCAGCCATATACTATTATTCCAGTATATGGTCTCATATAAGGGTTATAAGGTCAAAGGTTGACCAAATAAATTCGTATATTTTGAGAGGGTAAAATGGGGGTGTCTACAGATGCCCCTCTTCGGTGCGCTCTTGCGAAGTAAGATCGCGTCGAAAAAGTAGACACCCCTCATTCGAGGTGTCTTCTCGTTTCTCTTAGAAATTCACAAATGTGAATTGGTGATACTGATATGATAGGCTTGGCTTTCTTATCTATCAGCGCAAGTGAAAATAGAGCATTTGAAGGGCAAATGGTAGCTGTCGAAGGGCACATTTCGGGTCTGTGGGTGCATGGCGCATCCCGTCGCATGGCGCTGGCAAATGGAGGGATTTTACGCAATCGAGGTACCGAGGCATCAATCAAATATTCAAAACAAGGTCTAGGGATCGATCGTAATAAAATGACGTATCATGCAATATCGAAGGCTTTTGTAAGTCATGTCAGACCGGGCGTGTCATTGCTTACACCAATGCGCGTCAAGCATTCCTTTTCCAATAGGCATTTGTAAGTTCTTAGATTAAATATATCAATGTTTAGCTTCCCCGGGGAATGGCCAGTTTGGGTGAGATTAGTTGGGGGGTCTTGTGAGGTGTGCTTAGTTGAATTCTGCGCAGAGGCGCATACGCTTGATTCATCTGGAGTCGGCCTCTAAGTTGGGAATTCTAATCCTAATGTGTCTGAATAAATGATTCTATGCAGTGGAGTGTGCACTTGATCTAATTCTATGCAGTGGAATATGCGCTTGATTGCGAGTTCAGGGGTTGGCCTGTAAGTTGGATATTCTAGTCTTAATGTGTCTGAACAAATAATTTTGCACAGTGGAGTGTATGCTTGATCCAATTTTGCGCAGTGGGATATGCGCTTAATTGCAAGTTTAGGCGGTCTTAGGAGTTAAAGGTCAGGTTTAAGTGTAATTTATTGTGCACGGGTGATGGGGCGCTTAATTAATTTTTTTTTATATTTGAAGGTAGGTGAGTCGGGTCTATTTATCTTGTTGCTTTGTTCTTTCTTTTTCTTCTCTCTCTTTTTTGATTTTTTTTTAGTAAGTGGATTTTGAAAATTCAGGAGTTTTGAAATTTTAGGAATTTTAACTTAAGATCAATTCAGTGATAAAACGACAAAAAACATGACTTTCAAGATGTCTCTGAGCAGATCCACCGGTACGGGATTTGTGGACCCGACCATTGTTGTGGTTGTCAAGATGACACTTGGCATGCCGGATACTCCGTCTAACCTTTTTGACGAGTACTGATGATTGTCTCTTATGAGAGGACTACAGTGATTCACAAGTTGAGAGAGACGAGTTTTGAAAACATTTGACTTAATCATGGCTAACTATATATATACAAGAAATATCAAGTAAAACAAAAGTGGGTAGTACTTACCTAGGGGTGATACTTACTTAGATTGTGCGTAGCTTGTACATTCTGGTGGCACCATAGCATCGCGATGGGACTTGAAAGATTTCTTCACTTTAGGTCTGTTGTGGCAGGGCTTGGCGGTTGTGATGTGATGCCTTGGGAGAAATGTTGTCGTGATGGGACTTAGGGATTCTCCCTTTCTTTGGCTGCGTGCTAGGTCAGTCCTGGTGAGATGTGAGGATCAATTCGGGAGAGAGAGAGAGCCCTTTGCCTTAGTGATGGGACATGATCAATCTTTCCCTCTTTTCGTCATACGGTGTGGCATGTGCTGTCTAAGCTTTCTCTCTTCTTCAGGTAGTGATGTTCGCAATGAGATATTGACTGAGTGTAATTAGCGGTGGCGCACTGGTGGGATATTCGGGCGATGGGACATTGGCGTCTGGTTAATTTATTATGATGAGAGTGGATATTGAGGTGATATCGCATGTGTACACGTTATCGCGATAGGGATGGGTGCTGTCGATGCTTTCTTCTCGTGCAAAGGGTACGCGATTCGACGGGTGAGTAAGTCTTTATTTTTTTTTTGTCGGAACAACCTGTGAGGCTACACGATGGGACAAAAGAATCTTGACCGCGATGGGACAAAAAAGGTATGAGGGCATAGTTTCATCCAAAGTCCGGTATTGCGTGCCTATTTTAGGTCGCTCAATATGATTGCACACCTTTTTTTAGGCTTGCGATCTCAGGCTTGAGGGGCTGTTCATGCATGTGGGAGTGTGCATACAATTGTATTATGCGTTATAATATACGCGCGTGATCGGAGCGTCACCAGGTCAGTGTGGGTGACCTTTCAGGTCGCGTGGTGGCAGTGTGTCGTTTGATAAATTTGCGGGGTTCATAGAGTGCGCACGATTGAAGCGTCTCGCCGTTGGCGCTGGCGATGGCTTATTTGAGCACTTTGATTAGGGCGCGCGATTTGAATTGTGCGAATCATGCATGGCGCATGACTGAGTTAAGTGGACGTGTTCGGGCACGTGATTAAGTCCGTACTCTATATAAGCGATAGAGCTTTCATTTGTGTTCCATTCTCTGGTTTAGTCTCGAGTTTTTACCTTTTCCTGTATATTTTGTGTTCTGAAATTCATGTTTTAGCGATATCAACTGATCCAATCATCCGATTGGGATGTCGTTTCTTCCTATATTTGTTATTTTATGTGATCTCCGTCCCGAGGTGATGCTCTTGGATGACATTATTTTGGGAATGGGTGGTATTGGGAATGAGTGCGCTTGTCTTCACATCGATCGTTTTTAGGGAGCAGTGAAGGTGCGCTCAGGAGGCGACGGTGGAGGAGGTGAAGATAGCGGAAGAGGAGTAAAGAGTGGAGGGATGCGTTTTCCGACCAATGCTCCCTAAAGTCTCTGATTGGACACTCCAAGTAGAATCTGCTCCTCGCTTCATCTTCGTTTTGAACCCAGTCTTCGTTTTGGATTGTAGGTTAAAGTTTTAGGTTTTCGTTTTGGGTTATAAATTCAGGAGGTATGCCTCCGGTGATACTTGTAAAACTTATGAGTTATGAATAAAGGGACATTTCTTTTTTTTTGTTTTGTTTGTTTGTTAGTGGATTAGTTGGATTTATCCGATTTGTTTGACTTAGTTTTGGTTTAGCTTAGGATTCATTCTGAATTTATTCAAGGCTTATCCCAAGGTTCATTCACTTTATTGAGCTTGGTTTAGAGGGTTTACTTAGTTCTGTTTAGTTTGTTGGGGGCATTTTTTGGTCCTAAACAAGTCAGGGTCTCATTTTAGAGAGTTGTTTTTTTTTTTTAAAAGGTTTTGTCTGATTTAATGTTTGATTTTAACTTGAGTTTTGGTCTTTTGTTTCGATTCAACATGAGACTTAAAAGGTGTGAGTTTTCAAAGGTTCTAGATGGGTGTTAAATGTTTAAATCCTATTGGTTTATCTAGACTTGAGGGATTGGTGTTTCTTAGGGGGTTAAGTATTGTATAATTATTGGTTCATCTGAGTCCGTCATGGATTGTGGTCTTCCAAAGGGGGTATGTGTTTGATTTAGATTCAATTAGATTAGAAAGGTTTAAAGGTGTGACCTTTGTCATTTGGTAATTCAGGAGGTATAGTTTATAAATGTGTGAGCTAAAAGTTTTGGGTTCTTGTTGTTTTGAATTTTGTTCCAAGTTTTGGGATTAAAATTTTGGGGCATTTTTTTGTTTTGAGCATTTTCTTATTCTTTAATGTCTTTTCTTCCTTCCTTTTTTGTATCCTGGGTGTTGGACCCGAAGAGTTGTGTTTATTGCGTGAATTCCTGAGAATGGACGGGATTAGGAATGCACGGTAGCAGTCGAATTGCTGCCATGCTAAGGGAAGAGGGGGAGATGGGATTTTTATTTTCTCGAATAAATCCAGATTTGTGCGTTGCCTGAACATGCGGATTTTGAGTTTCTTGTTTTAAGTTGGGTATTCAGAGGACATGCCCTCGGTGTATTTTATAATTATTTTATTTATTTTATGAAGAGATTATAATTTTAATTCATTTGTGGCAATGTCTATTTAGTAAATTTTGATTTGATTTATCTTGATAGCTTGCTTTGACCTCTTTGGGCGTGATGCTTATTTACTTAAATTTGGTCCGCTCTAATTTATTTTGATACGAGGTGTGTTGGGAGCAGTTTTTTTTTAGTTTAGTTTAGCTTAGTTTCAAGTGAATGGATGATGGGGGGCATTTTTTAGTTTTTTCTTTAGTCTTGGTACAAGTCGGAGTGTGTAGGTGATGTTGGGGCATTTTTTTTTCATTTGGTTTTTAGTTTGGTCTAGTGCATTTTCTTTTAGTTAACGGGGTGAATATTTCTTTAAGTTTGAATGCTTTGGATCGGGCTTAACAAGGGTGTGGTTTACGAAAACAATTAGTGTTAGAGATCGCTTATTTTAGGCCTGTGAACGTGCTGTCTTGGGCATTTTTTTGTTTTGTGTTTCTGGGGAATTACGCGCTTCACTCTGAGCGCATAAATTAATTGCGCGCCAGAGAGTGGACGTGCGTTTAGAGCGTCAGAACGCCATTAAGCGCCAATTTCCGGTCGTTTGATCAATTTAAACGCACGATATCGGGCGTGTGATTAGGGCGGTGGCTGGTCACTGTATGGGTGACCATTGGCATTCACGCGCCACTGTGTGGATGCTTGAAGTGATTACGCACTGAGTAGCCTGCGCGCAACCAGATGGTCGGGTTAGTTTGAGTGGGCGACAATTGGTTCGAGTGCTTAAGACCGGTCGTGTGATCAAAATTAAGCGCGGTGAGAGTAGTGCGTGATTAGTTTGCGTGCCTAAATTTATGTGCATGATTTAGCTGTTCCCTATAAATAGTTTAAAACTTTTCATTTTCGTCGCCCGATCCATGTTAGTCTTCGATTCTCTGTTTCCTTGCTTCTTTGTGCTCTAATTTTCGTGATATTTCGTGATCCAGTCGTCCGTTTCAGGTGCCGTTTCTTCCATTTTCTTTAGTTTTTCGAGCTCTTCATTCTAGTATGGAGGGTGAGGGTATTGGTGGGTGAGATCTTACTATTTTTGAGTTGGAGCGAATGCTAGGAGCAGAGATAGGTGAGACTTTCGAGGCTCCGACCGACATAGTCGGGGAGGTGGATGTTGGAGAGGTGGTTAGAGAGGAGGTACTGGAGGTTGACCAGTCGGGGATCAGGGAGGAGGTGCTCGAGATTGAGCAGGGGATCGCTGAGGATGAGGGTGAGAGGGTTGAGGGTGAGAGAGCTGAGGGTGAGAGAGCTGAGGGGCATCGAGATCGCAGAAACTTCTCGCTGGAGGATTTCTTCGCTCGAGGCCGGGTAAGCATCCATGAGCAAGAGTTCTTTAATTTTCTTAGCCACTTAAGTTATGACATAGGCTTATTAGGATATGAAAACCCTTCTAATTTATGTCAAACCTGCATTGATCCTTGGTTGTGTGCTCACTCATGCATCATGATGGCATCTAGAGATAGGTCATGTTTCTATTTAGTTGCCTTTATCATGCTATGTGTGTTTGTTGTAACTTGTTATTTGTTTAGGGTATATTTGACTTGCTTTTAGTTCTAAATTCATTTATCTTTCATCATAGGTGTGTGTTAGTCTTACTATTATTATTTGTGTTTCGTTCAATAGGAGCCCCCGCAGCAGGCTATCAGCTTGGTATTGACCGAGTCTCATACTTGGTACCGTGCCTTGCTAGAGTTTTAGCAGGCGCGGCTAGTGTCTTTCAATTTCAGACCGATCCTGGAGTTGGAGCCCTTTCAGGTCGGCCTGGCCTAATCGTGACAATCTTGGAGAGGTGGAGGGAGGAGCATCAGGCGCTTCTCTTTCCAGTAGGCATGAAGTTACCGACTCTGAAGGACTGGGCCCGTATCACCGGTCTTCGTTTTGAGGGTGAGTCGATCACAGGGCGGATGATAGGACATTATTTGGAGGTATGTGAGGATATTTTAGGTGTGCCATATAGGTCGAGTGGCTCAGGGCCAGGTATAGTTCAAGTCACTTATTTTTTTGATATGTTTGCGAGTGGCTTCGTCCCCCCGAGGTGCCATTCAAAGGCAAAGGCAATTTATGAGGTGCGTTGTGTGATAATGGTGGGTCGGGAGCCTGTGGTGGAGCCGGGGTTGGCTGCGGATAGGGTGCTCCGAGCATTCTTGATGCACTTCGTTGGTGCGGTACTCTTCTCTTCTTCGCCTCGAGGATGTGTCACTGGGTTATTTTTGATGGTTCTCGGGGACTTGGATTGAGTCCCCACTTATACGTGGGGTGCGGCCGCGTTGACAGGGCATCGCGTCGATCAGAGGTTTCCTTCTATTCATCCAGGTGAGTTTTAGTTAATTGGCATCATGATGTCTTTAGTTTGATTAATTTTTGGTGGTAGTGACGATCTCAGTGTTTCTTCTTATGTGTCGTTGTTGTTGTTGTTATTTTTCTTTTCAGTTTTAGGCATATGATCATTTTGCTTTTCTTCATTCGGGATTTTCGTTGGAGGTGACATTCGCATTCCCGTGGATGCACTTGTGGAGGGAGGCGTTGAGGGGTTGTCGCTAGTCTTCGGATCTTCAGACCGCGCGAGGCCACTTTGAGGATATGCACGCGGGGCAGGTATAGATCATCACGTGTATTTTTTTTATTTCGTTTCGGCCTTTTTAGGATGTGAGCCTTCGTTGAGGGGTTACCTCGTTTCCTTGGTTGTAGGTGCTTTGGAGGCCGTATGTGAATGAGGAGGATGCAGGCGTGCCAGTGATTCAGTCTGATCGGCCCTTCTTTGATGTAGACATATGGGTCCATTGTTTTAAGAGGGTAGAGAGGATCCGCACATCTCGAGTAGTACAGTAGCTGGGGCTCGCTCAAGGAGTCCCTCTAGAGATTCGTCATAGAGCGGCGAAGAGGATGACCGGCCCTCCTGGATGAAATTTTGCGGAGCAGATGGCACTTCAGATAGCAAATTTTTAAACTGGGGGGACTAGGGTTACAGGGGTGTGTGACGAGGCGGACGCTTGGGAGTATGTGCGGTGGTTTAGTGTGTTGGGTGGCGGGCGCCTCTTCACACGTCCCTTGCATGGGGTGGCTCTTTCGCTCACGGTGGGCCGGAGTCAGCGTCGGCTTTGAGGGAGAGGTTGGCTGCGTTGGAGTAGGGCCATCTCACCGTGAGCGTGCGGGGGGCTTTAGACGCTCTCCATAGGGCGATGGAGCGGATGGGGTGTGCTCCTCGAACGGATGAGGAGATGCTGCACTCCTTAGCCTCCTCGGTTGCTCAGGCTAGGGCAACAGAGGATGTGTTGGGGGCTCGACTAGCAGAGACTCAATGGCTCCTGGTGAGTTAGTTCATATATATTTTTTTCTTTAATGTGGATTCTGTCTTTTGGTTGTTCTGACATGGTTGTGGTGTCTCATTTTATTTTATTTTCGACAGTCTGCGAGGGAGGATGAGGTTGCTCATCAGACGACGATGATTGAGATGTTACGTGGTCAGCAGCAGGCCGACCGGGAGGTGGAGGCCAGCTTACGATCTGAGATTGATGGATTGGTAGGTGCCCTTATAAATATAATTTAGCACTGTTAGCTTGCCAACTGATGTGTTTATTATTACTCGTAGAGCCGAGCTCGCTGCTGGAGGTCCCGTTCCAGCATTTGATCCATCTTTAGTTGCTTCCTTCAATCGGGAGGTTCTAGTGATGGCTCAGCTTCGGGCCAAGCTAGATCATTGGGTAAGTTCCAGTCAATCTTTTATCTTGTTTGTGTCATTGCATTAGTTTGTTGGGTGTCATTGTTTTGCTTTCTTAACAATTTACTAATATCATGTGGTATTTCAGCGTCAGGTTTTCGAGGATCTTCAAACGAGAGATGTGACTGCTGCCTCTTTGCGCCTTGAGAGTCAAGTATAGTTTTTTTTTGGTGTAGTGTAATTTTGTTTAGGTTCTTTCATCTTTACTTTGTTGTGACATCTCTTGTGTCGGTTTGTTTGATTCTTTCTGCAGGTTGTTCCAGACTTTGCTCCCGAGGCTCCCCCTCAGGAGTCTGCTCCTATCCCTACTCAGGTATGTTTTAGTTATTATATTCAGGGCTTATTTACCATTATAGTATTTATCTGATGTATTTACTCACTCTCATTGCAGCCATCTACGCTTGCTGTCCCTCGGGTGCCGCCCGCTGATCCAGTGACGGCTGAGACAGTTGGGCAGCTCCTAGAGGAGAGGTTAGATCTGGTATAATCCTTTCTTTTTCAAGGTTTCTTATTTTGTTCATGTATATATTAGTTTTCCTTTGACTTATTGTGGTTATGCAAATCCGTTAGCTTGAGGAGGCGCGAGCACGTGTCATTCCTGAGGCAAGATGAGTCCTTAGGGAGACGCAGAGTTGGGAGGACCTGGTCATTGAGATGATGGTCACATAGAGGACTTAGACCGAGGCGTTAGAGGCGGCCCGTTGGATGACGCGGGCAGAGATGCAGGTGATCCTAGATCGGTTACAGTATCGTCTGATGAGGAGTGAGCGAGGGGTGCGTAGGTTGGTTAGTCAGCTTGATGGCTCGGAGTCGAGGGCAACGGGTTCCTCAGCTGGGCAGTCTCGGCACACGTCACATGATCGTGTCAGGGATGATGCTTGTAGGGATTCAGCCATTTGTGATATTCTTGCAGGGTATCCTCCTCATTCTCGCTCAAGGCAGTTTGTTAGCCAGACGAGTGAGGGGGGCTCTGTAGCAGGGCTTCATCATTTAGAGGTTTCGAAGACTCCGCGTGCCGGGATAGTGTTTTCAGAGGACCGCTCATGCACTGAGCCGATGATATTTCGGGGGATGTAGAGCTGGCCATCCTAGGCCAAGCAATGAGTAGGTGTGTGTGAGTTTTTGGTATCCATAGCATGTGTGTGTTGTATATATAGGGGGATGCCCCTGGTGGTAAGTGTAAAAAGAAATGAAAATATTTTGACATATATATAAAAAATTTTTGCTTAGATGTACCTGATTGGCTCCTTTTCTTTTAGTTACCTCTTGTGTCTACTTTTGCTTTTTAATTGCTTTAGCACCATCGACCGTCATTGAGACTTGGATGCTTCCTGAGCTGGCCCGGTGATGGTTGAAGGTTGCTTCATATCCGCACATGTGAGAGTAATGCTGTCAATAGTTTTGTTTTCCCCCTTGCTAATTGTCAAGGGGGGTAAGTGTCTCAAACCGGTGTGCTTTTTTTTTTTTTTTTTTTTTCTCTTTTTTTTTTTTTTTTTCTTTTTCTCTTTTAAAAAAAAATGAAAATAATGCAATAGGGAAAGCAAATAGCTAAGATAGAAATAAAATAAAAATGCCCCAGTATAGGAGCGTGGTATGATTGGCAGTATGATATCTTCGGTAGCACTTTTCGAATGGTAACTTCGTCATTTCTTATCTCCTTTGTGGACAAGCTGGCGCTTCTGATATGATTCTTCTCTAATAAAAAAAAAATGCCCTAGCATCAAGATGCAATGGAGGTTTTTTAGGTTTTAAGATGAGGACTTTGGGTTTATAAGCGATCATGGGTATTTGGTGAGTTAATTTTGAAGGAAAGTTGAATGGTACTATCATCGAATTGGGGAGGTCTCTTTGACTAGGTCAGTTGTACACAGGGGTCTACCTTGGGGTGGTGGTCTTCCTATCCCATGGCTATTAGAGAGAAGTATGGTAGGTATAGTAGGTGATTGCATCAGTCATCATTCATCAATTTTTGATTTCATTTCTAGGAGCATCCTATAAGGCTTCTGATTTATCATTCGAAAATAAAAATAGAAGAGGGGGGTAAGGCTCAGTGATGCGGGAAATAGTTTGTATTTAAAGCTTTCCAAAAGGGATAAGTAACAATCTTTTTCTCAGAGGGATACAGGATGCCATGATCGAGCTCTTCGTCATATTTTGGCACCATCAAAATCTCATATTCTATGATTAGTAGGAGTTTGTCCTCCTCCCGTCACCTTACGACGACATCTAGTAGTATGGGGATATGAGGGTGCACTCGTAGCTTGCTTATACACTTCTAGTAACGTTACCAGGGATGTCCTCACGGTCAGCTTATGCTTCCCTGAGCTCATTGACTTGTTCATTCGTCATAATGCTCTCGCTCGATTTTTGATATATAAATGTATATTTTTTTTTAAAGCATCCTGCTAGCGCAAGAATAATTTGTTTTGATTGAACCTAACATCTTCATTTTTTTTTGCTCTAACGTCTCCTCCAATGGCGGGGGGAGGAAAATGAGGATCGGGTGTTACTTATGCTTTTGAAAGAGATTAGATAGGTCACTAATCCTTTAATCAGTTTGCCTGAGTGAGAAAAGGTGAGCGATAAATTAGAGTTCTTAAAGATATTCTGAGAATTGAAGGCGTACGACCAATGAATGGGTCGTGACAACTACGGGGGTGATAAGTATAAGTATTTAACCATGGGATGTGACGATCACAGGGTTAAGGGTAATATTTTCTAAGGTACATGGTGTTCCAAGGGCTAGGAAGTTCTTCCCGTCTTGGTTTGCCAGTTTATAGGCATTTTCAGGGTATGTGGCTGTTATGACATAAGGGCCTTCCCAGTTCGATTTCAGTTTTCCTTTCGGATGGGCGTGCTTGGAAGACATGATTTTCTTTAAGACTAATTCCCCAATATTAAAGGTTCATTCAAAGACTTTTTAATCGTAAGCCCTGACCACTCTCCTCTGATATACCTAAGCTTGATCGGCTGCCCTTAGACATGTTTCATCGAGCTGCTCTAGCTACGTGAGTAGCGTAATTCTCCTCTCGTCTAAGGATAGCTCACCATGGAGTTGAATGCATAAAAATTGTACTTGTATCTCATATGGTAGGACTGCCTCCATCCCGTAGGTAAGGAGGTAGGGAGTTTAGCCAGTGGCTGTATGAATAGAGGTCCTATAGGCCCAGAGTGCTTCTGCCTGTCCATTGCCTTGAGGGTAGAATGGTGATGAGTGGCATAGATTGATGCCGTACTTCTTGCATAACTTCTTCGTCTTCTCCGCATGAACTGTGATCCGTTGTTAGTGACAAACATATTGGATACTCCAAACCTGGTGATGATATTCCGAACGATAAACCTTACGAGTGTTAAAGCAGTGATCCTGACATAGGATTCAACTTCTGCCCATTTGGTATAGTATTCGATCGTTGTAAGTATGAACGAGTGCTTGTAAGTGTTCCCAACAGTATTTGTGAAAGGTCCAATGACATCGAAGGCCCACATCAAAAACAGTCATGGCGAGGTCATAGTATTCAATGCAACTGATAGATCTTTGACGAGTGTGACGTGTTCTTGACATTGCTTGCAGGATTGGAAGTAAGGTGGCAATCTCTGATCATTATCAGCCAAAAGTAGCCTTATCGTATAACTTGATCGGTGAGTCTCTGTCTACTAGAGTGGGCGCCGCAGGCATTGGCGTATGCTTCTCGGATGATGTATTATCCTTTGACAGTCATGACGCATCGTAGCAGTACTCCTTTAGTGAAGGCTTCTTTGTATAATGTTTCTTCGAGTATACAGAAACGGGCACATCGATTCCTTATAGTCTTCTGTTCGATCTTTCAGGCATATAGGGGGACGTGTTGATGTTTCAAAAAGTTTCAGATGTCGAAATACCACGGTTGTCTATCGTCAGCTGGTGATTTTTAAAATCTGAACATAATGAATTTGGTTCTTATCTTGACGTGCTTTTCCGAGGTGATTACTTCTTTCGGTTCTGTACTTGTGGGGAGGACGGGTAATTCTCTCTTGACGGTCCATGCTACCTCGTGGGCGGGTACTGTTAACTTTTCGATGAAGAAGGTCTTGGTATTTTGTTCGATAAGTATTTGGATGATCGAGGCTAGCGTGGCTAAGGAATCTATGAGCTTATTTTCTAATCTAGGGATGTGCGTGAAAGAGATTCTTTTAAATTTCTTTATTAAATATTGAGTGGTTTTTAGGTATGCCATTACTCTCCTTTCCTTAGTTTTCCATTCTCCTATGACTTGTGAAATTACTAGTTTGGAATCACCGGTGGTTTTTAATTATTTAACATCTAACTGTAGCGCTGCTCGTAGTCTAGCTATAAAGGCTTCGTATTCTGTGACATTATTAGTGACAGGGAAATCTAGTTGAAAAGTCTTAGGTATGATAATTCCTTTTGGGCTTAGGAGGACTATCCTGATGCCTTTTCCTTTGTGATTTAGAGTGCAAACAAAATAAACGGTCCATGATGTCTTATCGGGCTCTTCGTTATGAATCGTGAATAAGTCTTTATCGGGGAAATCTGCATGTATGGGTTCATCACTAGGGAGTGGGAGATTTGTGAGGTAATCGACGACTGCTTGTCCTTTGATTGATTTTTGCGTGACATAAGTGATATCGAATTCTTGCAGGAGCATATGCTAGCGAGCGATCTTTCCTGATATTGTGGGCTTTTCGAATATATACTTCAGAGGGTTTATTCGGGATAGTACTCGTATTTTATATGCTCTGAAGTAGTATCGTAATTTGGTAGAGGTCCACACCAATGTGAGGCAAGTCTTCTCTATTGAAGTGTATTTTTGTTCGTATTCGACCATCGTCCTACTGAGATAATAGATAGCCTTCTCTCTCTTGCCTTCTTCTTCATATTGTCCCAGAATTACTCCCATTGCTTTATCGTTTACTGAGAGGTATAGAATTAGGGGTCTTTCGGGGATAGGTGGTGATAGTATTGGCGGGTTAAGGAGGTACTTGATGTTGTCGAAGGCTTGCTGACACTGGTCATCCCATTTGTACTCAGTTCCTCCTTTAAGTATTCTGTAGAAAGGATCGCATATGTCTGAATGCTAGGAGATAAATCTTCTAACGAATTATAATCTTCCTATCAGGCCTCATAACTCTTTGATATTACTGGGAGGCGGCATCTCGAGGATGGCTCTGACCTTTGCAGGGTCAACTTTGATCCCTCGCTTGCGAACTATAAAACCAAGTAATTTTCCAGAAGTGACTCCGAAGACACATTTCTTTGGGTTTATTTTTAGCTGATATTTCTTAGCTCTTTGTAACACCAGTCGGAGTGCTTCAACATGTCCTACTCGCGTTTGGAACTTTACTAATATGTCATCGACGTAGACTTCTACACATTTATGCATCATGTCGTGAAAGATGGCCATGATGGCACTTTGGTATGTGGCTCCTACGTTCTTGAGCCCAAAAGACATAACGACGTAACAGTATATTCCTCATGGTGTGGTGAAGGAAGTCTTCTCTTGGTTGGACTCTGCTAATTTGATCTGATTATATCCAGAGAAATTGTCCATAAAGGATAGCATCTCATGTCTAGCGATGTTGTCGACTAGAGTGTCAATGTGTGGCAGTGGGAAGTCATCTTTTGGGCATGCCCGATTGAGGTTTTGAAAGTCGATGCAAACCCGTACTCTACCATCTTTCTTGGTGACAGGTACTATGTTGGCCACGCACTTAGGGTAAAGAACGACTCGGATAAATTTGGCTCTGTGTAACTTGCCGACTTCCTCTTTAACTTGGAGGGTGGCTTGTGGGTGCATCCTGCGGAGTTTCTGCTTAACAGGCTTTACATCAGGTTCTAAGATGAGGCGATGTTCTACCAAACTTGGGTCTAAATCGGGCATGTCCTCGTAGGACCATGCGAAGGAATCGAGGTGTTCTTGCAGGACTTATGCAATTTATTGGCGTTCCTTGGAGTTGAGCATTGCACTAATCAGTAGTTTCTTGGGTTTCTTTTTAGTGCCAAAGTTAAGTTCTTCTGTGGGTTCCACGGGAGCTTGGGTTTGCTCATCGAAATGCTTGATAACCCATTGGAAGTTTGGTGCCTCCTCGACAACTGGTGTTCTTTATTCATCCTCGGTAAGTTCGTATACTACGAAATTGCTACACTGGGGATCTGAGTTTGCGGAAGGTAACCCTTCTTTGGCACAATCTATGATTGAGAGATCTTTGGTCAGGTGAAGGTCAAGACTACTGATTCTTCTCTCAAGGTTACGAAGTATCTCGTTCGGCATGATCACTAGCTTGTTGTTTAGCTGGGATGCTTTACGCCCTTGTGCAAGGAATGAGATAGAAACCTTAGGAGAAACGTCTCCTTGTTGGCCACAAATTTGGTTCGAGACAAAGGGTTCCCTTTCTTTTCTGGGGTTTTCTGATTTTTTTGGATTTTGTATTTCTAAATTTTTTGGGTTTTCTATTTTTTCTATTTTTTTTATTTTAGATAATAAATATGGTACAAAGTCGGTCGCCTCAAGGGGCGCCGGGAGAATTGCTTCCTCTAGTTGAGGGAGCGAGACGGCTGCTGGAGCCATTCGAGCGATTCTTTGAGAAATGCGAACTTGTTGTAAATTTGGCAATTTTTTTTTAAGAGTCCTCATTTGATGAGATCTTTTGAATGAGTGACGTTGGTGACAGCGACACTATCGCTTGGATTTCTTCTGCCACATTGATCGCCTCTTCTTCGAAGAAGCTCTGAAGATCGTAGTCAATTAAGCTGTCATCCTCTGGGTTGTTATAATATTGTTCTTCCCACCAAGGGGGATCTCCCAAAGGATCCTCACGGGTAGTGAGTTCTTTTCCTTGATCTTCATAATACATTAGGATGAGAGCGCATGCTCGGCAGCGAGGTTAATAATGGTGAAGAATGCAGGGAGATTCCCAAGGACATTCCCATCCTTCTAGGTTAGAGTCGAAGACAGTATCGAATTCATCTTCTTGATCTGATAGTGCTTGAAGTCCTAAATTGGTTCACTCTGCTAACTCGAGGGCCGGGAGGTCTATCTAGTAGTACACGTCATCACTCAGGGGAGGTTGCCATTCTTCCTCGAGAGATTTTCAAAATATTTGGAGTTGTGGCGAATCTAAGGATGTAGAAGTGTCTAGTTCAAGTTTCTCTTCAAACTCTATGAGGGCGACGCGAGTGTTTCTCCCTAGGTCAACCAAATGATCGTTGAGATTTTTTGCTTCTTACACCGGTGGCCGAGCTGGTAGGTCATTACTTATTTTCGTTGTCACGAGGTTGGAGTGATTCGATTATTCCATCGTAGAGTGTCTGATCCAACTAGTGAAGCCTTCTAATATGCTGGTGCATGCCATACAGCGGGGTTGGTATGGGTAGGCGATACAAGGGGAGTCCCAAGGGAATTCTCATCCCTCAAGGCCAAGGCCGAGGCGGATGCTATATGAGTTAATATTTTCTTGTGGAGTTTCATCTCTTTCCCATGTTAAGCTTAAGTGCTCTTCACTATCTTGCAAGACTGTTATATGAAAATCTTCGTCGTTAGTAGATTCCCAATCTTCCACTTGCGGGTCGAGTTCTAGAGGTTCTTCTCTCTTCTCTTCTATAAATTTCTTAGTGTTAAATATGGACTTGACTCCTTCAAGCGATTTATCGATATCGTCATTTAAATTGGTTAATCATTGAACGCTTTAGTCATTTACTCAATTTTCACTTCTTGGGATTTAGTGAAGGACACTTCCTTATGCTTTGACACATTTACATTCTCAGTGATCCCATAGGCGAAGTGGTCATATAGAGACCATTTTAGTGAGGTAGGGGATAAGTCGGCTTGCGGGTCATCCGATTGGTAATCTAACCCTATATGCTTACATATTTGCATTGGGACAACGGGCCCTACGCGACCTTGCTTATTTTTATCGAGTCCGGTGTGGGGAATGTATATCCAAGTTGGTACATAAGGTCCCACCCTTTTGTCGCGGTAGGGTTAATGGCATAGAGTTTGGCGAGGTGTGGGCCAACCTCTCTTCTCATTAATTTTTATCGACGCGTTGGGGGAGAACTAGGAGGGGTAGGGGACGGATTTTCACAATGGTTGTCTCATGCGGGATTCGAGTCTTTTGGATGTGGCCCGTGTTCAACACATAATCATGAGCGGTTGGTATGCTTGCTGCTTAATCAATATCCATCTCCTAGAGGGGTGCATCAGCTTATATACGGATGATGGAGTCCTCGTATGGAAATTTGACGCATTGATGGTATGTGAATGTGACGGCCTTCATTGACTCTAGCCATTTTCTTCCTAAAATTAGATTGTACGTACCAGCAAAATCAGAAACATGGAAGGTAACGTCTTTCATTACAGATCCAAGGTGAACCTGTAGCTTGATAGTTCCTTTGACAAAGCGATGCGACCTATCATAAGCTATGAGTGATAATGCGGAGGGCCTGATATTATGCTCTATATAGTCGAGCATTTTTAACGTGGTGAGAGGGTAGATGTTAAGTCCTGCTCCCGTGTCAACGAGTGCGTGTGGTACGGAGAATCCTCTAATTATGACCGTAAGATATATGGGGCCGCACTCCCATGGAGTGACTCTTTAGGCATGCCTGCGTCTGTCAAAGTGAGCGCCGGAGGTTGCGCTATGACCAAAGTGATTTGATGAAGCTCATCTAGGGTTGTATCCTTATCCACTTGCGTGTCTTCAAGTGCCCTTATCAACAACCGGTGATGATCAAGAGATTTCTTGATGAGTTCTAGTATAGATATCTGGGCTAGAATCTTTTAGAGATGCCGGATAAGGTCGTATTCTTGCCCTGGCTCGAGTGTAGTTTCTTTGCCTGGTCGATGGGCCTTAGGTGCAGGTGGTTGGAATGGTTGAGATGCAGGAATTGGTGGAGGGATAATCTGAGGTGGGGGAGGCAAGTTAACTTCTCTTTCTCTCACACTCCCCTCTGATGGTTGTGCGTTTGTGAAATCCTTAATTCGAAGGAAAGGTGGAGGTGGATAATGCGAACTCCTTATTTCGAGGGAAAGGCAGAGATGGGTAATTGGTTCCTGATTTGAGAATCGGGCAAGTTGATTGTTGATCGAACCCGACGTGGCTTGACGCAGATGTATTTGTAAAATGGTTGAAATTTGAGCTCAGAACACGTACCTGAATGGTCCCACTCTAAGGTGGGAGGTACTGTGTGTAGTCCTCCTCTAGGAAAGCAGAGACTAGTGTCTCGCACGGGTCGGGATGTTCTTCTTGCTCATTTTCTTTTACGTTCAGTAAACACTCAATCTTTGTTTCATTCTCTCAGCTCGGAGTCTTCCGAGTGACACTTTCTAGCCACATGACAATTTGGGCTGTAATTTGAAGAATGTGATCTCCATACTCGGGTTCAGAATCGGACGAAGGGAGTGGTAATGGTGCTGGTTCAGGACTTGGAGGGGTCGAAGGTTCGGGTGGGTTGTAAGTACTTGCTGCTAACTTTATTGGGAATGGTGATAAGAATGGGGTTAGTGAAAATCAAAGGTGGATTACATAGCAACAAGCCTAAAAATACATAGTCCTGCAAGATACAGGGCCTGTTGTAGTAAGTTTTAATAAGTAAAAGTTTGTCCCACATGGAAAGTTGATCTAAAGCTCCAAGGGAGATATCTTTAGTAGGCCCTCTAGACCTGGCTACAGATCTGGCAATCCTAAATGGAAGGGGATTTAAGGTCACTATTGTCTAAATCCTAAGGTAATCTAATGCCTAAACTACATAAATGGTTGAGAAGAATGATGGAGTGTGAGAAAATAAATATAAAAGGGTGAGAAGTAAGCTATTAGGTACAGATCTGATGGGTTCTATAACTCAGACTCAGATCTGCTGCTATAGAAATCCTGTCTAATAACTACATTATCACCAAAGAGGAGAAAGGATCCAACTCACCCCTGTGCCATGATCCAATCCCTTATGGCTATAACCTGTCCACTTGAATGGTTACAGACTATCCAATAGGAGAACCACAGTCCAGAGATGGGTCAGAACAAGTTTATCATCGTAGGCATTATTTCTTCCAGGCTACCAGCTCAAGAATCCATAGGAACCTCAACCTCTAAAGTTCTGTGTGTGGGGTTAGGCCTGCAATGTGCACTATCCTGGACACATAGAACCAACAAGAGTTTGAGTACTAGCTTTTAAGCCTAGTTGTTCACTGCTTTAGAAAGACAGCAGTGATCCAGTCACAAGCCTATAATCTCTACAGCCAGATCAGATTTATCATCTGATGGTGGGTCTATACAAATATAGGAGAGTCTGTCTCTGCACAATCTCTCACAAGGCTTCAAGCACAAGTGTAGAGAAGAAGAATATGTCTTAGATCCGTGGATTGGCCTCACCCTAGGGCTATAATCGGTCCACTTGAATGGTCACAGACTATCCACAGAGGCTATCCTTCCCACAGATGTCTAAGACAGAACAAGAAGATTGCTGCCACCACCATGTTCACAAGGCTACCAGCTCAAGCTCCCATAGGGATTCAGATTTAGTGTATCCCGTAGTGGGGCATAGGCCTGCAATGTGCCTAACCTGGACACACAGGTCACTTGGATCTAAATAAAACCTTAAAAACAATCCTCCATTGCTTACAATACAACTTAGCAATGGAGAATCTCAAGGCAGCAGCCTTGTACAGAACAACTCACAAAATACCAATCCCATACATGCATAAAATCCTATTATAAAACTCCATTAAAACTATTCCAAATAGACATACAAAGGCATAGCCAGCAAGTGCTGGACTATGGAGAGAAGAAAAAGGGAAAAAGAAGCTGCCTAAACCCTAACCTTAGCCTATTGCAATTCTATAGTTGGTTCAAGAAGGAGTACAGAAGTCCCCTAAACCTAAACTAGGCTTAGGCTTATATAGCAGTCAGCTCTGTGAGCATTAGGATTAGGAAAACCCTAATTTATTAATGCTATCATGGCCCATTTCTGTTCCTTGGATGCCTCAGGGTGTGTGCACAGAGATTAGAGCATTGAAGTGTGTGCCCTAGTTGTTGAAAGTTCCCAGATTGCCCCTGCAGAAGTGGGGAGAAGTTAAGATCCTGAGCCTCACTAGGTAGAAAGGCTTTCCAGGTCTTGTCGCGTGATAGAATTGTCGTAGCAGGATTGAATTGACTTGAAGCTCTTGCAGTCACGAGATTGCTCTTTCCATTTGAATGGCGCGGGAATTACGCGCGTAGTTCGTTCCTTGGTGAATCCCGCGGGGATCCTCGCGAAGAAGCAAGGTGCATGGGCTTCTGGATCGCACAAGCAGTTCTCTGAAGGTCTGTATCCCGTGGCCACTGTGCGACAGCTACGCATAGGAATGCCTAGAGCTCTCTCTCCTCAGTGCATCGCGCAAAGATTAAAGGCTCCTTTCTTGAGCTGCGCGAGAGCTTATGACTGAGCCTCGCGAGAACTGCGCAAAGTCTACTTTCTGGGCTCTTCTGTCATTCATCTATGCGAGAACAGCGCGAGCAGTTGGCTTACTTCCTTCAGAAACCCGCGACAGCTGCGCGAAGCATTCTCTCTGATTCAATTAAAACCTTACGCCATCTGTGCGAAGCTCATTTCTTAGCTTGTTGCTGCTTTGCTGTGCCTATGCTATAGCCAGTTCTTTGTCTGGGTCCAACCTCCTTTCTTCTGAGGAACTTCTGGGGCAACAGCAGGCTTCTTGGCATGGTTAGGGCCTTATCTACAGCTGCTGCTTATTACCTACAAAATTGGCTTAACACACATTTATTACATGACTAAGGGTCTAACAGAGATTAAGTTAAGGGGTGAAAAGTGGTACTTTTTAGGTCTTAACACACCCCCAATCCTAATCTTTGCTAGTCCCTTAGCAAAGCTTTAACTAATTAAATGCCACTTTCGTAGGGATCACGGGTACATTTAGCATATGTACCAAGCCTTTTAAACCCTTAGGTGATCCTTAGTGGAGGAGTGAAGTCTCTTGAGGGTTTTCAGTGAAAATACCCACAAACTTCACCATTAGAACAGTTAAGTATAGTGCAGTTAATGACAACACAGATTTCAATGTATGAAGCTTCATTCCACACCCCTTCTTTAACACTTAGAGGAAACTGCAGCAGTAATGCAGGCCATTTAAAACTCAAAATTTAACATGTGTTTGCATCCCCACCATTCATTTTACATTAGAAATTCAATGTGTAAAAATCAGTACCCAGCTTGCCTTAAATTCAAAATTCAGGTTGGATACAACCCCAATGAGGTTAAAATTTAGACCCAATTCTCACCTGGGCTATCTCTCAACATTAACAATCTGAAGGTGTGCACATTCAAAACAGCTCAAGAGCAATTACAGACCTCAAATGGGCCTGCAAGAATGACCATAGGCAAAACTTCTAATTTCTGATATCCTCATGACTTTTCACCATAGATTGGACAACTCCTCATCTCCACATGACAGCTCATTTTACTTTGGATCTACAAGGTCTTTTTGAATGGGTTGTAATGTGGCTTATGGGTGAGGGATGTAAAGAATCAAGGGGTAAAAAGGAATCAAAATTAAGAAATCAGCAAGTGAGGAGTGATTCATGACTTCATAACCTTCATTTCAGCAAAACTTCATCTTACTTGATATATTCCAGAATCAAAGTGGCCAGCTTCTCCTCTTCTTTTCAATTTTCAGATGATGTTCTTCTCTAGACTTCTCTTTCTTTTTCTCCTTTTATTTTTATTCAATCATTTTTATGATTTTTATGATGAACTGTCACACAAATACCATTGATACACTGTTGTTCATAAGTTGCTTTTCTTCACCTTCCACAGAATGTTGGACCACTCTCACTATCTTTAACTCCTTCTCCTTTACCTTCTGAATTCTCAGAGTAAGGGTGAGGTTGAATCAGGTCATGAGGTTAAGGTGCAAGTACTCTGGTGTTTGTCAAAGAAAAGTAAGATTTTTAAGGCTCAACTAGTGTAAGCAAAAGGGTAGTTTTTTTAAAAAGGTTGGATTTTCAGGCTCAAACTATCCAAATGAAGGCCTTGGATCATTTCCTTAGTATCATGAGTGTTGTCAATCAGTTTTGATTTGGAGGTGCCTAACTTCTAGTAAAAAGGTCTTGATTCAATCAGTCCTCAGAGCATAAATAATGTCAAAAATACTCTTCAAAAGAAAATGATGGGCCCAAATCTCACTAGGTATGGTCCTCAAATTAACCCATAGGGTGTATTTTCACCTTTTTCTCTCTCCTCTTAGGTTTACTAGGTACTAATTTAGCATTTCTAATGTTAGATTCATGGTGGTGTCTAGATTTTAACATTTTCAGTTTTGAAATATCTGTAAAAATATTTTAATTTTTTACAAATTCCTCATTGTATCAAGTTAGGTGGAAATTGACTTTATCCATCCCAGTTACACCATCATTACTGCACTAAAGTTAGCTACTCTATTGGCAGACCTACCCTGCCACACCCCCAAACCATGAGGAGCAGTGTCCTCATTGATTCAAAGGTGAGAAAGTGTAGGGTAATAGTCAGGAAAAAACAAGTAAGCACACACAGATAATACACACAATTTAATATACAAAAACAAAAAATTCTATTAACTGGGAAGACATATACAACTGTAATTACAATGAGAAGAAAAGAAGTGAAAGGAAGGAAAAGCCTAAGTACAATCTATGTTAAGAGGATGAGGAATCAAAATCCGAATTTGTAAACCAATCTCAGCCCATCTTTTGAGCATGTTTCCTAAGGGCAGCTTTGTCCTCTTTTTTTTGTCTTTGCTTCTCAGTTGGATTCTTTTTCTTCTTAGCTTTGCTCTCAGCTGGAGTCTTTTTCTTAGGCTGCCTTGGTTTCTTAGGTTGGGCTGGTGGTTTCTTGGCGGTAGGAGCATTTGGTGCCCTCACCCTCATCTTTCTGGTTTTGGGTTCAGGAGGGACCATAGGGGATTTGCCTTTGTCATGCTCAGTGGGGGCTACTGGGGACTTCCCTTTTGCTTTAGGCTCAGGCTGGCCAGGGGGTTTTACCTCCTCAGACTGGGCAGCTGGCTCTTTGCCAATTTTAATAGAGGCTGCTGTGTAAGCAGTCCTCTTAGCAGTGACTTTCCTTTGTTTAGGATAAGTTTGCTCAGTTGGAGGTACATCAGGGGTTTGGATAGGTGGGGGCTGCTCTGTTAGAGTTGAGGAAGGAGGGGCAATTGGTTGTGCCTACTCAGACTGGGCAACTGGGGTTGGGGTAGCTTTAGGCTCAGGTTCTGACATGCGGATAGAGAGTGGGGTGGGCTGGCAGGCTGATTCGGCGACCAACGACTTCCAATGAGGCTATCTGGATTTTGGCTTTGAGGAGGTCAGTTTCATGGATTTCCTTTTGGAGTCTGAAGATCTCCTGGGCATTGTTGAGCCTCTTTTCGAAAAGTCTTGCTTTCATCTTCTCTGCAGCAGTGTTGGCTTTCTCCAGCTTCAAATTCAGCTGATGATAAGCAGCCATAGATTTAGCCTTCTCATAGGCCTCCAAGATGTTAGCCTACCCCAGGGAGATACCCAATAATTGCTTTCTGTGGGCTTCCTCCATTTCAACAATCTGCTGCAGTAAGGGGGTCTCAATGGACTGCCTAAGTTGGGCCATGCCCCTCAGGACATCCCTCCTAAGGTAGGGATTGTCCCTCATGGCATGGAAGATGGTGAGGTAGGGAGGGATGTAAAAGGAGTGTTTGGGAGCGATGGGAAGAGAGGAAGTGGAAGGAGCAAAATGTGATTTATCCTGGGTGGGGGGAGTGGGGTTATCAGTGGTTAAGTCTAGTTGTTGGGGGATGGTAACAGGTTCTGGGTCTGTTTGTGTCTATTTGTCAGTGAATGTTGGAGGGGGTAGGATAAGAGGTGAGATGGAAGGCATGGGGGGGAAAGAAAATGAGGTAGGCTCACTAGGAGTAGGGGGTGATGGGGGAGGGAAAAAGGGAATGGTGAAAGGTGTGAAAGAGAATGGTGGGATTGTGGGGACAGGGTTGGGTGGGAAAAGGACCAGGGGGGTTGGAGTAGTTTGTTGAGGGATGGGTGGGTTTGTCAAAGTGTGAAGTGTGGATTTAATGGATGTGAGTTCTGTCTGCATCTGATCCTAGGTGTGTGTAGTGGTGGATAGTTGGGATTGGATGTTTTGGATGAGGGAGAGGATGAGTGTCAGTGTGTCTGGGCTGGGAGGTTGAGTTTGTGTAGCAAATGGCACAGGTTGAAAATGTGAGGAAGGTGCATGATGGAAAGTGGAAGGAGGAGGAGATTGGGGTTCGGGTGAGTGGTGTGGGGAAATAATTGAGAGTCCGGGAGGGGGGTGTAGTGGGTGAGCATAGTGTCAAGGAAACTAGCCATAAAGGCTTGGAATCCTGTGGTTGTATTAAGGTTTAAGTCTATGTCTCTCAATGGGGATGTAATAGGCATGGCAGGGGTGGTGTCTTCTTCAATGTGAGGTGTGTCAATGGGGATAAAAGGGATTGTGGGTGGTGTCTGTGAGATGGTGGGGGATGTCTCAGTGATTTTCCTTTTCTTGTAGGAAATGAGTGGAGGGCTGTCAGGTTTATGTGAAGATGTTGGGGGTATTGGGGCTGTGTATTGAGGTAGGGTAGGGGATGGTGAGGGGCTGACATGGGGGGTGGTACCAATCACAGGAGAAGGGGGTGTGGGCATGTGCGACCATGGATCCTCTCGAGCCCGTCGCGGCGGTGCACTCGCTTTGGATGAAATGTAGAGTCGCCACCCGGAGCTTTTGGTGACTCGGGAAACCTTCAAATCGATATTTTGAGAATCGAAGCGCTAAATATGACTCTGATTTACCGGTCTTTGCCAAAGGCTCTAGGGTAGGGGCTTCGGTTATCGATCGGGAAGGGTTTAGGTACCCGATTAACCCGCACATAGCGGTCTCTATCTATGGCCAAAATAAAAATAAAAGGGCAGAGTTTCCCCTTGCTCGAAGGCAATACAGTCCTATCAAGCTTTGAGTCAAACCGAAATTTCGGCGGTGTAACGGCTTGAATCCTTGGACGGAGGAGACACCAAGAAGGTAGAGGAAGAGAGGGGTGAGCCAGAGCTCACGGGCCCTTGTTGCACCATGGAAGTCCTTCGCTTTGGCGTGCTTTCGATGGCTTAAATGGTGTGAAAATGGGTTCTAATGCTAGGATTCAATAAAATAGGAAGTGTAGGGTGAGGCCAAAGGCTAGACTTTAGCTAAAGGGAGTGATCTAATGGTTGAAATGGATTGAAAAAGATGAACTAAGCTTGCTGGAATTCTGGAAAATAAGTGGCATTTTCTCTCACTAGGGTTCTCTCTTAAGCTATCTAATCTTTAAACCAAATTTTCAACCCTTTGGGAAGAGGGGGGCCTCTCTATTTATAGAGAAGAGGTGGGTTAGGGGCGTACTTAAGAGTTAATTGGTTTATCAATTAGGTAATCCCCCATCTAAGGTTTTCTAGGTTTTCAAGGTCCTAGGGTTTTGGGAAACTGATTTTAATGGTGGATGATGGGGTGAGACCATGGGTGACTTAAGGGTTGCCAATAAGCTCAAAGGGGGTGCAACCAACCTCAAAACACCCACCTTAACCAAGGGGATGGTCAAAGGGTCAAACCAAATGGAGGAATTTCGAGCAACTGATGACAGTTACTGTAGCTAAGCTGGGCGTATATATTATATATGCCCAGTTTAGGAACAGTGAATTCCACGAAAATCAGGGGAGCTTTGGGAAGATGAAGCCCGTGGTGAGTCCCACCTATACTGGGCATATATATTATATACGCCCGGCCAAATTTTCCCCAAAGAAGGCAGGCGTATATAATATATACGCCTGGCCAATCTGGGGCCAAATTGGCTGGGCGTATGTAATATACACGCCTGAGCAAAATTCTATGATTTTATGTGAAACTTCAAACGGCCATGACTTTTGAATCGTAGCTCCAAATTGGGTGATCTTTAGCTTATTGGAAAGCTGGAGAAGTCCTCTTTCCAAAGGTATATGGCTCATCCAAGGTGGTGGTCTGTATAAAATTTTATGGCTCCTATCCCATCAACTGCTCAGAAAGGTTTAAGTTAGGTATGGGAAGGGAATCTGGGGTTTAGGGGTGATCTCTAAGGGTTGGAAAATTGTTCTAAAGGGTTCAGGATAACTCCTAGAGGTCTGGGTGGATTCCTAAGGGTTCAGGGGTGCCATCGGAAGCACAGTGGTACATCTCTCTCGGAGTACAGATTTATCGGGCCTTGGGTCGAATTTGGGTGTCTACAGATGCCCCTCTTTCGTATTCGATCACTAATGATCGGATGCCAAAGACAAAAGACATCCAAAGAGGTCGAAGGTGCGTTTGATGGGTTCGCCTGGTTCAAGTCAATTCTCAAACATCCATGGTGATGGTGAGTGTACATAAGCCCTCTCATTTCAGGATATCGTCCGTACCTCAGTGCTAACAGTCCCCAAGCGCATTGCGACATTACTGAGCATAACTGCGATGATCATAGAAAGTGTAAGCCCGCTAGCCGGGATATCGTCCACTTCCTGAGGGAAATTATAGATTTATGATGTCGAGTATTAATCTGAACCAGACAGCTCCATGAAACGGGATGATCGATCTATGCCTCGGAATCGATGCAAAGCACACAAAGCAAAGGCCTACAAACTATGTCCAATCCTATGGGATATTAACAGCTCCATTGGATTGGCCACGGGTGCCCTTACCTAGGTAAGGCTCGGAGTCTTTGGGCGAACCCATCAACCTCGAGGTTATTTTAACATGCTTTACCTGAGTGAAGCGAATATTGATGTCGCAACACTTCTTGGGAATGCATGCCCATTTTTGGAGTAAGAATTTTTTGTGTTTCCTTTTCTTTTGTTTCGAGGCCTCTAAGCAAAGCTCAAAGACCTTTGACAATTTTACTTTGCACAACTCTTTAAGTAGATCAAATGCCAGTTGATATGCTTTTAAGAGTGCGTGTGCTATGCCGGGGATAGGTACACCTTGGGGATGTGCACGTTGCAGTGGTGAGGTGCTCCTGATCCACATGAACCGGAGTGCCTTAATTCGAGACAAAGCTAAAAAAGATCGAGCTAGAACCAAACATCCTTCAAAAGAGATGGTTAATTCTAGCCTCCATCCCTAATGAAATCACATCTTACTAACTATGCACCGACAGACACCCATCAAGGGCGATAAGCAGCAAAATAGGCACAAACGAAAGCCACGACCCTAAGGTACAATTTACGAGGACAAACGACCATCCTGTGGATACCCAGACGCAAGTGCGTACATTCAACAGGGACACCGTGCCTATACAGGTTTTAAGCCTGTGTAAAAGGAAATAAAAGGGAATGAGCCCTTCGGTCTGTATGTTTGCACATAGTTTGGCCGGTTGTAATTTCATTTTTGACGGGCCAATTTCGACTGACAATAGATTCTTCGAATGGTCTGAAGTCGGGTATACTCTTGGTCAACATAGATCCGTAGGTGGATGATCAGAGCTAATGCTTGGAAGGTGGGGTCAACCTACTCAGGATTTTCACTATGTAACAACAGGTTGTTATTTCTTCTCTTTTTTCTCTCTTTTTTTTTTTCTTTTTTTTTCTCTTTTTTCCATGTCAGTTTGAGACTCTGTGCATGCTCAAACTGCTTTTATTTCTGCACGTATCCTTAGGCGAATCAACTTGCCATGTTGATAAACCTTAGGGACGTGTGCATTCCGGTGATGGGTCCTTGGTTTGTCTGCCGGATCAGGCCTCGACTTCTGCTGGAGAAGATCTGGGGCTAGGTGTGTGTTCCTAGGAGTGACCAGTGATGGATAAGTTTATTTGCCTGCCGGATCAGGCTTTGACTCCTGGGGGACGCTAGAGGGAACAGTGACCGGAGATGGGTAAAATTGTCTGCCTACCGGATCAGGTATGGGGTGTCCCTGTGTAAGACGGGGTTTGAGAACTTTCGGGTGGACCCGATCATTCCGAATTGATTTAACACGGTCCTCGGAGTGGTGCAAATGGTCATCGCAGTGCTCTTTTGAGAACTAGTGTCACTTTCAGCATTTTCTCTTCTTTTTTTTGATTTTGTGGGCGCATTAGGTGGGCGCCTACAGATCTAGATCCGTTTATTGTAGCACGGTCCCTTTTGGCCAATCGAAGGGAACTCGAAAGGCCATTTTTGGGACACGTGCACCCTTGCCTGATGATACGTGGGCCTCTAAGGGGGGTCCGGGCCGTGGTCCATAGCATACAAGGGGGTCCGTCGGGCCTCAAAATCGAAAATGGCCGGGTAGTTAAAAAAAATTGTCATTTTTGGTCGGGCGTATATAATATATACGCCTGTCTAAAAATCTGGCAGTTACAAAAACTGCCCGAGCACAAAAGGGGCCCCCTTTTCAAATTCTTCCTTCCTCCCTCCTTCCCTCTCGAGTTCGGGACAGCCCCCCTAGGGTTTTTGCATTTGATTTGGCTTGAGTTCTATTGCCGGGGGTTGCGGGTGTGGATTAAAAGACGTTTATCCTTCGCCGATATTTGTTTTTCTCTCCTATTGAAGGTAATCATTACCCTTCCTCCTTTTTCCTTTGATTTTTGATAATATTGTTACTTGATGCTTCCCCCTTTTTTTTTCTTTATGGTGAAATGCTCTGTGATGCCTATATTCCTTTTTCTCTCTTTTTTTGTTTTTGTTATTTTCCTTTTTTTTTCTTTTTGAAATGCTTGATTCCTTAGGCCTATTTTCCATCCATCATTCATTGATTTTGTTTTATTTCTTCTCTTTTTTGTTTTTGATGGATTAGTGCATTTTATTTGATGGATTGGTGCATTTTTTTGGGATTAGCGCATACATATATTAATATACGTATATATATATATATATATATATATATATTTTGGTTTAGTGGATTAGTATACACACACTTTTTATTTTTTTTGCTTGTTGATGGGTTAGTACATTTATACACACACACATTTTTTTTTGGATTAGTACGCACACATTTTTTTGTTAATGGGTTAGCACACACACATTTTATTATTTATTTATTTATTTATGGATTAGTACACACACACACGTGTATATATATATATATATATATATATATATATATATATATATATATATATATATATAATTTTTTTGTTGATGGGTTAGTACACACATTTTTTTTGGATTAGTACACACACATACATGGGTTAGTACACACGCATTTTTTTTGGATTAGTACACACACACACACGTATATATATATATTTTTTGTTGATGGGTTAGTACACACATTTTTTTTTGGATTGGTACACACATTTTTTTTGATGGGTTAGCACACACGTATATATTTTTTTTGATGGATTAGTACACACACACACCCCCTTTTTTTTTGAAGATTTTTTTTTGGATTAGTGCATGTTTTTTCTTTTCTTTTTTGTGTTGGCAACCTTCTCATATGCCGATGCGTCTCATATTTTCAGGATGTCCGGTGACGAAGGGCATGATTAGCAAGAAGGGTTGGAGATGGCCTACGGTCTTCATGGGGAATAGTTCATCGTGTCTCAGCGCTCCTCCCAGCCTTGGTATGAAATGCAAGGCGAGGCTACCCACACTGGCCTCCTCTACTGCTAGCACACCCACATGTCCAACTTTGGGATCACCGGTCAGGTAAACAGAAGAGCCCCCCCTTTTTTTGCTTTTATTTTCCTTTGATGCCTTCATTATACCACATTTCCCCTATCTGACTGATGCCTTCTGTTTGCAGCCCCTGCCGCACATTATGTTCCGAGGCGGTTGGTTTGACCTCCAGCGTCTCGTGCTTTACCTTCCCCCAGTGGTGAAGGACCTACTCACCGATGCCGGTTTCGAGGATTTCATTTCGTGCCCCGCCGTGAGGGCCGATACGGCCTATTTGAAGGCTTTGATAGAGTGTTTTCGCCCCGAGACCATGGCATTTCACATGGCTGTGGAAGAGATGGCCTTTACACTTGCAGACTGGTCTATGATCACTGGGGTCCGTATTGGAGGGGTGCCTGTAGTACCTACCAGTACACCGGATAAGGAGGAGGTGATTCGACTGATAGGGGCCTACCCGACCTCTGGGAATATTCGAGGTTTTGAGGTCAAGCTATCCTGGCTGGTTGATCAGTTTGAGCCTCACGAGTTAGTGGACCAGGGCCAGCCCGAAATGGCCATTTACCTCGAGCCCGCACGCGCACATATGCTGGCCCGCATTGCTCTGTTGTTCCTCCTGGGCAAGACTCTCCTCTCCAACACCAGCGGAGGGTGAGTCTCGTTGTCCCTACTCAGCCTTATGGTGAACTGGGAAATCGTGCATCAGTTCGATTGGGCCGGCGCTGGCTATGCGGTACTCATGTCCAGCCTAAAGCGAGCCGTTCTTGGGGAGTCTAGCTCCATTGTGAGTTTCTGGCCTGTAATTGAGGTATTTTATCCTTTGGTTTTAGCTTGTCCAATTTTCTTTTATGGCATATCTGTCTTTATCTGCTTGCTTTCTCAGATTTGGGGGTATCTCCATTTCCAACCGGGTCACCCTCTGCTTCAGTATGAAGTTGCTACGTTCCCCCTCATGAGTAACTGGCACGTGAGCCGCCATCGGGACATAGGTATGAAGCATTTGGAGTTAGGGCTGCGCTCTCAGTTCGACCTGTTGATCACAGAGCAGGTATAACAATTCCCTTTTTAAAAAAAAAAATAAAATTTGACAGCTCTTATGTGCTATGGGTTTTGACCAAATGTGTATCCTTTCTCTATTCTCTCTTCTTTTGCAGATCATCCTTGACCCCTACATAGGATCTCCCTTCTGGAACATGGCTTCGGTGGGCCCTTCTCGCTTTTTGTTGGACCGTCGCATTATCTTCCTCTACGGGTCCTAGACTAGGGCCTACTATTTAGGAGAGAGAGTGGTTCATCAGTATCGTCCTCTCTTTGTCGTGCCCCAAGGTCCTCCCGCCGATGTGTTGGCTCCGGAAGGCTCCATTGATGAGCTTACTGCTCACTTTCTTCACCATGGGGTTCCTATTGATAACCTTCTTTTACCTGGGGGGTATCAGATGTGGTACGATTCACTGCCCTATCATTTCCTGCTGCCCCGCTTTGTGCCTGGTGCTAACTTTTTAGCTTTTGGCGGGCCGCGATCTCAGGTAATGTCCTTTTCTCTTTTTATTTAGCAGCCTCCTTGTGATTACTTTGATTGACCTACCACTTTAAATGGCAAAATGTTTCTCTTCCACAGTTTGAGCAGGGCGGCGGCTTAGATGAGGGGGATGAGGCGGCTGCTCCTTATGATGCTACAGGTGCTGGACCTTCCGACCCTTCTGGTGCTGATGCTTTTGGCACGGCCTCAGGTGCTGGACCCTCTGACCCTTCTGGTGCTGGTGCTTCTGGTAATTCGCCCATCGAGGTCCAGGGGACCTTCAGGCGTTTGGACGATGCTTTCCTGTCGTGCGTGTGTGCCGACGTGGCCGAGAAGGCACGTATTTCTACTGAAGCCATTCAGGTCCCACCTCCTGAGCTGATCCCTGGGGTAATCTCTACTTGTTGCTTTGTTCTCCTTTCCTTTGAATTATGTTGATGGCCTGTGTGACTAACACCTCTTTTTCTTACTGGCCAGGATTATGAGTCAGCAGTGAGTCAAGCCGAATATTATCGTAACTTTGTTGGGCTTAGGGAGACCGAGGTGGTGAGTGAATACTGACCCAACCTAGTCATTTTCTTATTTACTTTCCGCCTGTTTCTCTACCTGATGGCTTTTGGTGTGTTCCTGCAGTGTGCTCGTGAAAAGGAGTCGCGTTCTCTACTCAGCCGTATTTCTCAGGTGTGGACTCGGGTGGGGGAGACTCGTACTTTTCAAAGCGCGAGCCAGCGCCAGAAGAAGTCGAAGGGGGCTGCCCAGGACTAGTTCATTTTCTGAAAATTTGACATAATGGAACAATTGAGACTTTTGATTTATTGGGGGCATGTAATAATTTTTAAACGATAACAATTTTTTTTTGGGATGGTTTTATAATTTTTATGCTTTATGCGAATGTTTCATCTCTTTGCTTTGATTGTTTTCTTTTCTTTGGCCTGAAATGAACTGGCACCCATCCAATGATGGGGTGATCCCGCAGGTGATTCTCCGTATATCACCTACGGATAGTGCGTCATCCGAGGGCCCCCCCATGGGGGGTGAGCATGCCTTCCTGTGGGCTGCCCTGAGATGAAAAAGTGGGCCAAACAAAACTACGTTCCCCCAAAAAAAATGGACCGGACCAGTGAGAGGGGGGGGGGCCTAAAACTCGGCGTATATAATATATACGCTTGGCAAATGTTTAGCCACAAAAGTCGGGCGTATATATTATATACGCCTGGCCAATCCATAGAAAAAATGGCCGGGCGTATATATTATATACGCCGGGCAAGATGGTTTAAACTTTTGCCTTGGCGTATATAATATATATGCTTGCTATAATCTGAGCCAAGCGGGTTCTTTATAACCCGAACTTGGTCCCCCCTTGCCTCTTCCTCTATCTTGGTCTGGCCTTTTTGCCCTTCCTTTTATCTTTTCCTTCCCTTTCTTTTTTCTAGTGGATCCATCGCCATACATTGACTGATTTTATAAAGAACATCTTTGTACGTCCATGGACCCGCCTTCAAAAAGGGGCCCAAGCTCTTATACGGGGGCTGGTATACTTCCCTGTTTGGACCCGGGGCCCAGTTTTTTAAAAAAATGGCATGATAGCTTGGTTGAGAGCGAGCTCGCTGTTTTGAATTGCCTCGGATTATCCTGCCTTTCCTCTCTCCTTGCTATTCCTCTGTTGCCCAACCTGCTACAGGCGGCTTTGGCGTCTTGGGACCATAGGGCCCATGTCTTTAGATTTGGGTCCAGGGAGCTAACCCCAACCTTGGAAGAGCTGGCCTCTATTACTGGCTTGAAGATGCATCGAGACCTTGCCAAAGTGGTGCCCAAACCGGGGTATGCAAGGGTGGTCCAGGCAGTTCTCGGTTTAAAAAAGGGTGGGCATGAGAAATGTTTCGCCGGAGGGCCCAGTAGGTGTTCGGTGAAATTCCTGAAAGAACTTTTCGGCAACTCGAGTCTTCGAAAGTTGCCTATTCAAGATCCCTTCAATATAAAGGCTTTTGCTCTTTATTTGCTGTCGGAAGTTTTCTTTACTGGGGGATAAACCTTTTCCCTTGGGCTATGAGACGTTTTGACTGAATTGGAGGGAGGCCGCTCATTGGTGCACCTAGTCTTGGCTGAGATGTATCGGGGCCTAGATGCCTCGGCCTCGGGCCGAGTTGGGATTCTCAGCGAGAGCTCGCTCCTTGTTTAGATTTGGCTAGGAGAGCATTTGGCTGTCATGGGGCCTGTACCGAGGTTTTTCTTGGTGAGAAGGGATGTGGCCCGGGGTTTTCTAACACGTTACTCGAGGCTGCCCCACGGGAGCATCGAAGATCTGAACCTGTGGTTGTCTGATGTGAAGCTGATCTGGCAGCTTCCCTGGTTGGACGGTACCTTTCCGATTGTCTGCTCTCGGGATTGTGAGGGTATCAAACTATTGGGGTTGACTGGTAGCACATATTATTTCCTATCTCGGGTGCTTCGTCAGTTTGGGTATACTCAACGTGTGCCATGCTGCGTGAGGCCACCTTTGTGCTCTTTAATATTTTCTTGGGGTTCTCTCAGTGATCTCGATTGCATAGCTGCCCTCTGGGAGACCCGCCAATCGGCGCACATGTGCAGCTTAGTTCAGGGGGGCGTCGTCTCTCCTGATTACGAGGTTTGGCTGGCATCTGAGGAATTACCTACCCCTAGTCCAGTTTCGGTAGGCGTGATAGAGACGGGGCCTTGGCCATATAAGGAGATGATTCTCCGGACTAGGATCGAGTCTCTTTCTGTAGAGAGGCTAGCTTTGACCGAGGCTTTGGAGAAAGAAAGGTGGCGAGGCCTGTAGAAGCGAGCACGTACCGAGAGTGAGGTTCTTCGATTGTTGGGCTTTGATCGAGTCTCGCAGTCTGTGGCCTTCACGGAGACGGCAGAAGAGTCTTCATGATAGGTGGATGTCTGATCGAAATGCTCGCGAGGACTCTCTGCTTGGAGAGATTAGTGCTTTGAAGCGTGCTCCCTGCCCTTGACTTGTTCCTGCACATATCGTGGATCATATACACGGAGGAGAGGAATGCCCCATAAAAGAGACCTCTTTTTGGGTTACTTTCTTTTTTTGTTATATATATATTTTTGGGTTTTTTATCTGTAAAGAAAGCAGCAAAATAGAAAGTGTGTCATGTCGTTATCTTTTTGGGACGTGACACTTCGCACGTAATACTGTAAGAAATAGAATGAAATCTATACATACATATATTTTTCATTTTTTGACTTTTTCTTTCGTACGTCTCGCAACGTAAGGCTTTTCATGGAAAAGGAAAATCTATCATCTCTTTTTTCGAAATTTTCTCCTACAATGTAGGGCTTTTGATGGAAAAGGGAAATCTATTTTTTAAAATTTTCTCCTCCACAGTGTGGGGCTTTTTATGGGAAGGGAAAATCTATTATCTTTTTTGAAATTTTCTCCTCCACAGTGTGGGGCTTTTTATGGGAAAGGAAAATCTATTATCTTTTTAAAATTTTCTCCTCTATAGTGTGGGGCTTTTATGGGAAAGGAAAATCTATTATCTTTTTTGAAAATTTCTCCTCCATAGTGTGGGGCTTTTTATGAGAAAAGAAAATCTATTATCTTTTTTGGAATTCTCTCCTCCACAGTATGGGGATTTTTATGGGAAAGGAAAATCTATTATCTTTTTTTTTGAAATTTTCTCCTCCACAGTGTGGGGCTTTTTATGGGAAAGAAAAATCTATTATCTTTTTTAGAATTTTCTCCTCCACAGTGTGGGGCTTTTTATGGAAAGGAAAATCTATTATCTTTTTTTTGAAATTTTCTCCTCCACAGTGTGGGGCTTTTTATGGGAAAGGAAAATCTATTATCTTTTTTAGAAAATTTGGGATCCTCTTGCGATGTCGGTAATTACAAGGGCAAACCAATGGGTCCCCCCCCTCCTCTTTTTTTTTGAGCATGGTTGAACCCTGTTCATGAGGTACGGGTTTTTCCTTTAAACATGGGAAGGTTAGCTTCCCTGGGACTGGTCTGGTCTTCTGTCTTTCCCTTCGGTCATGCGTCAGACGCCGCAGTAGAGACGACATACTTGATCGGGATCCGATCCAGTTTTAACATGAGTGGTCCATCAAAGGGGAGAAAGGGGCTCAAGGGGTTCAAACTGAAATGGGCGGGCCAGAACAGGTCTTCTCCTAATCTCTCTTTTCTTGACATTTTTGCTCATAGCGCCCAAGACGGGTTTTCGCTATGCCCGTCATCCCTGTTTTTACCCGTAGCGCCCTTACGGGTTTTCACTATGTCCATGGGTTCGCTCTCTTACCCCAGGTGCCCTTTCAGGTTTTCACTTGGTCCGCGTGAGTTCGCTGTTTTTACGGGTGGCGCCCTTTCGGGTTTTCACCACGTCCATCTTGCTTTGAACTCAAATTAATTTTCTTTCTTTTCTTTTTCTTCTTTTTTTTTTTTTTTTTTAGAATCGGAAGGCCACGACATGGATGTTGGTTCCATCATAGCTGGCTGAATGAAGCTCTGTGTGGTTTGTTAACTCAGCTTGTTCTGATGCAATAGATGCTATTACCGCTTGTGGACCTTAAAGAGGGCTTTTCTTTCGGGTTGTAATGTGGCCGGGGTTCAAACGGGTTGGGTTTTTCTGGGGATTTGGATCTAAGTTTTGAGTGAATTCTAAATTCGGTGACTCCTCTTTCTTTCCAAAGGCCTTTTATGGTACATGCCCCAGTCATTTCTTTTTTTATTCTTGGTCCCCCCCTTTTTTTGGGGGGGGGGGGTTTTGCTTTCTTCTTCTTCTCTCTCTTTTTTTCTTCTTTTTGGTTTGGATTTTTCCTCTTTTCCCTTTTCTCTTTTTCTGGAATTTTGGGAGGGGTATATGAAAGAAATGGTTATTGACCCGACGTGTGTAGCAAACAGGGTGAAGGTTTTCAGGGAATATTTCTTTTGGGCTACTTGTCTTTGAAATGATGGCCTCTTCTATGGGGTCCTTAAGCAGTCACGCATCTACTTTTATCAAAACTTACCTTGTCTCAAGACCTATGAGTAGAACCTACGGAGGTATCCAGCGTTGATGGGCTCAGGAAAGTGGTCTCCGTCCATGGTGGCGAGGCGAATGGCGTATCCTGGCAAAACCTCTCGGACGACGTAGGGTCCTTCCCAATTTGGCCTAAACTTCCCTCTCGGATCGACGTGGAGAGACGGGAAAATTTTCTTCAGCACAGTGTCTCCTACCTTCAGATCTCGACTGTGGACACGCTTATTGTAAGCACGTGCAATTCTCCTCTGATAGATCTGGGTGTGGCACAAGGCTAGGAGTCTCTTCTCGTCAATTAAATCCAACTGCTCAAAACGGGCTCTTTCCTTCTCTGCCTCGGGTAGATGGGACTCCAAAAGGATATAGAGTGACGGTACTTCGACCTCAACGGGTAGCACGGCCTCGGTTCCGTATACAAGGGAGAATGGTGTTGCCCCTATAGCAGTACGGATAGGCATTCTATAGGCCCAAAGTGCGAAGGGTAACTGCTCACTCTAATCTCTGTAAGTGACGACCATCTTCTCTAAGATGCGGATCAGAGTTTTATTGGCTGCTTCCACAGCTCCGTTCGTCTGCGGCCTATATGGGGATGATCGATGATGCTTGATCTAGAATTGCTCACACAAAACCCTGATGCGCCTATTAGTGAAATTAGTGCCATTATCAGTGATGATATCCTTGGGTACGCCGAATCTGCAAATGATGTTGTTCTTGATGAACTTCTCAACATGACTAGCCTTAATGCTCGTGTAGGAGGCTGCCTCTACCCACTTCGTAAAATATTCTACCACGACGAGGATGAACTGATGTCCGTTGGAAGCCTTAGGATTGATCTTGTCGATGACGTCGAGACCCCAGGTGGCGCACGGCCAAGGAGTGGCCATGCTGTGTAGATCAATGGCCGGAGCATGTATTAGACACTGGAGTGCTCTTGGCATTTATAGCACTTCTGCACATGTTTACAGCAATTGGTCTCCAATGTGGTCCAAAAGTATTGTTGCCTTAGAATTTTCTTAGCAAGCATGTGTCCACTGACGTGTGCCCCACAGACTCCTTTATGGATCTCCTTCATGATCTCACCCGCTTCTTTCCGGGTTAGGCATCGGAGCAGAATATTATCGTGAGACCGTCTGTACAGGAGATCGGCACAGATGATGTAGTTCGTTGCCAATCGCTGGATGGTGCATCTGTTTACCTTCGATGTTCCTTCTAGGATAGTTCGGGTCTTGAGGAAATTCTTGATGTCTGAGAACCAGGGTGGTTCATCATCTACCTCTGTAGGTCCCTCGATTAGGTGACAGAAACCCGGTTCGTTCCTCTGCTCTATCATGATCGGCTTCATCACAACTCCGTATGGAATTTCAACCATAGAGGCCACGGTAGCCAGGGCGTCAGCAAACTGATTCCTTGCTCGTGGTACATAGGAGAAGGTGACCTCTTCAAAGCAGTTTATTAGATCCTCAAGATGTTCATGGTACGGGATCAGCTTCTCATCTTTGGTCTTCCAATCTCCGTTGGTCTGGCATATAATTAACTGTGAATCTCTAAAGACCTTGAGGTGAGTTATATTCAGATCAAGAGCCGCCTGTAAACCAGTTGTACATGCCTCATACTTGGCCATATTGTTGGTGCATGGAAAGTTCAATTTGATTGAGATGGGTACATGCAATCCTCTTGGCGAGATAAGAATGGCGCCAACTCCTTGGCATTCAACATGCGATGCTCCATCAAAGTGCATTACCTAGGACTCCTTCGCCTCCTCTGTTTCATCTTCCATCATGAACAAGATGTCTTCATTTGGGAATTCGGTTCTTAACGGCTCGTAGTCAGGTAAAGGGTTCTCAGCAAGATGATCGGCAAGTGCCTGCCCCTTGATCGATTTCTGAGTGACGTACATGATGTCGAACTCGAATAATAAAAGCTGCCATTGTGCAGTTCGGCTAGTGAGAGCAGGTTTCTCGAATAGGTACTTCAACGGATCCATCCGTGCTAGAAGTAGAATGGCTTGGGATAACAGGTAGTGTCGAAGTCTTTGAGTAGCCCACATGAGCGCCATGCATGCTTTTTCCAGATGGGAGTAGTGCGTCTCATAGTCAGTGAACTTCTTGCTTAGGTAATAGACGGCCTGCTCTCTTCTTCCTATCTCATCATGCTGTCCTAACACACAGCCCATGAAAAACTCTGTCGTGGACAGGTACATTATCAGGGGTCTATCAAGTACAGGCGGTACCAATACCGAAGGATTTAGGAGGTAACCTTTAATCTTATCAAATGTAGCTTGGCAGTCATCATTCCACTCAACTGGTGAGTCCTTTCTCAGTAGCTTGAAGATTGGTGCACATATCGGAGTTAACTGTGCAATGAACCGGCTGATGTACTGGATTCTGCCTAAGAAGCCTCTGACTTCCTTCTCTGTAGATGGTGATGGCATTTCTGTGATGGCCTTGATCTTGGTCGGATCAACCTCAATCCCTCTCCTACTAACAATAAAGCCCAATAGTTTTCTAGACATAGCACCGAACACGCACTTATGGGGGTTCAACCGCAACTTGTACTTTCTCAACCTCTCGAACAGCTTCTGAAGATTTACCAAGAGGTCGTCCCTTTCTAGTGATTTGGCAATCATGTTGTCGACATACACTTCAATCTCTCAGTGCATCATGTCATGGAACAGGGCCGTCATTGCTCTTTGGTACGTTGCTCCGGCATTCTTCAGCCCGAATGGCATAACTCGATAGCAAAAGATTCCCCAGGGGGTAATGAACGCTATCTTCTCACGATCAACCTCTGCCATCTTAATCTGATTGTAGCCTGAGAATCCATCCATAAATGAGAGCATCCCGTGCTTTACAGTATTATCGACCAAGATATCGATGTGTGGTAGGGGAAATCATCCTTTGGGCTCGTCTTGTTCAAATTGCGGAAATCGATACACATGCGGACCTTTCCATCCTTCTTTGGTACGGGGATGATATTGGCCAGCCATTGTGGGTATTTGGATACCATGAGAAACCCTGCATCATACTGCTTAATGACCTCGTCCTTTACCTTCAACATCCGCTCTGGTTGGAGGCGTCTCAGCTTCTGTTTAACTGGCTTAACATCGGGGTAGAGTGGCAACTCATGCTCAACCAGGTCGGTATCTAAACCAGGCATGTCTTCATACGACCATGCGAAGACGTCTTGGTATGACCGAAGGAAGTCTATCATACCTTTCCTCTCTGCAGGGGACAACGACGTTCCGATTTTAGTGATTCTAGGGGTCTCTCTGGTGCCCAAATTGACGTCCTCTATCTCCTTGACGATCGGGGTAGGGCAATGCTCAAAATTGGCAAATTGCTTGAGGAGCTCATTGGGGAGCCCATCGGTTTGACCTTCCTCGTCGAGACTCGTGACTCCTACCTCTTCTTATATTTCTATAGGAAAGGGGTCGGCTTCACATGGGACGGGTATCACGACATCAATTTTAATTTTATTGGAAATTTTAAAGGATAATATTTTTGAAATTGGTATTTTTTCTATTTTTATGGTTTTTTGCATTTTTTCGGAGGTCAGCCCCTCGCGAGGTGGATCTCTATATATACAGGGCAGAGTGGTCCAGAGGCTAACCTCACTTTTTACAGGTTATTTTTTTTTGGAGAGTCAGTGGCTTTTTCACGGTATTTGGCGGCTCCCAGGAGTTGGGGCAAGGATGCCCAGTTACTCATCTACGAGGCTTGGCCTTTACCTCTTTGGTTGGAAGCGGCATCGGTAGGCTCTTGCAGTTCCTCCCTCAACATATTTACAGAGGGATCCTCTAAGACCCTGTCCTCCATGGTTAGGATCGGCCCAGAGTGGCTGGTGTTGGAGTGATGAGTGCATCGGGGAACTTCTTCCTCGAATAAGGAAAGGGTGGCTAAGTCCATCTCGAAGTCTGGGGGAATGATGTAGGGATTGGTGGAGTGGATTGAAGTAGGCTTATGTGGGGTTATTCTCGTCTCCCAATTCAGATCAATTTTCACTACCCCGGCGCTCACAAAGGTTTCACGGATGTGGGGTCAGGCGGGAGCTTCTTCTTCTAGGTTGATTCCTCTGGCCCTGGCGACTGTTGCGACCCTCATCTTTTCTTTGGCCTCTCTAAGTTCTTCTTCGTCGGGCTTGTATCCTAGGCCAAATCTGGTTTGCTGCCCCTTGGCCCTGATGGAGTCTCTTCTTCCTTGAAGGCGCGGGCCCAGCCCCTTTCCTTTCTGGTGGCCCCATTTGTGGAGCATGAACACGGCTGCATCCATTCCTCCTCCAGTTTTGTCAGGAGTTTTTTCAGTTGGCCCGAGTGTAACGACCAAGAAGTCATACTCGAATTGGTGGAGATCGGCGTCATCTGCTGTGTGCGGTATGTTTAGCACTTTCAGATTTTCAATGTGCAGAGTGCTTCTTTCCCTGTCTTCTCTGCTCTCACCCAAGATGGTGACAATCTTTCCCTCTGAAATAAATAAGAGTTTTTGGTGTAGAGTCGATGGTATTGCTCCGAGCTTATGTATCCATGGCTGACCCAACAGTAGATTGAATGTAGACTTAATGTCCATCACCTGAAAGGGGGTGGTGAAGGTTTACGGCCCGAGGATCAGGTCGAGGTCTACTTCTCCTATGATTTCCCTTCTGGTGTTATCGAATCCTCTGGCGCTTGATATGGATGGTCGAAAGGTGTCGAGTTTCGCACCAATTTTGATTATCGTCCTTAGAGGGCATACGTTTAGCGCCGACCCGTTGTCTATTAAGACCAACGGCACCACCAGGTTTCCTATTTCCACTGTTATATTCAGGGGCTTAGAGTGGTCATTCCCCTTGATCGGTAGGTCTGCATCAGTGAATGAGATGGCATTTGGGGCCAACACTTGCCCTATTATTTCTCCTACTTCATCTGGAGTTACGTGGGTGGAGACGTGTGCGTCCTTGAGTGCTCCCATTAAGGCTTGGAAGTGAAGCGGGGACGTGATTAACAAATCTCACACAGTAATATGCGTGGGTGTTCTCTTGAGCTGTGTCTCCAGTATGTGTTCTCTGGCCATTTTTTCAAAGGGATTCCCTGCGGCCTATTCTTTCTTCTTCTCTTCTCCTCTGACGGCTCCTGATGCTTTCGACAGTGCAGAAATCCGGCCTGACCTGGTAATGAATTCAATAGCCTCTTCTTGGTTGCAACCAACATTCATGTCTGTTTGTTCATAGCTTAACGGCACCTGATGCGGGTCATAGGCAGGTTTCGAGATGAGGAAGGGCGTGTATGGTGATTCTGGGGAGGATTGGGCTAGGTACACCGATTTCTCGGGTCCAACCAGGTTGACTCCAATGGGGGGTGGAATGACAGTGGGGGGAATTGGCAAATTGGATTTATGGGAGCGGAGGGGGCTTGTACAGGTATTACCTGGGCTTGGTAGGACCAGTGGTGATTGGGTGATGAGGGGATTGGGTGAGGGATTGCTTGTTCGGGTGGTGGCGGAGTTGGGTTGGGGCCAAAATAACGAAGGGATGGTGGGAGTGTGACTGGGATGGAGGGATAGGGAGACGTCTGAGGTGCGGGTGGATAGGGATACGAAGGATTTGTGTGTGGGGTGGCATGGTGGGATGATGATGGGTTCGTGGATGAAGTGGGGTAAATTAGGGATGGCGGTGTTGTGCACGGGGCGGGGTGATTTGGGGATGGTGGGATGGTATATTGGGTGGAGAGATTTGAGGGTGTGTATGGGGTAGGATAATATGGGGATGGCAGGGTAGTGTATTGGGTGGAGAGATTTGAGGGTGTGTATGGGGTAGGATAATATGGGGATGGCAGAGTTATGTATGGTATGGGGTGATTTAGGTGTGACGAAGAGGTATAAGGGGTAAATTGGGTGTGGGGTGGATATATGTATGATTGCGGCGGGGCTGTACCCGTTTAGATTTGATAGGTGGGAGCAGGAGTGGAAAAATACTGCCCTAAATCTAAGGGCTCCTCTTGGTATGCCGGGGTGGGAAAGTAATCAGCCAAATACAACGGCTCGATCACCCCAACAAAGGGTTCATCTTTGTTCACCCCGGGGAATGAAAACTCCTCCTGATTACTGATATAATTCGAAGGGTCAAACTCTTCTTCTTCCTCCTCTATCCAATGAATGTTAGGTTTGGGGCCTCCTGGGTGGTGGCAGAGGGGCTTGATGGATATTCTGGTTCTGCCCTTGGGGAAGTGGCGGGAGAATAATTTTTCTGGCCTCTATCAGATCTTGGACTGCGTGCTTTAATGGGAAGCAACGGTCCGTAGGGTGACCTAGTTCCTGGTGGAAATTGCAATGTAGATTCGGGTCATAGTTTCTTGGGATGGGATGGGGTGGGGGCGAGGCTGGAGTAGATTGACCAAGCCCTTCTGTAGCAATACTGGCAATAAGACACTCAAAGATTGCCCCAATGGTGTGAACACTCATTCGAACCGTGCTTTCATTTGTTTCTGGGTAAACGGGCTCTTGGTCCGTTGCTTGGCCTTGGTGCTTGCTCGAAACGAGCCGGGGGTGGTTGTATAACCTGGAGCTGTATCGGGGGGGCATTGGTATTGGCATGGGGGTAATCAATGTTCTGTACCTCTGTTCCTGGTCTTCTTTCAATTCTTGGTTCGGTAGCTTTTCGAACCCCGGTAGCCCCGATGGGGTTGCCAGTGCCATTATACTTATCGAACAATGGCATCTTGAATTTCTGTGGCAGGGGGACATCAGAGAACAGACATAAGTCTGAAAAGTCTGTTGAATGCAGTTCTACTCCTCCCATCTTCATCAGCTGCTTCTGTATTCTATCTATTTGTTCTTTCAACTGTTCTGGTTCTTTTAAGGCTGTAGCGGAGACTGCTCCCCCCTGATTTTGTTCGACCCTAGGTGTGATGATGGTGGGCCCGGGAGGGTTGAAGCTGGCAACTCCTCCACTGTTGCGGATCTCATCCTCCTCGTACTGTTGGTTAGGGTATTGGTGAGGGGCAAGTTCTACTATTTGGACTTGGGGGGTGAGGGGTTGGATGACCTGGTGGGGCCATATGGTTTGTAGGGGGTGGGAAGGGATGAATGGATGAGTGGATTGTGGATAGACGATGTGCCGAGTTGGGTGCACATTCTGGGGGTGATGGGGGTGTGGTTGATGCGGCGGGATGTTGTGGGTTTGAGGAACGGGATGGATTGGATTTTCTGTTGGAGGCGGGATGGGGGCGTAAGGGGTATAGGTGAATGAAGGGTACTGGTGGGGGGGTATGGGGTTAGTGAATGGGCCATGATGAGCGTGGGTGGATGGGCCTTGGGTTTGAGGGATTTGGGCCTGATGGTTTTGGAAGGCTTGGGTTGATGAGCCTTGGGCCTGGGTGTGGGGGTTAGCATGACTTTGGGTCAATGGGCCTGGTTGGGTTTGGGCTAATGGGCCATGAGGGGGTTGGGTTTGGGTCCGTGGGCCTTAGGGGGTTTGGACTTGGGCTTGAGTCTGATGGGCTTAGGCCCATGGGTTTAGAGGGTTTTGGGCCTGGGTATGGGTTTGGGTCCATGGGCCTTGAGGATTTTGGGCCAGAGTCTGATGGGCTTGGGCCCATGGGTTTTGAGGGTTTTGGGCCTGGGTATGGGTTTGGGCCCATGGGTTTAGAGGGTTTTGGGCCTGGTTCTGATGGGCTTGGGCCCATGGGTTTAGAGGGTTTTGGGCTTGGGCCTAGGTATGGGTTTGGGTTTGGGCCCATGGGTTTTGAGGGTTTTGGGCCTGGGCCTGGGTCTGATGGTGTTGAGAACGAGAAAATACCATGTTCCACCCTTTAACCTGGGCCTTGAGAGACCCTTGAGAGAACTAAATAAATGTTTTAAGTGCTTGTGTTACAGCTAACAATAAAGACAGGCTTAACCATGAAAGCAGCCTAAAAGTGCCAAAAAGATGATAATCCATGTTGATCCAAAGGAAGAAAGAGAAGGGACAACCTCATGAGCTGTCAAAATGCCTAAACTAAAGAAGACAAAGGCTTGGTTGTAACCTAGAAAGTGTGGAGCTATTCGAACAGAAGAATGCATTACAGAGTGCTTTTCGAAAAGAATCTGAACATTTCAAAAAGAACCTGAACTTTGCGAAAAGAACTAAAAGCTCCAGGTTTAGTTTTCGAAGAGCACCTGAACTCTTCGAAAGGATTTCTGACCTATTCGAAAAAAAGAGAACTCCTTGCGAACAGAACCTGAACTTTGTGAAAAGAGCTTCAGAAGTTACAATACCTTGCGAAAAGTTCCCCAAACTATGCGAAATGGTATTCTAGAGATTCCTAGCATCTGCAAGGGTAATTCAATAATCTTTTGCATGCGCCCCAATGCATTTAAAAACCCAGGAACATTTCGGAAGATTCTGAGCACAAACCAAAGGCATATTTCACCCCATGTGAGCACCCAAAGATGAAATCAATTGGTGGGATCCGACACACTTCGGAAGAAGCGAAAGGGAACCCTTTCGTTCTATTGAAGGCGAGGGAATCCTCGCAAACGACCCGATCCCCCAGAGCAAATCAATGAGAAGTTGCCTTCTTTTGATTGGGCGGGGGCATATTGGGTGTTACAGAATGCGGGAGGCTACTGCGGGCACTAATACCGCTAATCGGGGACTTGGGGTGATGGATTGGGCCTCAGGTCGGGTTGCTGTGGCCCAGTATATACTGGGCGTATATATTATGCATGCCCGACCAAAAAATGTAGATTTTGGCTGGGCATATATACTATATACGCCTGAGTAAAATTGGGATTTTTTTGCTGGGTGTATATATTATATACGCCTACCAAAATCAATTCTGTCAGTGTAGTTTGACAGTGAACAGCAAGCCCAGAAATGGGTCTTTGAACGGTTTCCTGGGAGGGATGCTCCCGGGGACTGCTGTGTATGTTATCGGGTCCCTCCTTTCCGTTTCCTAGGGATACACGGCTGAATTTTAGGTTGTCTATGCTCTCACCAATGCGGGTTTTACGGCTTTATCGGAATTGACAACCCAACCGATATACCTCCGGCGCAAGCGCCTTCTCAGGTACTGGAAGGGGTGGTTCTTTTCAGGATCATCACCATTAGGGCTGCCACCTTACTAGGAACCGGGTAAATTATATCTGTGCCTAAACCCCTCGAAAACTATCCAAAAATGCTAAAATAAATTCAATTATGTCCCCACACTGTTGGTTCACTTTTAATTACAAATTTTTATAGGGGAGTGAAATTAAGTCCAAAATCGGGTCGGGGATGACAGCCCGTGCCGCCTCAACGGGCCGGCGTTCAATGGTGAGATATGATGACTGAAATGAAAAGTGTACGTAGGCCCGCCAAACGGCTAAGGTTCGTAAATGACTGAAATTTAAATGACGTAAAAGTAAATGCGAGCGGGCCCGCCAAACGGCTAAGGTGGCTTAAATGACAAGAATCGGAAAAACAGGAATTTAAAGGCGCACGTAGGCCCGCCAATCGGCTAAGGCACTTAAAAGACTGAATCGTAGGGGTGAGTACGTTAGTAAAAATAATAAAAATAAGAAAGAAACAGTAATGGTTGGTAATAGAAAAAGAAAGGCCAACAAGAGGGGAAGCGCTAGGGTGATATCCCCAGCAGAGTCACCATCTGTGCGACCATGGATCCTCTCGAACCCGTCGCGGCGGTGCGCTCGCTTTGGATGAAATGTAGAGTCGCCACCCAGAGCTTTTGGTGACCCGGGAAACCTTCAAAACGATATTTTGAGCATTGAAGCGCTAAATATGACTCTGATTTACCAGTCTTTGCCAAAGGCTCTAAGGTAGGGGCTTCGGTTATCGATCGGGAAGGGTTTAGGCACCCGATCAACCCGCACGTAGCGGTCTCTATCTATGACCAAAATAAAAATAAAAGGGCGGAGTTTCCCCTTGCCCGAAGGCAATACGGTCCTATCAAGCTTTGAACCAAATCAAAAGATGAACTAAGCTTGCTGGAATTCTGGAAAATAAGTGACATTTTCTCTCACTAGGGTTCTCTCTTAAGCTATCTAATCTTTCAACCAAATTTTCAACCCTTTGGGAAGAGGGGGGCCTCTCTATTTATAGAGAAGAGGTGGGTTAGGGGCTTACTTAAGAGTTAATTGGTTTAGCAATTAGGTAATCTCCCATCTAAGGTTTTCTAGGTTTTCAAGGACCTACAGTTTTGACAAACTGATTTTAATGGCGGATGATGGGGTGAGACCATGGGTGACTTAAGGGTTGCCGATAAGCTCAAAGGGGGTGCAACCAACCTCAAGACACCCACCTTAACCAAGGGGGTGGTCAAAGGGTCAACCCAGATGGAGGAATTTTGAGCAACTGATGATAGTTACTGTAGCTAAGCTGGGCGTATATAGTATATACGCCCAGTTTAGGAACAGTGAATTCCACAAAAATCAGGGGAGCTTTGGGAAGATGAAGCCCGTGGTGGGTCCCACCTATACTGGGCGTATATATTATATATGTCCGGCCAAATTTTCTCCAAAGAAGGCAGGCGTATATAATATATACGCCTGACCAATCTGGGGCCAAATTGGCTGGGCGTATGTAATATACACGCCTGAGCAAAATTCTATGATTTTATGTGAAACTTCAAACGGCCATGACTTTTGAACCGTAGCTCCAAATTGGGTGATCTTTGGCTTGTTGGAAAGCTGGAATAGTCCTCTTTCCAAAGGTATATGGATCATCCAAGGTGGTGGTCTGTATAAAATTTTGTGGCTCCTCTCCCATCAACTGCTCAGAAAGGTTTAAGTTAGGTATGGGAAGGGAATCTAGGGTTTAGGGGTGATCTCTAAGGGTTGGGAAATGGTTCTAAAGGGTTTAGGGTAATTCCTAGAGGTCTGGGTGGATTCCTAAGGGTTCAGGGGTGCCATCGGAAGCACAGTGGTACATCTCTCTCGGAGTACAGATTGATCGGGCCTTGGGCAAAATTTGGGTGTCTATAGGGCATGGATAATGAAGACAGAGGAGGGTGAGAGAGAGATGGAATAGGGGTAGGGGATGTTGGAGTAAAAGGTGGGGGGGCTGTGGTGGCTGCTGCAGCAGTGGTGGTGACAGGTTCTGGAATCTCCTGTGTAATAATAGGGGAAGGCCTTGTAACATCTGCCTCTTCTGCTTGCTTGGGAGGAGCCTGAGTCTCAGCTTTCTTCTTCTTCTGAGCTTCCATCAGGCTCCTGCTGATTCCCCATTGCCTCTTGGCAAAAGTTGTAGGGGCAAGGGTGGTAGTCTCCTCAGTTTTTGCTATCTTGTACCTCCCCTTTAGAAGCAGCTTGGTGATGACTCTGGCATAGGGGAGTGTGTGTGGCTTCTTGTTCTGCCCTAATTTCTCCACCAGATCCTTCATTGCTTCAAAGATTAACCAGGCTGCATGAAAGCCATGGCCCAGAGAGAAGGAGTACACAACATCAGTAATAGGAGCTCTCCTCTCCTGCTGATGGCCTAAACAGTAGGTGTTCTTTCTCAGGACCTGTTCAATGAAAAGGAGTCCAGGCTCTAACTCTCTTCTTCTGATAGAATCCCCTGAGGCCTTTAATCTTCTAGTCAAAGCCCTTACAATTTTATCAATTGAGGCACTCAGGGGGGGGCCATATCCACAGCTAGGGTCAAATGCAGCTGGGATACCCAAAACCTTAGCAACCACCTTGGGGCTAACTAATATTTTGAAATCATCAATCAACACCAGGAGACCTGCCTATCCATCTTTGTCCTTGGTGACCCTGATGTGCTGGTAAAAGAGTTGCACTAGCCTAGGGTAGGTTAGTGCTAGAATTCCTCTCATCAAGGGTGTCAGGCCAGCCTTGCTCATGAATTGAATGGCAGGGGCAGGTCGAAAGCTGTCTCAGGCTCTAAGGGGATTGAAGCCATGAGCTCGGAGGGTGTAGAAAACTCAAGGGTTGGCTCCTCCACCTCCTCAACCACTTCCTTTCCTTTTTTCTGTGCCTTTGAAATCTTAACCTTCTTAACAGCGGGCTCAACAGGGGCCTTATCCTTGCCCCTTTTTTTTTGGTGCACTCTTAGGGGCCATTCCAAACTCAACTTTCAAAAATAAAAATGGGGGACTAAGATCTGAGTGCTTACCCTAAAATTGTAGGGTTTGGTTCGATCAGACGCATAGTGCACCTCGAGATCTCTGAGCAGAGGGCAATTGATGGGGATGACGTTAGGAGCAAATCTGTAGATTCCTAGTGTAAATGATGGGTTGTAGGATGGACACTGGAGGAGAGAGGGAGAAGAGTGCCAGAAGCTAGGGTTTCGTTGGATGAAGAAGGAAGAGAGTACTGGAAAGAGAGACAAGCGCGGGGTTAAAATACATGTCGCTAAACTTAGCACGCTTTGGAAATATCTGATCGCGAGATTGGAAATGAAACCTAGCGAAAGTGCTATTCAACTTGGATTGCATGACAATCTCCCAGGTTTACCTTGGAGCACGTGACAGCTTGTGAAGAATTCCATGTGAATTGCGCAAGAGGCTCCCAGACCTCCTTTTGAACTGCGCGAAAGGCTCTGAGGTTCACTTTGAATCTCGCGACAGACTTTGAACCTCGCGACAGCTAGTGAAATGCTCTATTTGGATCGCACGAGAGGTTCCCAGGTTTATTTGAATCTCGCGATAGCTATTGAAGGGTTCTATGTGAACTGCGCGAGAGTCTCTCTGGCCTCCTTTTGAACCCAGCGACAGCAAAATAGTAAACAGAGAGCATGTTCTCTCTGTTGTGCCATTTTCATTTGTGTTGTGGCTAGATCCTAGGCATGACTCTCCACCATAGGTACCCCCAGACACATTAAGATCAAACATTAAAGCATAGACAGCAAAAATCACCATCCAACATTGTGCATTCAAGTAAAAACCATCAATTCAAGAGCAGTAATTATCAAACCAAGCATAAAGAAACCAGACCAGACAGGTTCAGATTCAAGTGGGGCCACTAAAATTTCCTAGAGAAATTGAACAAAAGAAAGCAAAACAAATCTAACAAAACCAAAGTACATAGGATACAATATTGATACACCTGTGGATCAGTTTAATGAAGGATCCCCTTGAAAGTGAATGGTGTCCATGGGTTCAGTAGGTTTTTCGAAACAAGGCTTAAGCCTCTGACCATTCACCTTCAAGATTTTCCCAGATTTGGGATCCTTGATTTCCACAGCACCAGATGGGGAAACACTCATGACAATGTAGGGACCTTCCCATCTGAAATTCAGTTTGTCAGAAAAAAATTTAAGTTTGGAGTTAAACAACCAAACCTTGTCACCAGCTATGAAGCTCTTTCTCAACAGCCCCTTGTCAAAGAAAGCCTTGGACCTTTCCTTATAGATCCAGGTATTGGCATATGCATCCATCCTCAGCTCATCCAGTTCTGACAAATGCAGCAACCTGTGATGACTAGCAAAAGTTAGGTTTAGATTTAAATTTTTAATGGCCCAATAGACCCTGTGTTCTAACTTTACTGGGAGATGACAAGCCTTGCCATAAACCAGTCTGAATGGGGACATACCAATGGGAGTCTTATAGGCAGTCCTATAAGCCCACAATGCATCATTTATCTTGTCACCAGCCTTTTCCTCGCCCCTCATGCCTTCAAGGATGTGCTTGATCTCCTATTAGAAATTTCAACTTGCCCACTAGTTTGTGGGTGGTAGAGTAGCAATCCTATGGGTGATGTAATATTTTGAGCAAGCTCTCAAATTTCATGTAAATGGTTACCCCCACCATCACTGATAATGACTCTAGGGGTCCCAAATCTTGAGAAGATATTCTGCTTTATAAACTTAAGGACAACCTGATTATCATTGGTTCTTATGGCAATAGCTTCTACCCAATTTGAAACATAATCCACTGCCACTAAGATGAAATGATAACCATTAGAAGGAGGAAAGGGGCCCATAAAGTCAATACCCCAGACATCAAACAGTTCCACAACAAGGATGGGCTACAAAGGCATTGAGTTTCTTTTGGACAGCCCTCCTAATTTATGATATCTTTCACAGGTCCTGCAGTGTGTATTGGCATCTCTGAATAAAGAAGGCCAATAGAACCCACACTGCAAGATTTTGTTAGCTATTTTTCTTCCACTAAAGTGGCCTCCACAGGCATTTTCATGGCACATGGCCAGAATACTGGGGACATCACTTTCTGGAATACATTTTCGGATGATTTGGTCTGCACAATACTTATATAGGCAAGGCTCCTCCCAGAAAAAGAATTTTACCTGTGAGAAAAATAGGTTTTTGTCCATTTTGGTCCAATGGGCAGGAATCTTGCCTATAACTAGATAATTGATAATGTGTGCATACCAAGGAATCAATGATTGGATGACAAACAATTGCTCATTCGGGAAAACATCATTAGCAAGGTCATCAACACCTTTTACCAACACAATTTCGGACAAGTGGTCAGCCACCACATTTTCTACACCCTTTTTGTCCTTGATTTCAATGTCAAACTCCTGCAATAGGAGTATCCATCTAATCAGCCTGGGCTTAGCATCCTTCTTGGACAATAGGTACTTCAATGCTGAGTGGTCTGTGAAGATTACAGTTTTAGACCCAAGTAGGTAAGGTTTAAATTTATCCACAGTAAAAACCACTGCCAGAAGCTCTTTCTCAATTGTTGTGTAATTCAGCTGAGCTTCAGCAAGTGATTTGCTGAGATAGGCAATGACCACTGGCAGCTTATCTTTCCTTTGGCCCAAAACAACACCTATTGTCAAGTCGGATGTATCACACATCAACTCAAAGGGCAGTGCATAGTCAGGTGTTTGGAGAACAGGGGCAGAGGTGAGGCAAATCTTCAAAGTTTTAAAAGCCTCAAGACATTCAGCAGAAAAGTCAAAGGGCACATCTTGGCAGAGCAGGTGGCACAATGGTTTAGCAATTTTGCTGAAGTCTTTAATGAACCTCTTGTAGAATCCAACATGTCCAAGGAAAGATCTGATTTGTTTGACTGTTCTTGGAGGGGGCAAATTTATAATGAGGCCAACTTTGGCCTTATCTACCTCAATCCCATCTTTAGAGACTACATGGCCCAACACAATACCTTGTGTTACCATGAAGTGGCTCTTTTCTCAACTTAAGACCAGATTGGTCTCTTCACATCTTTGCAAGACCAGGTAGAGGTGTTGTAGACATTGGCCAAAACTTTTCCCATATACAGAAAAATCATCCATAAAAATTTCTAAGAATTTGTCAATCATATCAGAGAATATGACATACATACACCTCTGAAAGGTGGCTGGGGCATTACACAGTCCAAAAGGCATTCTTCGGTAAGAAAAGGTGCCAAAAGGACAAGTAAATATAGTTTTCTCTTAGTCATGAGGGTGCATAGGGATCTGGTTGTACCCTGAGTACCCATCAAGAAAACAGTAAAAAGCTTTTTCAACCAACTTATCCAGAATTTGATCAATGAATGGGAGAGGGAAGTGATCTTTTCTGGTCTTAAAGTTGAGCTTCCGATAATCTATACAAACTCTCCAGCCAGTGGTCTCCCTGGCTGATCTCAGCTCTCCAGACTCAGTTGTGATGACTGTTATGCCAGATTTCTTGGGCACCACTTGGATAGGTGCCACCCATTCAGAATCAGAAATGGGGTAAATTTCCCCAACATCTAGCAATTTGATGATTTCTTTGAGGACCACTTCCTGCATGTGAGGATTAAATTTCCTCTGCATTTCCCTGGAGGGTGTTGAGCCCTCCTCTAAATGGATCCTGTGTATACAGATTGATGCATCTATCCCTCCTAGATTTGCAATGGTCCAGCCAATTGCCTTTTTGTGCTTCCTCAAGACTGTTAGTAATTCTTCCTCTTGCTCATTGGTAAGAGAGGAGGAGATAATTACAGGAAGTTTTTCATCTTTCTCAAGGAAAGCATATTTCAATGTTTCTGGAAGCTTCTTGAGATCCAGATCAGGGGCTTGTTGGGTGGATGGCAGGGTTGGTGCTTTGTTGGTTTGAGGAAGGGGCAGCAATGTATGCTTCTAAATGGAATGCTGCACTAAGCTCACAGAAGACTTCAATGTGGACATGTCTTCTGGCATAACAGTTGGGCTTCCTTCCTCTACCATGTCCCAAACTTCAGTTAAACTTGTGACAATGTTGCCCCACTCCAGCAGAGTGGGCAATTCTTCTTCAACAACTTCTTCTTGTACATCCACTGGAAAGCTTTCCTCATTGTCCAGCTGAGAGTACTTTGCACTATTGTACACATTAAGTTCAACCTTCATATGTTCGAAAGTTACCTCCATGATCCCTGACCTGTATTGAATGCATGCATTGGCAGTGGCCAAGAATGGCCTACCCAAAATAACAGGTATAGGAGATGTATTCTTGTTGCAGCCCATGTCCAAAACAAGGAAGTCTGCAGGGGAGAAGAACTTGTCCACCCCTACTAAGACATCCTCGACCACTCCCATAGGTCTCCTTTCAGACCTATCAGCCATTAACAACACAATGGGGGTGGGTTTTAGCTCCCCGAAACCTAGCTGTTGATACACACTGTATGGCAGCAGGTTTACACTGGCTCCAAGGTTTAGAAGGGCCCTTCCAATTATGTGGTCTCCAATTATGTAGGGAATAGTAGGTATCCCTGAGTCTTGCAACTTCTCAGGCATTGTCATGTTTAATACAGAATTAACTGTATCAGTTGCAAAAACCTTTTTGGACAAATGGCCTCTAGCTTTTCTTTTCTGGGTACAAAGGTCTTTCAGAAATTTGGGATAGGCTGGGACCTGTCTAATTGCATCAAGCAGGGGCAAATTAATTTTTACCTGCTTAAAGGTCTCCATCATTTCCTTTATCTATGCATTCCCCTTATCAAAATGGGCAGGGCCACTCAAAGCTTGAGGAAATGGTAACTGAGGTACTGCTAGTTCCTCAGCTGCAAGCATATGACTAAACTTTTATTTTTTTCTTTTTTCATCTTTTATTTTCTGCTGAGGCTCAACTATAGCCTCTTTATTTTTCCCTTGTTGCAGGGTAGCAGGCAACTCTTGGCTCTGTGCTCTAACAAATTCTTTTTCACTTTCATTCAAAAAGTCCTTGGAAATGACCTCTCCTTGTTCCTTTCCCACCTAGTTGTCAACCAGCCTGCCAGACCTCAGGGTTGTGATGACATTAGCTCCCTCAAAACTTGAGGAACCTTCTCCAATCAAATATTAGCCCTTAGGGTTGGCCACTGGCTGGCTTGGCAATCTGCCCTCTTCTCTTTTGGCCAAGGCATTGGATATTTGGCCTAACTGTTCTTCCATTTTCTTTATGCTTTGACTGTGAGAAGTCACAGTCTGAGTCAAGACTCCAAGGATTTGCAATGAGGTCAAAACCTGGTCCTCAAAAGAAGCATTTCGGGGCTGAGGTGGCGGAATTACTAACTGATTTTGCTGCTGGGGCTGCTGCAGATGCTAAAAATTTGACCTTGGAGCATATCCTTGGTTAAATTGCTGTTGTGGCCTTTGAGGTAAGGCCAACATCTGTTGTGGCTGCATGTAATTGTCTTGTCTCCACCTCAAATTTGGGTGGTCTCTCTACTGGTAACCAGCATTTTGGTGCTGGTATCCAAATGGCTGTTTGTTGTAGCCAACAGATTGTTGCTGGCCAAATGATTAGGCAGCAGCAACTTGTTCTATCACATATTCAGGATATTGCCCTGCAGATGGACACTCTTCCACTGTGTGCTGTGGAGATTGGCATATCAGACATGCCTCCATCACCTGTGCAGCCAATCTGGGTTGTACCACAGATAATAGTTTATCAAACTTATCAGAAAGATTAGCCATCTGCATTTTCAGGTCATTATTCCCAGTTACTTCATACATCTTTCCTTTAGAAGTTTCAGCAAGTCCCAGTTTAGGAGAAAGCTCTTGAACAGTTCTTGATAAAGACATCTTTTGGAAAGCATTTTCACTGATGACCTCGAACAAGTCTCATGCCTCATCGGCTGTTTTGTGCATGTAAGTTCCACCACAAGAGGCATCTACCATGTCTCTGTTTTTCTTGTCAATCCCATTATAGAAGCTCTGGACAAGCTGCCAGTCAGAGATCTTGTGGTGGGGACATTGTTTGAGCATCTCGTTAAATCTGTCCCATGCTTGATTAAAATCTTCAGTTGGGGATTGGGCAAAAGAAAGTATTGCTTTCCTCAACTGGCTAGTTTTTGTCTCTGGAAAGAATTTGGTTAGAAATCTTGTCTGGAGGTCTTTCCAAGAAGTGATACTGTTATTTGGGAGAGTAGCTAACCAGGTGCTGGCCCTGTCCTTTAGGGAGAAAGGAAAGAGCCTTAATCTGGTGGCTTCTGGTTCCAAACCAGCAATGGAGAATGTAGTGCACAGGGCCAAGAATTGGTCAATGTGTTTGTAGCGGTCTTCCTTGCTGAGCCCATGGAAAGAGGGGAGCATTTGGATGATTGAGGTTTTAATCTCATAGTTTCCCTGAACATTCGGGAATTGAATGTTGAATGGAGAGTTATAATCATCAGGAGCATTCAATTCCTTCAATGTTCTGGGTTGCTCTTCACCCATGACTGCTGTCTCAGTTTCAGTAGGGGGCTCAACTGTGGTGTGTCTGGGCCATCTTGGTCTTCTGCCCCTTTCTATCTCAGGGTTAGGAGGCTCTAATGTGAGACTGAAGGATCTCCTTCCTAACATGCACACACACCAACAGCAGGGAAGACTACTTGTAGACACATTGCAATTAACAAAATTACAACAATCTTAATCAACTGCTATAGAATTTTCAAAGGAGAAATAGACTAAGGTTTTGAGGGTTAGAGAAGTGAAAACAAAGGTAGTTACATTCCCAGTGTAATTCTACTCTCCTTTTCTGCTACTGTCCAAATCTGCAAGAAAAATTCTAAATGTAAATCAGCAGTATCAATTATTCACAAGCACAACTACCAAAGAATAAAAAAAATATAAAAATTTAGGGTCTACTAATAGATCAAGACTTCCTCGGTAGCGGCGCCAAAAACTTGTTAGGCTATTTTAAGTACTTACTGCTAACTTTATTGGGAATGGTGATACGAATGGGGTTAGTGAAAATCAAAGGTGGATTACAGAGCAGCAAGCCTAATTATACACAGTCCTGCAAGATACAGGGCCTGCTGTAGCAAGTTTTAATAAGTAAGAGTTTGTCCCATAGGGAAAGTTGATCTAAAGCTCCAAGGGAGCTATCTTTAGTAGGCCCTCCAGACCTGGCTACAGATCTGGCAATCCTAAATGGAAGGGGGTTTAAGATCACTATTGTCTAAATCCTAAGGTAACCTAATGCCTAAACTATAGAAATGGTTGAGAAGAATGATGGAGTGTGAGAAAATAAATATAAAAGAGTGAGAAGTAAGCTATTAGGTACAGATCTTATGGGTTATATAACTCAGACTCAGATCTGCTGCTATAGAAATCTTGTCCAATGGCTACATTATCACCAAAGAGGAGAAAGGATCCAACTCACCCCTGTGCCATGATCCAATCCCTTATGGCTATAACCTGTCCACTTGAATGGTCACAGACTATCTAATAGGGGAACCACAGTCCAGAGATGGGTCAGAACAAGTTTATCATCGTAGGTACTACTTCTTCCAGGCTACCAGCTCAAGAATCCATAGGAACCTCAACCTCTAAAGTTCTGTGTGTGGGGCTAGGCCTGCAATGTGCACTATCCTGGACACACAGAACTAGCAAGAGTTTGAGTACTAGCAAGCCTTTTCTTGCTTTAGAAAGACATGATGATCCACCACAAGCCTACAATCTCTACAGCCAGATCAGATCTGCCATCTGATGGTGGGTCTATACAAATACAGGAGAGTCTGTCTCTGCACAATCTCTCACAAGGCTACAAGCACAAGTGCAGAGAAGAAGAATATGTCTTAGATCTGTGGATTGGCCTCACCCTGGGGCTATAACCTGTCCACTTGAATGGTCATAGACTATCCACAGAGGCTATCCTTCTCACAGATGTCTAAGACAAAATAAGAAGATTGCTGCCACCACCATGTTCACAAGGCTACCAGCTCAAGCTCCCATGGGGATTCAGATTTAGTGTATCCTGTGGTGGGGCATAGGCCTGCAATGTGCCTAACCTGGACACACAGGTCACTTGAATCTAAATAAAACCTTAAAAATAATCCTCCATTGCTTACAATATAACTTAGCAATGGAGAATCTCAAGGCAGCAATCTTGTACAGAACAACTCACAAAACACCAATCCCATACATGCATAAAATCTTATTATAAAACTCCATTAAAACTATTCCAAATAGACATACAAAGGCATAGCCAGCAAGTGCTGGACTATGGAGAGAAGAAAAAGGGAAAAAGAAGCTGCCTAAACCCTAACCTTATCCTACTGTAATTCTACAGTTGGTTCAAGAAGAAGGAGTACAAAAGTCCCCTAAACCTAAACTAGGCTTAGGCTTATATAGCAGTCAGCTCTGTTTAGGGTTAGGAAAACCCTAATTTATCAATGCTATCATGGCCCATTTCTATTTCTTGGATTCCTAGGGGCATATGCATGGAGATTGGAGCATTGGAGTGCATTCCCTAGTTGCTGGAAGTTCCCAGATTGCCCTACAGAAGTGGGGAGAAGTAAAGATCCCGAGCCTCACTAGGTAGAAAGGCTTTTCAGGTCTTGTCGCGTGATAGAATTGGCATTGCGGGATTGAATTGACTTGAAGCTCTTGCAGTCACGGGATTGCTCTTTCCATTTGAATGGCGTGGGAATTGCGCACGCAGTTCGTTCCTTGGTGAATCTCGCGAGGATCCTCGCGAAGAAGCAAGGTGCATGGGCTTTTGGATCGCGCGAGCAGTTCCCTAAAGGTTTGTATCCCCCGACCATTGCGCGACAGTTGTGCGCAGGAATGTCTGGAGCTCTCTCTCCTCAGTGAATCGCTTGAAGATTAAAGGCTCTTTTCTTGAGCTGCGTAAGACTGCGCGAGAGCTTATGACTGAGCCTCGCGAGAACTAAACGAAGTCTACTTTTTAGGCTCTTCTGTCATTCATCTGTGCGAGAACAGTGTGAGCAGTTGGCTTGTTACCTTCAGAAACCCGCGACAGCTACGCGAAGCATTCTCTCTGATTTAATTTGAACCTTGCGCCATCTGCGCGAAGCTCATTTCTTAGCTTGTTGCTGCTTTGTTGTGCCTATGCTGCAGCCAGTTCTCTATTTGGGTCCAACCTCCTTTCTTCTGAGGAACTTCTGGGGCAATAATAGGCTTCTTGGCATGGTTAGGGTCTTATCTACAACTGCTGCTTATTACCTACAAAATTGGCTTAACACACATTTATTACATGACTAAGGGTCTAACAGAGATTAAGTTAAGGGGTGAAAAGTGGTACTTTTTAGGTCTAAGAGGTATTAGTTTATGTTCGGGTATTGGCCTTGATTCTAATTCTGGCCTTAGTTTTGGTTCACATATCTTTGTTGATTAGCACCTTGGTTTTGGTTGGTATACCGTTATTGATTTTGATTTTATCCGAAATTTTGTGGTTGGAAGTTCCCGTTACTAGAGTTTTGTCCTTGGTTGACAACGGTGTTAACTTACTTAGTTCCTGAGGCTTTCATATTATTTTTCGATTTTGATTCATTAGAAGAGCCTATTTTTGACGTGACTATGGATAGTGCGAGATCTCCGCCTTTAATGTGTCGCGCTAGTCGGGATGCCCGAGAGTGGAGTGCAGTGAAGTCAGGGCAATCACTTATTACAAGTGCGCTCTTTAACGGCTCCCTAGTGTTATCAATGATAATGTCCACTGAATCCTTCTCTTTCATTGAAGTGTCGATCCTAGCAGCGAATTTTCTCCATCTGGCGATGAAGTCGATAAATTCTTCATCAGGTCCTTGCTTGGCTGCCATTAGATCGCTGAGATTGACTGTCTCCTGGATCAAGTGTTTGTATTGGTCTAGGAATTGACCGACTAATTCATCGAAGGTCTCTATCTTATAAAGTGAGAGTTCCGCAAACCAATCTAAAGCTTCTACTTCTAATGAGTTTGGAAATAGTGAACGAGAAGTCCTTGAGTATCACGTATGGGTCGGCAATCATTACAAAAGAGGGCCAAGTGATGATTCGGTTTTCTCGTGCCATTTTATTTGATAAATTTCAGTGGTTTAAATCCTAGAGGTAAGTTAAATCCGACATCCCGACAAAATTTGTCGAATCCGAATGAGTGACCAGGGTGCTCTCTCTTGGCCATGTACTCGTCGAACATTTTAGGGAGATCTTTGATTTTAAGGGTGCTGTCTTTTGGAGTGACCCGTGAGCAAACCTTGTCTAAAGAGTTATTATTGAAGAATGTGTGGGCAGGTTATCTCAATGGTGTGGCACGGGCTGACACTGTGCTCGGGATAGGAGGTGGCCTCTCTTATAGCTCTTGTTCCTTTGAAAATTGTCGCGACCTAATAGTTTCATATGTAGCAGCCAACCCTCGAAGCAATTCCTCGGAGTCGTCATCTCCTCTTTGTATTCTTTGAATACTGAGTTCTAGGATCTGTTGAGCGGTAAGGTTTTATCTGATGTTACCACCTCTCCCATTATGATTGTTACCGGTGTGTGGGGTAGAGAAGGGATTTTCTTACTTGCCAGCCATGTTAATTTCAGGTAATTGTGGGCTGGAATCATAAGGTGGTTCTTCCTCGTACGTGCGGTTGTTATGATAACCCCACAATGGTGGGTCTCCTAAACTCACCCTTCGTATACCAGACATCTCGAGTCTTTGACGAAGACTCATATATATAAAAGGGAATCTAAATGACGTGATGGAAAGAAAAATAGGGAGATAAGGTGAAAACTAACTATCTAGAAAAAGAGTTTGTAAAAGTGTCCCATCGCGATCGCCAGTCTGTTGGTGCGCACTTTTTCTGGGTTCCTCTCAGTCCCCGTTGAATCAGTGGCTCAAATTCTGTTCAAGTGGACTCTAGCGATGCGGCGTTTGGAGTGTTAAAAATAAAGGGGTTTTCTAGGAAGGTTCCTAGTTCGTTGCGATCGCCAGCTGCAGATATTTATCGACACTGCAACACGTCAATGATCATGCTTTAGAGCGGGTATGGGTTACTTTTATGCTGAATCGTCCGCCTACGAACGTCAGCAGCTATGCCTTTTTCTTATAATTTAGATAATTTAATTTTCCTTTTATTTCCCGTTATTGTTATAGTTCTGGTCAGTTTAGACTTTCCTGATTCTATTGTGAGTTTGGTTAGGTGGTAATCTATTATAGTTTATTTAATTTAATATTCTAGTTATATCAGGAGTCTAATTAATTTTTACTATTCCTATCCTTATTGAAAGTCTAATTAATTAAGTGTCCTAATCCCATTAGAAGTCTAATTAATTTTAGTCTCCTAATCCCTTTAGAAGTCTAATTATGATCAGGTCTCCTAATTATACTATGAGTGCACATGTAGTAGTTCTGATAAAACCCTAATTAAATCGAGTATGCTAGTTATACTGAAATTCAAATTTGAGCAAGTATACTAGTTGTATTGGAATTCTAATCAAATCAAGTATAGTAGTCTTACCAGAATTCTAATTGAAATAGAAGACTGATATTATTAAAATTCTAATTTAAAGCAAATGAATTAATTTTATTAAAATATTATTAAAATAAATAAACTGATTTTATTAAAAAATTTAATTAACATAAATAAACTAATTTTATTAAAATTCTAATTAAAGCAATGAATTAACTATACTAAAAATCTAACTAAAGCAATGAATTAATCATACTAAATTCTAATTAAAGCGAGAAATTAACTAATTAAGATTTGATTTGAAGAAATTAATCAATCATACTAAATCTAATTAACTTAATTAATTAATTATGCTGAGATAAAATAATTAATTAATTATACTAAAAAGATAAAAAAAAGTAATTAATTAATTCTAAAATTCTTTTAAAAAAAAGGTTTTAGGCCCGCTATGCTAAGGAGGATTGGCCTCGTTCCTGAGTACCCTCCATAAGCTCTCTTGGGCAAATTAGGTGGCTGAGATTGAAGATAAATTGGATTTATGATGATAAAATAGTATTTTTGGATTTTTCAGAGTTGATTTCGGAGTAATAATTATGAATTAAATTGTGAAACTAGAATTATAAAAACTGAAATTATATTTAGGATTTTTGGAGGTATTAAAATAAGAAATTTAAATTTTTAGGATTGAATTCGGGTTCGAAATCAAAAAATCAGACCGTATGTTTAATGACTGGTTCTAGAGTCTAAGAGGACTAGAACCAGAGATTAATGATAGGACTAGAGATTAAGATTTTAGAATAGAATTAAAGCCTAGGGTCGGAAAATTAGACGGTCGGATTAAGGAGTGATTCTGAATTCGGAGAATTAGAACCAGATTTAGAAAATTTGTGGTCTAAAAAGGGTGCTACGGTCTCGAACTAAAAATTAAAACCTATGATTAAAACTAAGAGAAATATCCTAAGTCTAAAACTAAGATTTTTACCTTGGACCGGGGTTGTAGAGAGAAATCTCGAGGATTCGGTGCTTGAATTTCGAAATCATGACTAGGTTGCTCTAGGGTTTGTCCTTTGAGTTCTCTGGTTTCGGAATCCCAAAAAAAGTTTGTTCTCTCTCGAAAATTGCCAGCCTCTTCGTGTTCTTTTTTTGGTCGAATTTAAAGAAAAAGCTTTTATAGGTTTTTCCTCAATTAAACGCCCTGTTTCAGGTGTTTAATAGAATTGTGCGCTGGTTTCCTGGCGCTTAATCGCTTTGAGTCGGTCACCGACTCAGTGAGCGACCGGCTGACTTGCTCAGCGAGTTTTCCAGTCCTAATAGCGTTAGAACTAATTGCACACCAATTTTGGGGTGCATAATCCAATTAGGCATCACTCTCAAAGCGTTTAATTGAGGAAACTTAGGGGTTAAGAATTGTGAGGCCAGGCTGGGCGTGAGCCAATTGCGCGTCGGTGATGTGGCGCTCAATCCGATCGCACGTCTGGTGTTAGACGCGTGATCGAGTCTCGAGATAGTCTGAGAAAGAAAGTTTGGTCTAAAAGGGAGACTAATTACACATTTGTCGTTTGGCGTGAAATCGAATTACGCGCGGGGTTTCAGGCGCTTAATTCGGGGTTGTCCGGGTCTGGTCTCTAGTTTGAAATGCAAGATTATTGTTTTAGTCTGCATTCCGACTATATACTATTATTTCAGTATATAGCCTCCCTACATTAGGATCTTAGCCACAGAGCTATTGTTTCAGCCTGCGTTCAGCCATGTACTATTGTTTCAGCGGATGGTTCCCATGTAGGGGTATGGAGCCTGATCCACAGAACTATTGTTTCAACCTGTATCCAACCATATACTATTATTTCAGTATATGGTCCCATATCAAGGTTATGAAGTCAAAGGTTGACCAAACAAATTCGTATATTCTGAGAGGGCAAAATGGGGGTGTCTACACTAGTATCTGAGAAGGCGCTTGCACTGGAGGTATATCGGGTAGGGAACCTATCTTATTACAAAGCTTAAAACTCTTGGGGAGAGCGTTAGTAGCCCCAAATCAGCCTTGTATCCCTTAAGTTCAGTGAAGAGAGACCCGTTATAACTAAATTTATCCCCGGAAGCATCGCTTCTAGAAAAACTAAGAAAAAAGAACTAATCTCGGGCTGCTGTTCTGATGTCCAAATAGCTGCCCCCACTATTTATACCTGGTGCATGTAATACATGCGCTAAGCATAAAGTGGGCCAAATTTGACCTGGCGCAAGTAATACATGCGCCAACTGAAATTTGTCCCCACAGAGTAGTGTAGCCCGAGTCTGATGCCCATTTTCACATCCACGAATTTCCTGCTTAGCAGTTTAGCGCCTCTGATTAGGTCCCGCACTATCCAACACCCAATACGCCCCCGCCAATCAAAAGAGGGTAACTTCTTATTGACTCACTCCGAGGGATCGGGTTATTTACATTGATTCTTGTGCCTTCAATAGATCAAAGGGTTCCCCTTTGATTCTTCCAAAGCGCGTCAGGGTCTTGCCGCAGGATTTATTTAGGGTGCAAATACCGCCCGAAATGGGAATTCAAAGGCCCCGAAATCTTTCATCATAAAAATCCACTTACAAAATTTTTCAAAAAAAAGTATAAACCAAAAAACTAAAAAAATTATGGTGCCGGCACAATGGCATCGCCTTATCCTTCGTCGTCTCGTAGGGGAAGGAGAAAATTTTACGGGCCTCATCCAAGGCACCTGTACCCCACCCGTCACCAAGCTATGTCGCGGGTAGTGGATCCGGCATACGCTGATCCTGATTCATCCCCACCGCATTCCCCAACCCATTCCCATGCGGAGGAGATGTTTACCTCCATCCCCCTCACTCAATCTCCATTAACTGTCAACGGACCCTTCGGTGCACCAATTTTTCCGTCCACCACCACCCAAAATTTATCCCATTCCCCTTCCACATCTAATTTTCTCATATTTTCCCAAAGTCTTACACCCCCATTCCCCCTCATTTATCAGTCATGCCCCATTTTCCCTCCACTTCAAAACCAACCATACCCCATTTCCCTCCCATATCCACTACTCATACACCCCAATTTCCCTCTACCTCTAATCTAAATTTTCCTTCCACATCCAATCCAAACAACCCCCATTTTCCCACATACACCCAAGCAATACCCAATTTATCCCAATCCCCTCCTAATACACCCAATTCCCCCTCATTCACCCAAAATCCACCACATTTTCCTCTATCTACTAGGGCCATGCCCAATTTCCCTTCACCCAAACCATGCCCAATTTTCCCTCCACCCAAACTATGCCCATTTGTTCTTCCACTCCAAATGCACCACGATCTCCCCCCACAAATCCCAATATACTCCGCTTTCCTTTCACATCCAACATACCCGATTTTCTCCCATCCTCACAAACCATGCACAATTGCTCCACCTCTATTCGGGTCATGCCGCATTTTTTATCTACCCAAGCCATGACCACTTCTCCCTCATCTACCCGGGTCATGCCTAATTTTCTCCATACCCTCTCCTCATTGGATGGGCCATCTACATCCACCCCCTCACCCAATCCCATGGCCATGATGGATGAAATGGTTAGGGCCTACACAATTTAAAAGGCCTCTCAAAGCTTCCCTCATCCATCCCACATATCTCCAAACCTATCCCATAACCTTCAAAATCTCCACACCCCATTCCCTCAAAATCCTAATCAACCTTCCATTGTTCATACCATCCAAGGCTCCCATCAACCATGGGGCCATTTGAGCGAGCCTCAAGGCCCTACACCCTATTCCCAAGCCCATCAGGGCCCAATGGCCTAAGCCCACCAAGGCCCAATACCCCAAGTCCATCAAGGCTCAATACCCCAAGCCCACCAATGCCCAATACCCCAAGCCCACCAAGGTCCAATTTTCCAAGCCCATCAAGGCTCAATTCCCCAAGCCCATCAAGGCCCAATACCCCAAGCTCATCAAGGCCCAATTCTCCAAGCCCATAATATATATGAGATTGAATTGGGTGGATGAACCAATACACCATAGGTGGTGCATGGATCATCAATTCCATGCACATGTCAGCAAACTCATGAATACTGACCATGCGGTACACCATACACGAAGCTATCATCTAGATTGGACTCTGCCCCAAGAATGCACCATTGAATGATCTCTACCATCTGACTACGAGCCTAAAAAAGAACTCAAAATGGACAGTTAGAGTAGATAAGGACAGAGCCTTGATTTAATTAACAAAACTGCTATGCTTCCTCTAATAGAGATGATGTTTGGAATGAGTTCCATCCAGCCAATGGTCTTCCTCTTGGACCACTCAAATTTTGTGAAGAACGGTCATGCATATAATATTGGTGACCTGTGCAACTAATGCCCCTCCCCCAGGCCACTCAAATATGTGAACATGTATGTCAGATATATAATATTTGCAACCCATGCACCACAGGTGGTGCAAGGTCCTGTGCACCTAAGCTCAACTCATATATATTAGGTCCTTATTTCGTGGAGTCTAGAAATAAGTCTCCCATCCAACATTGCAGAAAAAACGAGTTCTCCCGAAAAATTGTTGACGAAACAACCTGCTGAATTGGCCTCCATCAGGCACGATATGGGTGCCGAGATCGTTGTCTTTGGATTTGCAATGCAGTTTCGTGCTCTTTCCACCTCCTAGTTTGTTGTCTACATCAATGTTCAGATGTTCATGCTAAAAATCAGTTCTAGCTCCTAGAGCTACTGGCTTACAAAAAGCCAACACCAAAAGAACTGCAACAACATTAATATATATGCTACCCATGTTGTTGTTGATGTTTCTTCTTTATGTAATATATATATATATATATATATATATATATATATATATATATATATATATATATATATATATATATATATATATATATGCTACCCATGTTGTTGTTGATGTTTCTTCTTTATGTAATATATATATATATATATACACTATAATCAGCAAAATAAAGAAGGTATTACAGCTCTCTTCTAGCTGTATACTAATACAATTAATTAACATTTTATTTTCATTTCCATATGTGGATGATTTTCTAAAAAAAGGATTGCTAGGTTAAGTAGAATCAATGGTATTATTAGCAAGGATTAATGATGCATCTTGGGTATTTATAAGAAAATCAAGCTTATAAAGGCCTTTTTGTCCCCATCATTCTGTCGGATGCTTACTTCCACAGTTATCATGGACTTGAAAATATGTAAAAGTCAGTTGTTGAGAGTCAATCACTCTTAGGACACAACGTGCTATAGGCCATTGGTAAGATCCAACTAGTGGAATCCTATATGGAGCTCAATCAGTAGGAGGGAATCTTGACTTTCGCGTCTTGCACGTCTATAAGTAACTCCGATGTAAAAGTACTTTCCATATCAAAATCCTTTTTTTACGAAGCTTCTAAAACCAGTTGAATTCCATTTAAGGATCCAATCGGTTGGATCTAACCATTTCAGAGTTAAATCCTATATTAGGTTCAATCGGTTGTACCTGAACAAAGATCATCTCTCTGTTCTATACTATAGAGATTGACTGTGGGGCATCACCTAGCCACCAATGCATCGACTTTACGTTGACCTATGCAAGCTCTGAAGTAGACATGCCCTTTAAGTACACTTGGAGTCACAAAAAGTAATTTTAACCAAATAGTAAAGTAGTGAATCTTGTGTTACTTATAACATGCCCTTTACGTACACTTTGATTGAGCACCTTTGACCGACTTTATGTTTACCTGTGCCTAGCCATCAATGCACCGGCTTCTCTTTCTTCTGCTTGGCTTATGAAGCAGGCAAACTTTTCGTAATTTTGAATATGCAAGCTTGAGCTTTCATAGGTAACACAAGATCCACTACTTTACTATTTGGTTAAAATTACTTTTCTCTAACGGAATATCTAAATTACTTAAATTTCTCTTTACAGGGTTTTGTTGCTTGTCTACTAATGAGCATCTTCTTTGGACCGACAGATAATGCTATACCATTCATTGTTGAGGGCAATTTATAGTTTAGTACAAGATAAATTTTGGATGTTTGGTTTAGTTTGGTGAATATTTTACTGGAGGAAATCTAAATGATACTTTCAATTTTGGTGAATATTTTAGTTTGGTAAATTTACTATTATGGTGAATGAAATTTTAGTGGTATTGTACTAATCTGATGATGGCTAAGACTTATATGCTATATGGAATTAATTTTTTAAATAGTTTTTCGAGGAGCACACAAAAGATTTTCTTCATAGGATTTGCAAAACTCTTAACATCGCTTGTGTAGTGGGTATTCCTTTTTCAGGTGTTTAGTAGGTTTTCTCATGAGCAAGTGCTAGTATTACGGAAAACAACTAACCGATGATGTAAGTTTGTAATTCTTATGAGTGACAGATTAGTAGTATACAAATTAACCAGTTGACTATGTTAATTCATATGATAGAGATTTGTGTTAGTCTTTTGTGCCATTGATCTTTAAATCATGATCTTCAAATGAGATAGCTTACATGGTATTTTCATATGGCATAGGTCCCAAAATACCAAGTATTTTTATTAGGTAAGTGGCTAGAAATAGGAGTTTAACATTATTGATTTGTGAATCTAGATTTGCCTATTGATATATGAATTAAGAACTTCTTTATAAAGGATAAGTGTGCAACACGCAATACTCTCACAAAGAATTTGTATCTGTGATATTAGAAAATCATTTTTCTATTTCTAGTTCCCCTTTATGCTTGCGAACTTAAATCTCTTCTTTTGTCTTGTATATTTGCCCAAGTATTCTGCCATCTCATTGAAAAAGTCAACTGTCGTTTGCTATTTTCCACCCATTACCATCCTCTCACAAAGGACTTTGCCTGTCACCCCCTTGTTAGCCTTCAACACATGGGCGCCTATTCCAGGTGCATCGTTTTTTAGCCTTTTTTATTACATTTTTGAGTTTTTGATTATTGGACTCAAGTTGGTGAAATTCTAAAATGTTTGGTGAATTTATATGTGATTCAGCTATGGTGCATCTGTATCGGTTCTGCATATTTATTTTTATAATCAATTTTTTTTCCTTTCTAAATCGGCACTAGATTTGGCTTGTTAAGGCCTGAGTAGAAGTCTTTCCTAATTATTCTTGAATATCGAGTATGGTGCCTAAAACACCTTTAAGTAGTGGATCTTCAGATTCTATAGCTTTTGATGGGATTACTAGTGTAAAATTGAATGGTAACAACATCCTTCCTGGGCACGGTTTGTCAAATTATATTTGTGCAGTTGTGGGAAATTGAACCATATTCTCTTCTACCAAACCCTAACTTGATCTAACTCTATTCCTATAGGATCTCTATCTAATCAACTAATATGGTATCAGAGTGGGTTCATCAGGCCAGCACGTTGTTGACACCATCATCTATGTGTTGACATCAGCAAGGTCAAATTATTGAACTTAGATGCCAAATTTTTTTACATGGTTCTGCTCTTTTTTCATAGATGAGCATTTTTATTGGATTTTGTGCATTTGAAGCTTCTTTCCATCATTTTTGAAGAGATCAATGTGATCAATGCCATTCCCTTTTTCTCTGTTTTGGACCTATGTGGGATGCAAAAGGGGCTCAAAACTGGTTAGATTTTGGATTGAATTTGCATGAGTAACATTCTCCAATAGTTACATTCATAGGTTAATGCAGTTTACTATGAGATTTTTGCAATTTTTTCAAATCCAGTTTTTCAATTGTTTTGTCTATTGTTGTATATGAATCTCTATGGACTTGATTGATCGGTTCTCCTGCAGCCGAAGAATCAGAATATCCTCAGAAATAATATGTCTATGGTCTTGCAGAGTTTGGACCTTGGACTGGTATTGAGGGAGATTCATGATTCATCATGTTTTATATGGCTTTCTAACTCTCAGTTGTACAGAGAATTCAGTTTTCTTGATTTCTTTCTATCATTGTTCGGTGATATCGTGCTATGCCAAATATTGTTCTTAACATATAGCTGCATTACTGATAACAAAAAATAGGAACTATATACTAGTCTTTATCTGCTTTATCTTTTTTCCCGCAATTGGAACAAAAATTGTACTTTTTTTATAGGTCTCATGAAGCATAATTTTTTTTGCAGGACTATATTGCTACAAGATGGTATAGGGCTTCGGAGCTTTATGGATCATTTTTCTCTAAAGTATGCTTTGATATGATCCTCTATTTGCATTTGCATAGCACATTATTTGCATCAAGGGTCAAATTATTTTTGTTTCTTAATGCATTTGTTGCTTAATGAGATCTCTCCACAGTCACAAATACTGGATTCTCCTCATGGCATTAGCCCCCCACACAATGCCAAAGTTCCCAAATTAACCAAGATTTTAGATTACGGTTCAATTTCTAAAATTGGCCTATTGGGTCTATGTATTCTTCTTCATTGTTCCATTTAATTTAGTCTAAAATTTGAAAACATTGGTCATGAGCAGAGAATTTATGATCTAATGTGGTAACTTGACAAAAATTTGTAGGCCAAAGAGGGGGATTTAAATGCAAAGAAATGCAGATCTACAGAAGCTACTAAAATTGCCAATTCTATCGAAAAGCCTAACCATAAATAGAATAAGGATAATGTAAAGCCGCCAAACCAACAAACACAGGATTTCATTCATGTTCTAGCAAGAAGAGGCCAAGCCACAGATAGTCAGTCTCGTTGAACGAGTAAAAGACCAAATTAATTTCTCTAATTACTGTGATATCGATTTTATTCTTCGATTCGAACATCGACATTGAACCTGAGTCTTTAATTATCTTCCAGGTAGATCAGTGAACGATGAAACTACTACAAGATCTTGTACCAGGTTGCAATAAGGCACTTAGCTAGTTATCCTGACTTCGTAGCAGTATTAGTGCTTAAGTGTCTAGTAATTTGCAGTTTGAAAAGTTATATGATCTGAATATAATTTTTAGTTGTTTCCTTTTTCATTTGATTGGATTATTACTATATACTTTACATATTCATTTTCCAATTTTAAGCTCCTAATGTAATTATATAAAAATTCTTATGCAAGTTGCTCTTATGCACACTTTTCTTTTGCTTGCAAGCTTTGAGTATCATTTTATTATGAAATTTGTTGATGTGATGTAGTTTATTTTTATAACAGGAAAACTCTATGGGAGTTGGGCGCTAGCTGAAAACACACAAGATCCATATTAGAAGTGGGCGGACAAATCATAAAAGAAAAGCCATCTCGTCAACGAGTTGAAAGATGATCAATCAAAGGTGTCAAGCAATGAGACATTAAAATTCTATGCCATTGGGCTTATTGAAAACTCGAGTCATGCTCGAATAGAGCGTTGTTGCATGTGTTTATAGGATGTTATTCAATATATTAATATAATATCTTTGAATATTTTAATGAGATGGTGTTGAATGTATTAATACGATGTTGTAGAATAATTTGATTTTTGACTTATTATTTTTCAATTTAGTTGAATGGATTATGAATTTTTTCCCTTGTAGAGTGATATGTGGTTGATACAATATTTGTAACAAGTAAAATAGCTCTATTTACAGTAAAAAAAATAAAAGCTGTGCATTTAAAAAAATAAAAATAAAATAATGGTCCATAACAGTTATTTTTATATACCACTGATTTAAGTCATGGTTTCAAAATAAAAATAACAACCCTTTTCCCATTAGGAACAACGGCTAAACATCGTTATTATTTTGCAACATCTACAAACAACGGTCCATAACCGTTGTGTTTTGGAGGAAATTAACAATGGCTCATCGGTGCAACAGTTGCCACATTTTAAATCCACAATATTGGGTACGAACATGGGTAAGTTCCGTCATGTGACTAACATGGGACATAATGGCCTAGTTCATTAGTAAAAGTAAACTAGATACCACATACACTAAACTTATTATGTATTAAAAATACACTTAAAATTGTACCTTCCATACACCATATCTGTGTATTCGATAATACACTGAATACTTGTGTCATCATATATATATATATATATATATATATATATATATATATATATATATATATATATATATATATATATATATATATATAAACTGAACTATGTGAACTATGTGTAGCAGAAATACACTGAATTGCAAACCTAAGTTGGCTTATACATTTAATCAGTGTATTAGCTTTACACTAAAGCCAAACCTAAGCTGGCTTATATGCCTATACACTGAAAAACAAATGGTGGGCACTGCATGGGATTCCAACCCATAATAGCTTATAAGCTGTTATTTCGCCAGCAGATTTCCACAAATGCATGAGTCACTAATGACTCCAGATTTCCACAAATGCATGAGTCACTAATGACTCCCATGCACGCAAAGTGGGAAAAACCACTACAAGAGCTTGTCACCATCTCCTTCCTTCTTCCTACTTCGAGCTTTGAAGGAAATAGAATCCCCATGGCAATCAAACCCAGCAGATCCATTGATCATAAAAGCCAAGTAAAACGAGAAGAGAAAACCCTTCTTCTAGCTCAAACCCACTTCCCACTTCCATCTCTTCAAACCCGGGGATTCAAACCGTGAATCACAAAGTGACTCTACTCTTCGGTCCTGAGAATTGCGGTAGACGAACCCTTGGTCTCGGAGAGTCCTTGCGGCCCTAGCTTCAACAAATATTTTAGGAACTCAACGAACTTGACACCGCACCAATTCGGCGTCGTCATAACCACAAATCTACCAAAAGGTACGCCATAAGCAAACCACCTAATAGATTAGGTCCGTTTCAATAGTGTTTAAAATAAAATTTAAGTCTTTGGTGCCGATTACATGCGATCAGATCAACAGCTCAGTGATATAGTGTTATGTGAGTCGGAGTCAAAATATCCAATGATTGCACTCCGGAACTTTCATACCAAATTAATAAATATAAATAGGTTCTCGGTGCAACATATAAATGATAAAATATTGTGTATAAAGTATAGAAGGCCAACAAACTCAGAACACAAAATAAACCAGAGAAGAACTGATGGGAGACCGAGGCAAGCTTGTGCATCAGGCTTGCTGCGGCAACCCCACAAGCTTTCCGCGGCAAGGTGCACAACTGAGGGACTTGCGGCGGCAACCCTGCTACTTGCCGAGGCAAGCCTGTGTTTTGGCTATGTATGACTGCTTTATGGTGCCTTCTACCTGTGTGGGTGTACTGTATTGACTCTTAGGTCTAGTAATCAGTTACGTTACATATATGGGGTCTATACTGACCCAGGATACATGCTAAAAACGTAAACATAAATCATAGGTTCTTGGTGCTCATGAAGAGCTCGTAAAGATGGATGCATGCATGCACATGTAATGTGTAACACGTAACCTTGAGCATCAGGTAGGGAGTTAACCTTACTAGTTTATGTTTTGTTTTCTCATTCGCATCTGGATAGCAAATTAATATATGTACATAATTACATGCTGAATGTATGTTTACATATACTTATGATAGTTTCAGTTCAATGAATGGTTAGGTATGAATATGCTCATGATAGTTTGATGTATGGTTATGCTTATACTAGTTTCAGATCGACGTATAGGTAGATATGAACATGCTAGTTTCAGTTGATGTATAGTGATGTATGATGATGCTAGACCAGTTTAGATGAATATTTATGAATAATGATGCTAAACAAGTTTAGATGAATGATTATGCTAGGTTCAGTATATGTATGAATAAGCGAGTTCAGTTATGTTATAAGATTCAGTTATGTATAAGCACACGAGAGTCAGTTATGTTAGTTTAGTTTTGATGTATGTTTTTATGCTATCTATTCATGATGTTCTCACATACCTGATGCCATGCATTGGTCATGTCTTGTTATCCTTGATGTCATGTACACATTTTTTCTTAGTTTTGAGCCAAGTGATCCCACTAACTCGGGAGCTTGACTGTGTAGTTCTTGAACACAAGTGATCCCGCTAACTCCGGAACTTGATGTCTTGGTCCAAGTGATCCTGCTAACTTGGGAGCTTGACAAGTGATCCCGCTAACTCGGGAGCTTGATAAGTGATCCCGCTAACTCGGGAGCTTGATTCTCTTGTTTCTTGTATATGTATGTTTTACGTCTGATAGCTTGTTTAAGTTAAATTTGTTACAATATGATTCCTTGTTACAACATGCTTTCTTGTCAGCATGATTCCTTATAGTTGTTCAGCATGAATCTATCAGCATGATAAATTATTCACATGATTAATGACTTGTTGTATGTTGCTAGATTAGATAAAGATAAGATATAATGTGCTTAGATTTATATTTTATACATCAAGAAGTGAATTGGTATCCTAACATATAAGTTAGAATTGTTATTTTCTCTACAGAGCTTCGATAATAGCTCATCCTACGACTTCATGTCTTAACTACAGATATTGACCCTGAGCACGAGAGTGATCCCACGTATCAGCCACAGGAGGAGGAGGAGGAAGAAGAGGACGAGGAGGACGAGGAGGAAGAATTCGCTGAGGAATTCTTTCCTAAGTAGGTCAGAGAGAGAATGCCTGAGAGAGAGAGTTGTTTTGAAACTTGTATAAAACAGCAGAGCTATATTTTTTTTGAGATATGTGGTACTTCATGTATAGGTTTTCTTTCCATTGTTGAGATAACGGGTGGCCGTTATTGGTAGAAAGTTATACATAACATCTGTTAGCTTTATTTTATAACTCTTTGATAGTTTACTGCTTTTAATAGATAAATAAATATCAGTTTTTTTTGCCATATGGTCGCCACATCAGATTTATTAAATCACTTTCGCAGATGTAATACTTTGTACATGACACGATGCACTTGTATGACAGGATCATATTAGGTGATCTGACGACACGACCTTTCCCAGATAAGATAAGGGAAAAAGTTGGGCCGTCACAATCGGCGTTGTTTAAATATACCACTGATTTAGACCATGGTTTCTGAAGAAAAATAACAACCATTTTTTCTGTTAAAATAACGGCTTAAAAATGCTGTTAATTTGCAACGGACATGGACCGTGATTTATCTGGTAAATAAACAACGATTTTGGGTTGTCGTTTATGAAAACCACTGCTCTATAAACAACGGTTCAAAATTGTTGCTTATGACATTTACGACAATTTCGGGCCATTGTTTTTTGTCGATTTTCATGTAGTGTGAGTCCCATCATTCTTTAATATTCTTCTCTTTATTTGGTTTAACTTCCGCTAGCCAAAATTGGTAAGAAAACTCGCAATAGTTCTCTTGCTTCTCAATCCAACGATCACGACCGTAACAAGTTAGTATTAGAGACAAGCATGGCTGAGAAGCGAATCACAATGCTTGAGGCAGAAATGCAAAAACTTTTTGCTGCTATGGACGCCAAATTCGATCAATATCTATCGGGTCACAACCATGAGGAAGGCGAAAATTCATTCATCCATAATATGAACCATTGTACGTCATTTTCTAGCAAATCCTTTATTTCAAAAATTACCAAATTAGGGTTTCCGAGATACAAAGGGGGAGAAGATCCAACGAGTTGGATTTGTTGAGCCGAGCAATTTTTTGAATTCCAACAAATCTTGGAAGTTGAACAAGTTCTTTGGCAGCCTACCATTTAGAAGGCGACACCCAGTTGTGGTACCAACTTATGAAGGAGGAAGGCCAACTGATTACTTGGTCAAATTTGAAGGACGGGTTGCATGCTAGGTTTGGCTCAACGGAGTTCGATGACTTCTTTGGCGATCTCACCAAGCTACAACAAACCTCATCAGTTCGAGAATATCAGACCCAATTTGAGAAACTTCTCACCAGGGCGGGCAAATTAACTAGAACCCAGCAAGTCGGTTGTTTTATTAGGGGGCTTAAGGAGTCAATCCGTGTGGAGGTACAAGCTGCTAGACCATCGACACTATCAACAGCAGTCGGTCCCGCACGATTGTATGAAGCCAAGACTGTTAGTGCATCAAGAAGGACGTTCAATTCAGGAACCAATTGACCCCTTCCAATGGGGTCCTACGTGGGCATTCGAGCACCATCTCCACCATTAAAAAAAATTTTCCCTGCCAAAATTGAAGAACGTCTTCAAAAAGGGCCTTTGTTTCATAAATATGGGCCCCACCACCTTTGTAAGAAATTATTTATCATGGAAGCATGTTGGCCAGATGAAGGCAATGATGCAATACTGCTCTATTCCGAGATTGAGTCTTCCACCGAGATGGACCAGCATGAGGAGTCCCCAACAATCTCACTCCATGCGATATCTGGAACACCTACTCCCTAAACCTTGCGAGTACTCAGCACACTATCGCACCATGCTATAACGGTGCTTCTTGACTTGGGCAACACGCACAATTTTCTCAATGAAGACTTGGAAAATAGGGTGGGATTAATTCCATATTTGTGTGGGCAATTGGAAGTACTTGTGACTAGTGGAGAGAAATTAGCGAGCCCTGGGAAGTGCAAGGGCGTGCACCTCAAATTACAAGGAGTTCCATTCAAAGTGGACTTCTACCTACTTCCACTTGATGGATACGACACTGTCTTAGGTGCCCAATGGTTACATACGCTGGTGTAGACAACCCAATTTTTCCCTCTCGGAGTATACAAACCTGTTCGGTCAACCTTTGACCTTGCCCACGTTCTCTAGAGAAGGACTAACCTTCTCCGAAGACTTTAAAACCCTAAAGATGAGACTATTTACTAAAGCAATAGTATATGGTTGATTCCAGGTTGAAACAATAGCCCTGTGGTTCGGACCTTACTTATCATGGGGAAGCTTCCGAATTCCCGCCCTAACAGCCACGCGCATTTCAATTGCACTCATGGAGACACGCGCGCAATTGATCCCACTTGGACCAGACCTGCTCTTCCCACGAATTGCCTTAGGAATCGATTTCGCATCCTAGATAGGCCACGTAATCAGATTCCACGCCCCGTCACCGGCGCGCAATTGGTCCAACTTGGACCAACCCTCCGTCCTCCTTAAACCGCCTTGAGACCCAATTATGCACCTTCACCAGCTCGTGCAATTGATTACATGCCCCACCACCAGCACACAATTTGTCCTTAGTTAGACCCGGTCTCTAATTCTCATGACCATCAGAACTCCTTGATTAAGCACATGTAACTAGGGGCTTAATTGGATTGCACGCGCCACCCAGAGCGCGTAATTAGTTTCAACCAGATTGGAACTAGCACACCCAGCTGAGCCAGTCAGCCGGTCACTCACTAAGTCGGTGACCGACTCAAAGCGATTAAGTGCACTGAACAGGGCGCGTAATTTAATTAAATGTGTTGTAAAAGGCACATAATTGCCCCGATACCTATAAATAGACCCCCTATCTCGACCAACAACACACAATTTTTTTAAAGATCTCTTCTCTCTCAAGCTCCAGCCTCTCCTGGTGAGCTCGAGTTCCTCCTCTGCGGCGCTAAAAGGAGAAAGAAGCGCTTGACTTCAGGTAATCTTCTTCTAACTTTTAGATTTAGTTCTAGTTCTAGTTCTTAGTTCCTAGGTTCTTGTTCTAGTTCTTAATCTTCTTTCTAGTTCTTAATTCTCCTTCTAGTTCTTGGTGCTAGTTCGAATTCTTCATTCTAGTTCTAAATTTTTAATTCTCGATCTTGGTTTTTGATTCCTAATTCTCAATTCTAAACTCGAATTCAATTTTTTAATCAACAATATTTACAAAATAATCTTTAGCCACCCGATCTGCCCAAAGGAGCTTACAGAGGGTACAATTAGACTCCTAGTAGGATTGAAATTACATGAGTCTCCTAGTAGGATTAGGAGATTAGGTTAATAAGACTCCCGGTAGGATTAGGAGACTAGGTTAATTAGACTCCCGGTAGGATTAGGAGATTAGATTCATTAGAATCCTAGCTGAAGTAAGAAGGCCAAACTAGTTAGATTAAAGGCAACCCATAGCTGCTGAAGTTGGCCGGCCGACGTTGAGTAAAGGAGTCAACCCACATCCCCACGTGTGATCAATGACGTGTTGCAGCGTCATAAATATTTGCAGCTGGAAATTGCATCATTCAGGTACTCTCCATTTAATATTTGCCTCGTTAATTTCAGCAATTTAATATTTTTTAGTTCATTACTCCATCGCTCTTAGCCAGAGTCCACTCGGATCGAATTGGGCCACTCTTTCTGAGAACCTAAAGGAACCCAAAAAAAGTGCGTACCAACAGCTGGGACCAATCTTTTGGGACTTCTCCAAACTTCAAATGCAAGTCGCCATCGATAGGAATAAGGTATGCCTCGTGGACTATCCACTTCGACTTCTATATCTGTAAGCACTACGGATTTCCAGCGTGAGTCATGATGACGCAAGGAAGGACTCGTGGTTCAACTACATGCCATGTATGGTGAAACTTCTAGCCTTACACCAATCTCATCGAATTCTTGTATATTATCTATGCTAAATACTTATCAAGACATTTTTGAGAAACCTCACGGGCTACCACCAACTAGGGTTCAAGATCATCGTATACCTCTCCTCCCGGGCAACACTCCAGTATGCATCCGAACATACAGATATCCATATTTTCAGAAGGCGGAAATTGAGAAATTGATCATAGAATTGCTGGAATCTGGCCTCATTCCCCAAAGCAACAACTCTTATTCTTCTCCCGTTCTTATGGTAAAGAAACATGACGGATCGTGGCATTTGTGTGGCGATTATCGAGCTCTCAACAAATTGACGATCAAAGATAAATTTCTCATCCCTGTCGTTGATGCACTGCATGGCTCCCAATTTTTTACAAAGCTTAATCTCTGATCAGGTTGTCATCAAATTCGGGTCCACTATAGCGACATACCAAAAACAACTTTTCGAACTTACCAAGGCCACTACGAATTTCTCGTAATGCCTTTTGGATTGAGTAATGCACCATCAACATTCTAGTTATTAATGAACTAGGTATTCCATTCATTTTTGCGTAAATTTGTGCTTGTCTTTTTCGATGGTATCTGGGTTTACAGTCGCACGATGGAGGAGCATCTACAACACATTGATTTTGTATTCGCCACCATATGCGCTCACCAGTTATATGTCAAGAAAGAGAAGTGTTCTTTTGGCCAGCAACAAGTTAACTATTTGGGTCATGTCATCAACAAAGAAAGAGTTGTAGTGAACTAGGAAAAAATCTAAGCAATGCTACACTGGTGCAAACCTACGACCCTTAAATCTCTTCAGGGATTTTTAGGACTCACGAGCTATTACCAAAAATTCATACAAAATTATGGTAAGATCGCACGTCCTTTAACCAACATGCTTAAAAGGGACTCTTTTACTTGGACACCGGTCGCAGAAGAAGCCTTTTCCGCACTTAAGACAACTATGACACAATCTCCTGTCTTGGCTCTTTCGGATTTCTCTCAACCATTTATTCTAGAATGTGATGCTAGCGGCACAGGAATTGGTGCGGTTCTAATGCAAAACAAGCGGCCAATCATATTTTTCAGCCAGGCACTCCATAGGCGTAATTTGAACCTCTCAACTTATGACAAGGAAATGTTAGCCATTGTCCTGGCAGTTCAAAAGTCGAAACCCTATCTCTTGGGACGTCCATTCATCATCAAAACTGACCAGCAAAGTCTAGAATATTCATAGGATCAACGGATCACTACAGATGGGCAACAACGTTGGTTGTCCAAATTACTCGGATATGATTTCAACAAAGTATAAAAAGGGCACCGAGAATTTGGTTGCAGATGCATTTTCACGTCAAGAACATGGAAATCTCCATGCTCTCTCCCAACCGATTCCACGTTGGGTCAAATCAATTCAGGAAGTGACGACAACAGATCCAACCCTTTAGAAATTGATCAAGCTCATCCAAGATGGTGAAGCAGTGGGTCTGTGGCAATTTTCTAATGGGATAATATTCTTTATGGAGCGCATCTACTTGCTTCCCACATCCAAACTTATGCAAACCATCCTAGGCGAATTCCACTCTTCCACCCATGAAGGTTTCCACAAGAATCTACAACGAGTTCGTGCAGTATTTTATTGGAAAGGCATGCGCGCTAGTGTGCGCAAGTTTATTCGGGGTACTGCGATATTTGTCAATGACATAAATCCCAAAATCTCTCTCCCATAGGCCTCCTTCAACCATTTCCCATCCCAATACAAATATGGGCCAACATATCAATGTACTTCATTAAAGGGCTTCCTGTCTCCCAAGGTAAATCAGTTATTTTCATTGTGGTGGATCGTCTCTCCAAATTCGCCCATTTTATTCCTCTAGCACATCCATATACGACATGCAAGGTGGCACAAATATTCTTTGAAAATGTATTCAGGCTCCATGGACTACCAGAAACCATCGTCTGCGATAGGGATACAACTTTCACTAGTACCTTCTGGACGAACCTGTTTCGCATGCAAGGCACTAATTAATTTCAACTTCAGATAGACCGAAGTCATCAATCGCACCCGTGAAATGTATCTGCGGTACCTCACATCCGACCGACCTAAAGAATGGGTCACTTGGATACCTTGGATCGAGTACAACTACAACACCTCATTTCACAATGCTACCAAAACCACTCCTTTTGAGGTAGTATATGGTAGGCCTCCTCCCTCTTTACTGCCTTATGTTCCTAGAACTACAAAAAATGCAGCCGTGGATAGGACCTTGCAAGAGAGTGATGAATTTCTTCTTCTAGTTTGACAACGCCTGCACCAAGCTCAGAATCGCATGAAACAAATATATGATGTGAAGCACGGGGAGCTGGAGTTTTCAGTTGGAGATTGGGTCTATTTGAAGTTACAACCCTACCGGCAAGCAAGTATGGCAATGCGCAAACACCAAAACCTTGCTGCTAAATTTCATGGACCATATCAAATAATCCATAAAATTAGGGATGTAGCTTATAAACTAGCTTTGCCAAATGAAACAAATGTACATCCAGTGTTCCACATCTCACTTTTGAAAAAAAGAATAGGTCCGAAAGTGATCCTACAAACAACCCCACCTCCTTATGAAGATTAAACTGTCCACAAAACCAGTCCATAGGCCATTATCGAATCCAAAACAAAAAAAAATGGGATTACAAGTTCTAGTATAATGGAAAGGATATTCTCTGGCCAAAGCGACATGGGAAGATTATGTGGAATTATCCGTTGTTCACCCTTGAGGATAAGGGTGCTGTTGCTAGGGAGGAGATGATACGTGCTTGAGCTAAGTGTAGATGGAAGAGGTGATTTAGTTAATGTAATTGTAATGGATAGGATAGTGGCTGAATATTAGGAGTTAGTTGTGGTTAGTGGCTAGTGGTTTAGTTAATGTAATTGTAATGGGGTAATGGGTAGAATAGTGGGAGTTAGTTGTGGTTAGTGGCTAGTAATTATGGAGGAAGTGGTGTCAATGTAATTCTTATTTAAGGTGAAAAGCTAATGAAGAGCGATCATCTGTTTTGAATTATATCTCATGAGAGATTGTGGAGGTTTGAGATTCCCTTGAATGAGCCCCATCATTCTTTAATATTCTTCTCTTTATTTGGTTTAACTTCCCCTAGCCAAAATTGGTAGGAAAACTCGCAATAGTGCTCGTGCTTCTCAATCCAACGATCACGACCGTAATAGATTCCCCCATACCCAAGAGCTATAGATGTGGTGGAACTCCAAATCTGGTTATGATAGAAACATCCATTGCCCCAAGAAAAAACATTCCAAAGAAAGAAAGGCATGGTGTTACGACAACATATGTCTACCCCACGTTGGGGCAGAGGTGCGAGTTCTGAGTTTTGTACCGAAAACCAAAGGTTATCTCTATTCGCGCCAACATGTATACTGAAAGTGCCAATGTCAGAAACCCTTTAAGCCCATTGATTGCTTCGGATCAGATGGAGATTATTTTTTACCCCGATCTTCCACAAATGGATCTTGAGGCTGTGATTTTGCAATCAGATGGTCAAGTTTTTTTATTACACATGCTATAGATCCCAAAAATGGCTCTAAAGTCACTTTGAGAGTATGAGTGCCACATGATTTGAGGACCACTTGTTAGGTATATTTGTCATGTGGAATAAAAATTGACCGTCTGATGGTACGCTTTTGATATAAAAATCTATTCTGTGAAAAATTGGGGTGAAAACCGATCTCCATCGTCTAATCCGAAGCAATCAATAGGTTTGAAGAGGTTTTTGTGGTTTGGCGCTTTTAGTAAACCTGTTGGCGCGTATAGAGGTACCCAAAACTAAAACCCTTCGAAAAAACTGGAAAAGACTGAACCGAGCTACACCGAAACTAAAAATAGCGAAAAGAAATCACTTCTGTTGGGTTTTGGTTTCAGTAATTTGTTTCAGCTTGGTCTCGGACTCTCAGTTCATGCAGAACCAAACCGAAACTTGCACCCACCCCTATGTGGCAGTCTTCAGTTTATGTTGAGAATATATGTGATCTTAGCTAGTTTAGTTCTATTTGCACATACTGAATCTCTAATGGCACCAATTCATAAAATCATTGACTGCTTTGAATTAAAGGATGAAGATCGACTTTGTCCCAATCTTCTCAACAATGGATCTTAACACCATGGGCATACTATCAGATAGTCAAATTTTTTATTGTGACAGACATCCCAAAATGTAGTCTAAGAACCACATTTGATTAGACAGTCATGATCAATTCACTCATTGGGATGTATGACGCATAGAATCAAAATATGACCATATGGGTACACGCCCATGTCTCAAGATCCATTGCATGGAAGATTGAGATGAAAACAATCTGCATTGTTTGATTGAAAGCAATTAATGATTTTCAGTATTGGTGCCCTTAGAGATTTGATAGGTGCAAATGATAGTCGGACCTTGGTACCATCCAAGGGCACGTTTGAATGTTTGTATTCGAAGTACGTGTTAAAGAGCGCTAACGTGTTATGTGTTGTAACCGCATTACCACTACATGGTCATTTTATTGACTTTCAATAGGTTGTTTGAATGAGCAGATTTATAACGGTATTACATAGTTAAGGTGTAAGATGCCTATTTGATAGCAAACCAAATCAGTCATTGACCAACATTGACCTTATCCTGTTTAGTATACTATATAAACCTTCCAGTGTTGACCTCATCCAGACCCTCCTTAGAAATCATTGACCAGCATTGACCTTACCCTGTTCAGTATACTATAAACCTTCTTAATTTGAAGATTTGCCTTTGAAAGCCAGCTTACTTGGCCTCAAACATTGAGCGTACTCTATTATCAATTTAATTAGATTCTAATACAAGAAAATATTTTTTGTAAAAAAAACTCATCTTCTCAAACATAACTTTTCATTTCAATCGATAGATACCCTAATCCCAATATACATTTACATAAGAGCTACTATAGCAGCTACCAACCTGGTCAGCAGCCATTAAAACACCCCCTTAATCAAAACTCAATTGTAAGTGGTCATCGTGCACGATGACACTTTGCGTAGTTTTTTCAGAACCCAATAACCCCAATCCAAATTCAAATCGAACTCACCTGGTCGACTCATTCTTGGTCCTCGTCTATTGCCTCGGTGCCTCGATCGAGAAGCGCGATCGCCTCCAGGAGCTCATCCTTGAGAGTACTAGTCTTTGCCTTTCTTCTTCAAAAAAGAGGGGAAGAATGAAACCCTACTCCTCCATTTCACATCACCACCGAAGTATACCTTGTTAGGCACAACACCGAATTCCAAGCTTCCCCGTTGTTGGATTTGGTTGGAAATAGGAATCTAATACGATGGAGAGATGGGTAGGCTGTTAAAACTATAACATTGAATGGTTTGAAGGAGAGAGAAAGCAGACAAAGAAGAAGAAGATGCCATTAATGGATGATGAGAGAGAGAGAGGAAGAAGATGAGAGGTGGGGTTTTGAAATATCATAGGGTTTTTTATTTGTAGTGGCTTTTAAGATATGGATTAAATTTTCGAGAAGTTAGGGCCCGACGAAACGCGTCAATAATGAGGGCATACGAGGGTATGTCCTCGTACTCACTTTTTAGTATCGCGTCGCTGAAAGGGAAGATAACTTGCATTTGCAATGGGCTATCAAACACCCTCTCATGGTCAACAACACGTGAGAAGGGACTTAACACGTAAGATACTAATGATTATTGTCATTCAAACGTGCGCCAAGTGTTGTCGGACCAAAGCCATAGGTTGCGTGTAACGACCCTAAAATTTTTAAACTGAATTTGTGGTGTTAGATTTGTTTTACACCAAACATGGTGTTAGTGCTCCACACCGGAACCTACCCTAGTTGAGAAAATACACATTTTGGTTTTTCAAAAGGTTTTATATTTACAATTGTCTTTATTTGACACAAGTCGTGTAGTGGCCTAGTGGTTGAAAGGCTTTGATTATAGACAAGAGGTCTAAGGATCAAACCTTACTACATGAGTTTTAAACCTCTATTTTAAACTCTGAAGTAAAAGCCTATACACCCTTATTTGGTGCGACCGCTTAACACCGAATTAATGCCCATATATTATAAATAAAAAAGTTATAGAGAACTCTAAATCATTATTATAAGAATTCTTTTTAAAAACCCTAGCTGCCACTCCATCTTCTTCTATAGCCACCCATTTTCTAAAAACACCCTAATCTCTTTTAAATCTCTTATGTGTTCTTCTACAAAGAACACGGTGGTATTTTTCTACCATCAAATCATGGTGGAAGAAGGCAGCATAATCGTGGACGGACCATCGTGTGGACGCCGATCTCTATCGCTCTAATCACCGTCGATCCGCCGATCACGCTTCAAGAGGTGGGTACCCATCCATCCATCTCGTCCTTCTCAGATCCCATCGCGTAGGATGCGTTCGATCTCGTATCGATGGGCTATTTAAAATAAATCTAAATTTGTTTTATTATAAAATCGCTTTTAGGATTAAAATAATAATTAATCCTGATTTTATATTATTTTTGTGAATTTTTCGGACATATTTTGGGTTTTATTTCAGAACCCTATTTCATTTTGAATCTGTGACAGTCAATCGATTGAAACACACTTTTCAATCGATCGATTTCAAAACCGAAATAGAGAAGGTTTTATTCTTTTTAATTCAATCGATTGATTTACATGATTCAATCGATCGATTTGAGTAGTTGATTTTAATAAGCAAAGTTACTTTAACTGCTTCTGACAACGTTATTCTCCGTAGTGAGAGAGCACCGGTCTTATTCGTAAAGAAGAAAGATGGCTCAATGAGGCTTTGTATTGACTACCAATAGCTGAATAACGTCACTGTGAAAAATCGATACCCTCTTCCTCGTATCGATGACCTATTTGATCAGCTACAGGGTGCTACTTACTTTTCGAAGATAGATCTCAGGTCCGGTTATCATCAGTTGAAAGTTAGAGCAAAAGATATTCCAAAGACTGCTTTTGGAACAAGGCATAGACACTATGAGTTCCTTGTTATGCCTTTTGGGCTCACAAACGCGCCTGCCGTATTTATGGACCTAATGAACCGCGTATTCAGAGAATTTCTTGACAAGTTCGTCAGGGTATTTATCAACGATGTTCTCATTTATTCTCGCACGAAGGAAGCTCACAAGGACCACCTTCGTATTGTGCACAGACTCTCCGGGAGCACAGATTATACGCGAAATTGAGCAAGTGTGAGTTTTGGCTTGAGAATGTATCTTTCTTGGGTCACGTGATTTTTGCCGCAGGAATTTCTATGGATCCATCAAAGATTAAAGCGGTTGCGAATTGGCAAATACCAAAGAATGTCACTGAAGTGAGAAGTTTTCTCGATTTAGCCAGATATTATCGTAAATTTGTGGAAGGATTCTCTCGTTTGGCACTCTCGCTCACTATGCTAACCCGCAAGAACAACAAATTTGTGTGGATCGATTAGTGTGAGCAGAACTTTAATCTATTGAAGCAGAAACTCACGACAGCTCCCATTCTCACGTTACCTCTGGACCCGGTGATTATGAAGTCTACACAAATGCTTCACGCTAGGGACTTGGATGTCTGTTGGAGCAGCGTAAGAGAGCCTTTGCCTACGGCTCGAGACAGTTGAAGCCGTATGAGAAGAATTATCTGGCTCATGACCTTGAGTTGGCCGCAGTCATTTTTGCACTTAAGATTTGGCGGCATTACCTATACGGTGAGACTTTTAGTTTTTTTACGGACCACAAGAGTCTTAAATACTTATTTTCTCAGAAAGATCTTAATTTGAGACAGAGACGTTGGATGGAATACATGAAGGACTATGATTGTTCCATTAATTACCATCCGGGTAAAACAAATATGGTTGTTGATGCTCTAAGTCGAAAATTTTCAGGTCTGCTAGCACGTCTAAAGGCTTGGAAGCCGCTCGATGAGATTGCTCAGTTGGATATGTGACTTGACAAAATTGGTGAGAGAGTATACCTAGCCAGTATGATGCCCAAGCCTTCCTTTGTTGGCCGTATCAGAAATGGCCAACCCTTAGATCCTGAAATTTTGAAGATTAAGGGGCAGTTAGCCGAGGGCCCTAAA